>JASVER010000008.1:3672707-4050207 GCA_030449065.1 Oceanodroma leucorhoa
GTAACAAGCGATAGGACGAGAGGAAATGGCCTCAAGTTGCTCCAGGGGAGGTTTAGATTGGATATTAGGAAAAATTTCTTCACTGAAAGCGTAGTCAAGCATTGGAACAGGCTGCCCAGGGAAGTGGTGGAGTCACCATCCCTGGAGGTGTTCAAAAAACGTGTGGACGTGGTACTTCAGGACATAGTTTAGTGGGCATGGGTAGTGGGTTGACGGTTGGACTTGATGATCTTAAAGGTCTTTTCCAACCTTAATGATTCTATGATTTCAGACATGCCATCTGTGCTGCCACTGGTATGCAGCGTACGTTAATGGTATAATAATAACAATAAACTGAACTGAAAAGTGAAAAATAAAGCATGGAACATCCCAAACGGGACAGTAAATAGCTCATGAAAATT
The DNA here is from genome assembly GCA_030449065.1 of Oceanodroma leucorhoa. Classification (NCBI taxonomy): domain Eukaryota; kingdom Metazoa; phylum Chordata; class Aves; order Procellariiformes; genus Oceanodroma; species Oceanodroma leucorhoa. The sequence goes on from JASVER010000008.1 coordinate 3,673,109, forward strand.
ACTGTTTTCTGTTGTAAAATTGGAAGTACTTATGTTGGGAAGTATGTCACTAATGATGAAATGAAAATTTCTCCTGAAAATCTTGAGTAGTTCAGAGATACGTGCATGCATTCACTTGTTTTGCAAGGCAGATAATGAATTCAGGCCTTCTAACCAATGAAYAAATGAAGAAATGGTCATTCCTTACAACATTTGCTTTCTAGTAAATACATTTCTTATAGACTTTCTGCAGTATTTACACAAAACAGTGCTGGTCAAGCCAGGGTGGAGATCCTATGCTATTTTCAGTTTTGTAGTCTGAGTATCTACTGGGGATATCTCCTCTACCTGTTGCCAGTCTGAGCCAGGGTTTCTAAATCAGAAATCTCTTATGGTGCTGACACCTCCATACAGATGATTGTCTTGGTTTCCTCACCCACTGTTCATTGAGCTGTTCCCTTCCCCTGTTGAGAGTTTTTTCATGGCAAGATTGTTTTATTGAGGATTCTTGATACTTTCAGAAAAGAAGCTCAATAAAACAGTTGCATTCCTCTTTTTCGTAATCTCAAAGGAAAAAAAAAAGGAGAGGGATATCATACTTCACTCCAAAGCTAGAAATCTACACTTTGTTCCTTCCTTCTAGCAAATGGTAATCTCTCTTTCTTGCAGTGTTGAATTTTCCAAAGATTATTTTCAATCCTAAATACCCAGTATGTTATTTTTGTTCCTCAATTTACACAGAACTCCAACCTTTATACTACTGGCAAACCTGAGAATTTCGTTAAGTACTAAACTGGCTGATGATCTCTTATTTTCTTACATGACCTATTCTCTGTTCCTTCTTTTAGCTAGTTGATACAATCAAAGTTCCTGGAGCAAGGTCATCAAATAATATAATTCTTTCTTAATTTTTCAGTACTCTTTTAGCAAAGGAGAATCTCTTTTGATCCCACATTAAAAAACAGTTTGTGGGTGTGGGATTACTATATGCTAGGTCGCTCCAATATCAACACCTATTCAAACCTGTTGTCATTATGCAAATAGAAGTAGAATTAATCATACATGTTTATGAAAAGCTATTTGAACCTCCATATTTCCTTTGCAGCTTTCTGTACATAGCATACCATATCTGGAAAATCACCTGAATGATTAATACTTATTTCTTTTAAATTTTGTCAGACCACATTTTCTGTCTTAGATATGTTCCATCATCTATTTTTCTCTCTTGTTGGTATAGAAACATCTTGTCCTATTATTGGTGAAGGAAAAATTTAGATGGAGACTTTCTATTTGGCAAGCGGCATCCTGCTGCTAGATGAGCAAAGTAGTCATAGTTACTCAAATTTATTTTCTCAAACTTCAGTATATCAGTAGCAATAAGGTAACATTCTTCTTGTTTGTCTATAGATAAAGGAAATCAAGTCCTGCCATATACAGCAGCACAAGATACGAGTGATAATTGTTGGAAATAACCTAGAATATCTTCAGTCTTTGTTATTTTCTTTCCTTAATTTCATCAGATTGACTGTAATCACTTCTGCCTATACCCTAGCTGGCTGTTCTCATTTTTGGCATATCTCTCTTTTATATAATGGGTAGGTTTTGACCTTGTCTGTTTTTAAATATATTTGTTTCATGGGCTTATTGTAGCTTCTGTTTAAAAACTAAACAAACCCTAAACTACTAAATTCCAGTCAAGCTTCCTTTAGCCTCTTAGTGTTAAGTGGAATTGGGGAAGTGGATTCCCATTTCTGGCATATAGATAGGCAAGTTTTTTATACTTCCTGAATCCTACCTACTTATTCTTCTCTTAATACCAATAACACATCAGTTCAGCTAATGTGTAAATGCCAGCAGCAACATTTAGGTATGTGTAAATGCCTCAGAAGACTTTGAGGAAGACATTAGTACAAATACATATCTGCAGTACATTGAGTTATATCTTAAGATAAACCTGAGGTGTGATAGTTGCATTTACAGTTCAGAGAAGGAAAGCAATTGATTCTTGTCAAAGATAAGACAGGTTTCTGCTTTGAAAATGAGGGACAAAACGTGCTAATTAATAATTCCACTTTCATTTATTATATTTGAAATTTGGCCTGGATACAAAATTGGGAGGAATGTTGTGCTGCCTTTCAGAAGAACCTTGATGGGCTGGAGAAGTGGGCAGACAGGAAACTCACGAGGTTCAACAAAGGGAAGTGCTAAGTCCTGCACCTGGGGATGAATAACTCTGTGCGCCAGTATACGCTGGGGGCAGACCAGCTGGAAAGCAGCTTGGCAGAAAAGGACATGGGAATCTCGGTAGACAACGGGTTGAACATGAGTCAGCAATGTGCGCTTGTCACAAGGAAGGCCTGCAGTACCCGGGGCTGCCTTGGGAGGAGCATCACCAGCAGGTAAAGGGAGGTGATCATCCCCCTGCATTCAGCACTGGTGAGGCCACATCTAGACTGCTGTGACCAGATCTGGGCTCCCCCGTACAAGAGAGATACGTACATACTAGAGTGAGCCAAGCAAAGGGCCACAAAGATGATGAAGGGGTTGAAGCGTCAGAGATATGAGAAGAGGCTGAGAGAACTAGGATTGTTTAACCTGAAGAAGAAGTCAAATTCCAAATACCTCCCTCTGAAATACCTGATTGTTAGGAGTAAAGAACACAGAACCAAACTCTCCGAAACTCTCCTCAGTAGTGCCTGGTGCCAGGATAAGGGGCAATGGGCAGAAACTGAAATACAGGAAGTTCTGTTTAAACATAAGATTTTTTTTTATTATTTTTTTTTTAAATTTATTGTGAGGGTGGCCAAACACTGGCACAGGTTGCCCACACACTGGAACAGGTTGCCCACAGAGGTTCTGGAGTCTCCAAGTCTCCATCCTTGGAGATACTAAAAACCTGACTCGACAAGTTCTAACCAGGCTGCTGTAGCGGACCCTACTTTGAGCAGGAGTGTTGGACCTCAAGAGGCCCCTTTCAACCTCAACTGTTGGTGATTCTGTGAAATTTGTGCTCATACTAAGTTTCTAGTAGAACAATATGCATGTTTGGACGCAAATGGCTGAAAGGTCGCTTACCTTTTAACACCTGCATTTACTCTGTGTTGAAGACAGGCTTAACATAATTATAGATCTACTACTGACTGACTGCTCTTAGTTTTTAAGTCTTAGGCATACGTCTCTCTTTTTTTTTTACACTGATTATCTCTCAGCATCTGCATGGATTTGGAGGTGATGTGTAAGTCGGTGTAGACAGTTCTTCAGTGATAGAGAATTTTTGCCAAAGTGTCTTAATGAATAGCCCATTCACTAGGAGTAGAAGCAGGTGAAGTATCAATACAAGAAAGTGACAGAAGGGCACACAAATGCATCCATTACACTAGTGCAGTCTTCATCTGCTGTGAACCTCAGCATGAAGTTAACATCTCTGTAAAGGTTAAATATAATTTTAGTTCTCCACCTTACTTTACATTTTAATAAATAATATAGACATGTTTACCTTACATACTGTAACTGAGTTCTTTTGCAAGTAATGTAAATCATTTGACTCTGATTGTAGTTGACCTTGTTTAGGGCCTCATTTCAATTGCAAAAATTGGGGGTTTAACCAGCAAACACTTTTTCTTTCAGGGGTGGCATGTTATAAAGGAATTAACACTTGGTGATGTCCTGGCTGTTACTTGTTTTCTGTCAAGTTTTCCTCTTTTGTTTTGTTGTCAGTAACCAAATTAGAAGCAATGGTGTGGTGAATCAGTTGCTCATTGTTTTGCTAGGTTCTCCCTCTAAAGCTGCCTATAGTGTTTCTAATTTCGTGAGATTTCTCTGTGAATAGCTTACTAGATGCATGTGCCATTTATTATGTTTTGGCATGTTAGTATCAATTATGCATGTGTTTTTTAAGATCAGAGGGTTATGTAAAACCATAAGTAATATTTCAACTGCTTGACAGACAATTTGGAGCTTAGCAATGGTCTTTATATTGGCATCTTCTATATGAATGGAAGGGTGATGTTTGTTTTTGTTGAAGTGGCAAAAAGCCAGATTGGCTGGAGAACAAAATATGATAAATGGAAATTCAAAGAACACATTTTTAAATAAGTCAATTTGGTAATTACAAGTTGGTGTACTAGTAGATTTTCACAGCAGGGAGCACAGCAGGGAAAGCAGAGAGTGCTAATTTTATTTTAATTAAGCTTTTCTGTTAATCAGGATCAGAGGATTCTGCCACTAAGTGGGAAAGGAGGAGCAGTATGATGTTATAGACTTGCTCCACGCTTGACTCTGTCAAGTGGCATCCATTTTACTGTGGTTGTAGTATGAAGTGTTTTCAAGTATTACTGAAGGAGCTATTCAAATTGAGACTGAGCATACAAGTAATAGGATATAGCTCACTTGATCTCTCTTTAGTCCTGTTGCTTTTATAAGTTTCAACAAGCTCACAGGGCTACTACTCTCCTCTTGTAATGAGAAAAAAAAATAGTAGATAGAACAAGAGTGCTGTTTAGAGGGTAAATGTAGAAAACACAGATTGTTCTTAATTTTGATCATTAGAATTCTGTGCTTAAACTAAAGACATCAGATGGTTTGCATTATGACATAATTAGTGCTTTGTGGGAAAACAGTCACCATGATTTGACATGAAAATCTTCAAATCTTCTGTAGCTGCTAGGTGCTCTTAAGTCATGGCTGAGATTAAGCAGAGCTGTTTGCTTCGTATGCATAAAGGATTTCTTCTATATATAGATGAATTAAAAAAAACAGTTTTGTATAGAAAACAGCTTGTTCAGGTAACTGTGATTTAGCTGTCACACATAAATATGCTTAATAAATAAACTTAAGCAGAAACATTCAAACAGAATAGCATCCCCAGTAATGTGCCTTTTCAAAGCTGACACCACTGTCCCACTCATATAAACCTATTCCTTCCACAGAAATACTAAATAAATTACTGGCCCTGATTTTAGTTTGGGTTTGTAGTGTGCCTGTGATCTCCTGATCCATGTCCTGACAGGCTCACTTGAACTGATCAAGATTAATAGTAAAGTATGTTTGTTTTTTATAGAACTCCTAAAGAAATGTTATGTTCCAGGAACTAGCTGTGGGCTTACTGTTCTCTTCTAAAATTTTCTTAACTGCCTTACCAAATACTTCAAATGATAATAATAGTAAACCTATTATCTGATAATTACCTGCTGCTGTCTGACTACTCATTTGCATGTTCTGATTCTAGCTTTGCATTATATAATCTTAGTCTTTTGATAATATCCCAGTTATGAAGGGACTTTGCTTTATTCTATTAACTACATTATCAAAAACCTTTTGCAAGACAAATTCTGGACGCAAATGGTAACAATGGGTCAAAATATGCCAGGGAACAGCTGGGTTTCATATCCCAAGCCGAGCCTGCAACTCTGGCATTCATTTTGAATTGGAGTTGACTTGTAATCAGTGAACTCAGAATGAAAAAGCAATGTCAGAACCCTATTTTGGCAGATTCTGTAACCATTGCTTGAAAAACTTTAATAAGGCAACGGTACGGCTTCTTTATTAAGTTATTCTAAAACAATACTTATTCAAAACGTAAAATCAAAGACTTATCTGGGACTTAGATTTGTTAAGAATTAATTAATTAATCAATTGCAATGTGAGCCTACTCTAGAGGTTTCTGGGCTGCCTTCTAGATTGGGTACTTAGACTTTACTCAGGTAATTCTATATATCTTTCCCACATTATATCTCAGGAATTCAGGAGGGCCACTTAATCCTTTGTTTTCATGAGCACTGTAAGGTAGTTGTGTTTTAAGTTCACATGTTCATGAATTCACTTCTTGTTAGGGTAGTTTGTTCATAGGTTAAAAACTATGTGTTTGTGTGTAAGAGTATCATTACGGCAGATAATTCTGCACAGATAATTCATTTCTATGATTTAGGATGTTCTTAATTGCTTTACTGAAGGGAGATTGAGCACCTTTTAACCAAACAGCTGAACGATTTGCTATGACAATTCTGCCACTGTGCATTCACTTAATTTCCAATTAATCAAACATTCAATAAATCATTAGTATAATTACACCTGCTCAAATATTCCTACCCCAGCACATTAGCTATGCTCAGGCAGACTCTTTTACCAGCTGTGTGGATGGATTCATTTGTCTGACCCAGTTGGTTGCACGTCCTTGCTTCTTACGAGCCTTGAGAAATGATAGGGCAGAAATTTTAATTATTTATAATACCACAAATTCCTTTGATTCTCTGTTCATGCTTCTCACTTGGATGCTCCTATAGCAACTTAAAACAAACATCAGTGGGATAGTGACTGGTTAATTTCTGAAGATTTTTAAATCATTTTTATTCCCCTACTGTGCCACTTTTCTAATTACGCTGTCCCCCCAGGTGCGCAATAATTCCCTCATCACCATACATCTCAAGCACAAATTATTAAAATAGTATAGCCTGTGTCATATAAATGTAACCAAAAGTATCTTAAAGGTGCTTTATTGAGAGCCAGTAAATTGGTTCAACAAACGAACATTTTAGGACCTTGTTTTTAAAAGATTGCACAAGTAGAAATCCACTGACATGGCTTCAAAAGATCAGTGTAATTATTTTTAGCATCTGAGTAAGACAGAAATTTGAGGCAACTCTCCAAGTATTGAAGAACTTAACTTAACACACCTGTGGTAGATTGGTATGTATTGTTATCTGCTCCCTCCAGATAGATGAGAAATCTGAAAGCGGGTGAATTGCCTCAGGATCTACAGCAGCTCACGGTACAAGTGGGTTTACTCAGTATTTGTATCTACTGATTCCTAGTCTCTTGTCGTAAGCTTTAAATCATACTTAATGTGTGTCTTTGTTGTTAGACTCAAAGTAAACAAACCACGACATGCAATCTCATTCTCTGTAATATTTTAAATATGAAGCTCTTTACATCAGTATAGACACATTTTAAATCATGTAGTGTAAGTTCTGTTGCTTCAAAAATAGATTTACTGGTTACAACTTGCCTGTACTTTACCTTTGAGTTATAAATTGGAGGAGATTCATAATACTTTAATCCCTTAATACAAATTGGTAAGATTTTTTTAAATTAACTGAAGGTGTCATGATCCATCCAAATAGTAAAATAGGTTAGCTTTCCCCTGGCATCCCATTCCATATTCTGTTTATACTTTTTTTTTTTTACCAAATATGCTTTGTGTAATACTAAAGGAAAGTTCTTTAACCTAAAGGGAAAAGGCATCAAAGAAGCTATTTGGAGAAAAAAAAAAAAAAAAAAAGAGATTAGAGAAAGGTACACTAATTGGGCATTATTTTAATTACTTAAGCATTTGTCACGTTTCTTTCTTACCTTATTAAAAAAATTATTGCATCAGCACATGGGTTCTCTAACCGTTTAAGTCTGCTAGAGCACTGAGTAAGAAAGAATCTTCTCTGGATTAATTCTTGGCTCCTCATGGCAGGGGTTCTTACTACTGTTGGTGACAGAAATTTCTTAGTGTGTAGAAAACAGGAAGATTTATTTATCAGTTAAGCTACATTTGTTTCTGGATATTCTACCTAATGTTTTTGAATAGGAGCTTTCCTAATTGTTTATTTACATTTCTAATAGTGGCTTAGCATATGATGTATACAGTCTTAGAGCACCTGCATAACTGTGGTTGAATATAATCCAGAAGTCTTGCTATAAGATGTAGTTTGAGCATTCTGTGGAATGCATGGGATCCTGACTAAAAGTTTTAATGTCTTGTTTATTTTTTTCTCGCATTTTTTTGAGTAGTACAATACAGTAACATCACCAGATACACTTCCCTACCTTTACAACCTTAAGATTCTCTTGCTTCAGTCCTGAAAACTTTGAATCAAATATATATTCTCAAAATTTCACTTCAGCCATACACATTTTACAGTCAATCATTACATTTACTTTTACAATTTTCACCCTCTGCAGCTGACAGGATTCTTTGTCTAGCCATTTTATTTTAGTTCCCCTCATCCCAATCCTTTTCACACCTTCAAAATGTCTTCCCAAGTCTGAACTCATTTAGCTTTACTGAAGTTCAGTGTAAATAATTTATTACCTTGAAACATAACAGCCTAGGAAATTAATCATCATAAACAACAGTGCAGCTTTTAGTTGCCTAGGGAGACGTCCATAATCTGAACAGAATCCTCTTCACCAGTTGAAACATGGATATAAAATTCCACTTTACTTGCCATCGCAAGGTCCTCTTCAGGAGTTTTCTTTAACATTTACCTTTGTTTCTTTTGCGGCTTATCAAGCACAATGTAATGTGTGGGGATTTTTCTTAAGTTTTTCAGCGATTTAGTTAAAAATAGTATTATAACATTTTATTTTTTATAAAATTGCCAGGGTTTTTTGACCAATACTGTGTAACAGACCTTCTCTTCCAAAATGTCTCTCGTCCCTCTTTATCTGGAGGAGGACAGTTTAATTCCTGCTTCACGTTTTCAGAAATACCTTATCAGTTGTTGATGAGTGTGTTACATGCCAGAAGTATTATCTTTGCAACTGGTTTGAAATACAAAATCAACCTCTAGGATACATAAACTTTAATTAAACAGCCAAAAGAATTTTGGCATCCTTGCTTGGGTACCACAGGCATGGAAAATCGGCTTGGTGGACAGCTGCTTTGCCTGTGCATTGGCCTTCCTCTGGCACCTTACCATTGTCAGATGGAGCAAATTTTTAACTGGTAGATATTGGAAATCTAATGGTCGTTATAAGGCCTGTGTCTCTCCACGCCTCAAAAGGCAATGCAATCTAAAGACATAAAATCAGCACAAGAAAGTGAAAGATGAGGGGATTGGTCCAAAGCCTCATTGTAAACCTCTGGCAGACTCTGTAACTGATCTCTGGATTATCCTGAACCTTGATCAGAAGTGTGTCTATTTCCAGTCACAGAAGAGACAATACAATAGCTTGATTTCGTCATTACCTATACAAATATCTTAAAATTTCAGTTTTTACTCCACCTCCATTCTGTGTGATAATGTGAACTGAGTTCCTAGTATAAAGTTAATAATATAAAAGTATAATATAAAAGTATAACAGGTAAGAATACAGTCAATACTTGAAGTTAAAACAAGCAGAAATGAAAAGAAGTGAAAATGTTCCCAAAACATGCTTAGAAAAGACAAACAAGGCTAAATTAAAAAAAAAGAAAAAGTTACGATATGGAAATGCACATTTAGGAGAAAACTCATCACTTTAACTCTACAACACCATTTAACATTGTCTTGATGAGTGCAAATCAGTGTCTGTCATCCCAAACTGGATTTGAAATAGCAGATCATTCTTCTACTCTTCATTATGCAGAAAAATTGAATTAATGTTGTTAGGGTTTTCAGAAAGCAGTTAGAAATATGGAGCTAGCAGTTACACAGCTAAACCATGCCACTGCATAGACAAATCCATTTAATGCTACCTGTAATGTAAGATTTATTTCAAATGAAGGGGAATTAGCTTCCAAAATTGTCAGATTTACTTTTTATGGACAATTTCAACAGGTAAACCAAAAAGTGTAAGCAGGCATCTAGATGGTGGAGGAATCAAAGGACATTTACAGTGCCTCTCTGTGCACGCGCTTCTCCCCCGAATACCTTCCTCCCTCTCTAACACCCATGATACCTGGTGGCAGATACCTCATACCTGTAAAGACTTTCCAGAAGCATTTAGAGAATGGGAATATTATGTATTTTGTAAAAAGCAAAGGAAAAGTATGAACATAGAATACTGCTGCTTGCATGGGATGATTTTGAAATGTACAACAATTAGGGTTTGGTTTTTTATTTGATGTCAGATTCCAATATCAGTCAGAATTTTTTTTTGTTATGTTGTGGTAAGTCCCCTTTTTAAGATTGACTTCTGTTCAAGCTTGTATTATTTTCAATATTCTAACTAAATCTTCTTTCCACAGCTGAAAAAAGATCTGCATCCCACCTTCCAAAGTAGATCCTTTTTGATGAGGAGCAAAGTGGGTACCTCTGAAATCATAATTTGTATTGTGTGGGTGATAGGCTGAGAAATGAGTAGAATTTTTTTTGAGGACTATCTACACTTTCTGATATATTATCAGTAAAGAACGTTCTATGAGGTGCTTAGAAGACATCCTTATTTCATATTAACAGTTGATTAAGCTCAATAATACAGTGAGTATCATATCAAAGCAGGTAATTATAAAGTGCTTTGCCTTTTGAAGCCCGAAGCAGTTTCTGTGGTGATAACTTTAGAGGCTTATAAATGTTTTTATGTATTTTTCTCAAATTAATAAAATGTTTATTATTTTTGCACAATGTTTGCATAGTCTACAATTACATGAGCTTTATGAGCAATCTAAATCTAAATTAAAGGCCACTATCATCAATACAGAGTGAATTATTTGGCCAGGGTTTCAGTTGCGCATTGTTCTTGTGTGTCCAGATGGGTGTTTCGGTTTACCATATTCATCAGCAAGGAATCTCAAAGCATTCTAACATCTGTGTGAGGCTTGAGCACACGTTTGATTATTTCCAAACTGCAATGAACAGCCTAGTTTCTTCTCTTGGAGAGAGATGATGATCTTTTTGTATTTCATTTGTAGAGGAAGAGGTAGCTTCACTTAGCGCAGAATGAATAGGAATCTATTGATTGCATAGCAGAGTGTGGGAAGTAACTGTTTACTTGATGATCTGATGCTGCAAGTTCTTATGGCTTAAAATCATCTGTCATTTCAGAGGGGTTTTGAAAAAGCGCAAATATAGGTTATAGGGCAAGTGCTTCAGAACTTCATCTGCTAGCATAAAGTTAATTTTCATCCTAAAGGGCAAAACTCTGTGCAGTGAGCAGTAGATACTGCTTCTACAACTGTAGCACTAGTCCTAAAGGACATTATGAAGAAAATTTAATGGGATTTTGAACACGATAATGAACTGTATSACTTTGTGATGCTCCAGGAAGGGCATAAAGGATCTCAAACTGAAGAAGAAAGTAGGATTTATTTGCATTGCCTATAAATCAGTGGCAATAAATATCAAGCAGACTGCAGAAAATAGGTGGATTTGATGTTGACAGAAAGGATGTTTGTGCCAAATAATTTGGGAAGTTACTGAAGCATATTTCATCCTGGTGGAAATGCACCCATAACACTGACAAGGTCAAGTGCCAGCTTAGCAAGGCCAAGCTGTATGCCACCTATGTACCAGTTGTACAAGCTATCCTGCCATGGGACTGGCTTAGGTTGGACATCTGATGTTTTGAAAAGATTCTTTGCTGCATTTGGCTTTCTAGTCCCTTCACCGCATTCATTTTGGCATCCATATACATTGGTCTTCTGAACTGCTTCTCTTTCATTATTATCATTTCACAAAGCCTTTTCAATCCTTGCTCTAATTTGTGCCAACAAATGTTGATCTTTATGCAATTTTTGTCTAAAAGTAGTTTGTAAATATAGTCATATTAATTGTTTACTTTTTAAGTATAAAAGCTTTTTATTAGTATTTTCCAAAGCTCTTGTGACCTATTTTCTTCCTATTTATGTTTTGATGGTGGTTTGTTTTGTTTTTTTATTACAAGTTAAATTTTGCATGGGCTATTTTTATTAGTTCTTGAAATAAAGTAATATGTAGTTTCTGTTGGCAGGATCAGTTGACATTTTTTTTTTGTGAGTAATCAGTGTTTTCTTAAAATCTTGAAAAATAAGGGATCATAGGCAAAAGCAGAATTGGACACCCCCTAACCCCCGCAAAACAAACAAACAAACAAACAAACAAACAAAAACCCAACAAAAAACTAACCCAAACTGGAAAAAACCCAACCATGAAAAAACCCAGAAAACCCCAAAACCAAAGAACCCAAATACACGAGAAAAATTTTTTTTAAAAAAAAAAAAAAAAAAAAGGAAAGTTTAATTTAAATAAATAAATCCTTATGCCCTTTAGGACAGAAAGTTTTCCCTTTGGCAATGAAGATACTGAATCTCTCTTCTGATGAAGGTAGATGTGATGCTTTCTAAGATTTCGTGTACATTTTTGTTTTCCATCACAGCATCGCATTGTATTTTTGTGGTTTTACAAAACTATTATACCATTTTGCTATATAACAGATACACTTAAGTATGATCCTAAGGAAATAATATAATCAAGTTCTTAGCCTCCCATGTTGAACTTGGTGGCTTTTAACTTCCAGCCGTCATCCGTAGTCATCACCTGTTCTACCAACTTTATATATGGATGGAGTCTCTGTATTAACTAATARAAGAACATCATCTGTGCAATTTTGTGACTGAGTTTAGAGAAAACATAACTTTGTTTTACCAGTCCAGGAGGGGGCAGTAAATTTCTTTTTATTGTCATTGGAAGCAAGTCCAACATTCTCTTCACCATGAAAGGCTCTGCTCTTAAAAATAGCTTTTTTTTAATAAGAAACCAACATCTTTACTCCATGATTTCTTATCACGTTAATTGTTTTTAACTATTATTTCCTGACAGTTTTGTTAAAATAGAAAATTGTCAGAACTTTCAAAATCTGTCATTTATATCTTTGGTCTTCAATATATTTGAAATAATCTGTAATGAGAGAGGCATTTTAACTATTAAAATTCCATATGTAATTTAGTCCATTTTCTTATCAGTTCTGTTGAAAATATTCTTTTTTCAAAGAGCACTGATTAACTGGAGCAGACTTTCCCTTTGTGCTTAATTCGTCATGTTTTCTTTTCACTTCTAACACCAATATTCATGTACATATGTATACAGAGGAATCAAGCTGATTTTAAATATGTTCTCCCAAATTGTATTTTGCACTTCTCAGTGTATTACAGTGACATTCAAATGAGTAGGAGGCAAAAAATGTGGTTTGTGTGAATGCACATAATTTTTTTGGACACTTCTTGTGATTCCAAATTATTACTCTTGTTTGGCTTGGAGATAGAAATTATTATTGGCTATGAGAAGGAGAAGAAAGAAGTTCATATGACATTCATTGTAGGAGGACAGTAAGCTTTTACAGTCAGTTGATTCTTGGGAGGTTTGTTTTTACTGTTAGGCAAAGTTATTAGCATGAAATTTCAGGTACAATTAAAGTGGCCTTGTGATTCCACATAACCTGCTTGAAAGTTTTCACAGTTTATAATTGCTATAATTCTCAAGAAGTTTGTAGTAAGAAATCCCACAAAACGTAAGAATGGTAATAATCATAGTTGGTCGAAAAGTTCATCCCAGAGGGAGTGGAAATAGTACTTTTCCCCGTGATCCTGCTCAAATGTGATATTTTTAATAAGGTCTTTTAAGGTGTTTTGTTGTTGTTATTAATGTTGTTAATATTATTTTAGGCCTACATTACTCAGAAATTAGCTAGGAACTTTGTAAAGCCCTGGCTATGGTGTTCTCTTACACCTAAGCAACTGAAATGTTCCATTCAGTGCTATCACAGTGAATGATTTGTGCCGTTATTGGGAAGTTGTTTAGCATACCCTGGGAACACAAAACAGTCCTACATCTGGCACAGAAAGTGTCCCACAGAAATACCTGCTGTTTATTTGGTGGATAAGTCTGTTGAAATGTTTCCCAAAACAACTTTTTTTCTTTAAAGCCTTGTAATTTCTCTTTAAAATGTGTGCAGTTGCTGGTTTGTGATCCATGGTGCACCACAAACAGTAACGGTTTATTTCTTCTCAAGGACAAACTGATGTTGCAAAATTTTTAAAGTGCTGTTTGCTTTTCAATGCTGTTATTTATTGTTTTTACTACTACTATCATTATTATGCACTATAATGATTATTTTGTGAAAAAATATCACAACTGTATCTTCTTAATGCCATTTCTTGTATTAGAGGGTTAGATGGGAAAAAATTATTTCATATGGAAATGCCTCTGAAATAAATTCCAGCCTAAAAATTTAGAATAGGAGTGGGCTGAAAGAATGTGGGAGAAACTTTGTAACTAAGTGACTTGAATTAATAAGTGCAGTATAGATTTTTAATAAGTGCCAACTGCATGCAATACAATAGTTCTGTGTAGAGAGCTAAGACTCTCAGACCAAAGTTATGAAAATCAGGTGCCTAAAGTTGCATACCTAAATGTAAGTTATTTGATTTCCAGAGTGTGAGTCAACCACAATTGGTGATGGGAGTCAATGGAAATTGTTTATGCTTCACGGCTATTAAAAATAGATTGTTTGTAGATATTTTAACATTTCCCAGCAGATTTTAGCAGTCTGGCCCAATGTGTGATGGCCCAATATGCAATAGCATTCATTGATGAAAAGCGAAACCAGAGTTTAATGCAAAAATCGGGTTGTCCTATGGGGTTTTTTGCCTTTTCACATTTTGATACTTCAGTGACATTCTTTCCCCTCTCCTCCACACCCCCCCCCCTCTTTTTTTTTTTAAGGTTGAGGAACATACCCACAAATTATTTCTTCCTGTGATCCCAAGCACTTGATGACTTTATTTGCCTTTAACTTAGGAGAAAATACTGTATGTTATATAGTATATAATAATATAATGATATAGAATATTTATTTTATATATAATATATAATAAACAAAATATTTCTTGCCTGTGTTTCCTCAAAAGAGATGGAAAAACTCTGGAGWCTCACAGATGGGTTTTAGCTAACTATTTATAGGTATTCCACAACATTGTTATTTAAGCTTAAGTTGTCTTGGGAGGTGTTCCAATTCAGTAGCTAAGCATATTCCTTTGAACAATCCTATTTGTATGACTAGTGAAGAGCTGTTAATTACTCTGTGCTTGTATTTTCTAATTTATTAAACATACACCTATGCAGAAAGTTTTCTCGTTTGCTGTCTACAGRCATGTGCTAACTGTTACCAAGGTAAATATTAAGGGACAACAACAATTTTGAGAGCCATTACTTGATCACAGTGTTGCATACAAACAGAAAGTTGGTCAAATACATCAACTGTAAAGTAAGGATTGTATGTTGCCATCTCTTGCTCAAATGCCTACCAACATGGACGACTAACAACATGGTACTCCTCAGAGACATAACAAATTTCAAGGTGGTCTAAATATCATTATAGCCTGAAGGTCACTTGATACAAAAGCAGATTCTAACGTGTTCTGCTGTACTATAGGCAGAAAACATAAGGACCATCCTCCCTGTGCTCGTTGCTACCTGGAATCCAGAGTGAGGGATCTAATGGTCTGTCTATGCCACCTTGTATTTTAACTGTCCTGAACTGGCAAGAAAAATGAGTGAAGTTGGTTTTATACATATTATGGATTTTATAGCTTTACCATTCCCTATGCATTTTCTTTACTCTTTAGAAATGGTGTAACCTGAAGCAGGAACACTACTGAAGCTATTTTTAAATCACTATTGAGAATTGTTACGTGCCAATATTATGTATTTTTCATTAATTTAATATTTTCAAAATTTTTTTTTTAATTCTTTGTTCTACACTGAACTAATACTTGACCTGAAACATTTCCTACTGCGTTTTTTATGTGGAATCGCTAGTACTGTTTCACCACCTCTGACTGGACGTACATGATAGCACTAGAATATAAAAGGCATTCATCACAACTTGGAAAATCCAATAATCAAAGTGGGGAAATGAGCTTAAGCACAAACTCATCAAAGATGAGCTTCAGTCCTTTTTTATTTTTTATAGCTTAGTGTTAAAAAGAAATACACATACTGCTTTCTGAAACAGTGATACATAGCAAATAGCCTGTTATTTGCAAAACAATATGCAATTATTCAATATTAAAAATTAGATGCTTCTGTCTTCATAAGCTTCCCAACTATAGCTAATGTCTAATATTGATTCTGAATAATTTAAATGGCAATAAAATTGGGTTTTCATGACAGTCAATCAGAGACATTTTATATTTAATGTTCATTTAAAGAAACATAGTGCCTTCTTACCTTCTGAATTTCAAAGCCATTAAAGTAATTGCAGGTCATTAAGCTAAATTTCTTTGAATAATCAGGCCAGTTAATCTAATTCATACACCATTCAAACCAATGGACAGGAAAGATTGGAATGCCAGGCATGGATTTTCGAGAGATTCACCAAATGGATCTTCAGATGTTCTTACCAGCATTCCACAGAAACAATTATCCCCAGACTCCAGATTGTTGGAACTTGGAATTGTGTTCCACTTTTGTATTTTTAAAATGAATAATYTTCAGAAGAGAGGAGGTGTAAGAGGATTCTTTTCTTTCCTTTGAAATAACCACTGCATAGTCATACAGATATTTATTGTGCACTACAACGCGTTTTACCAGGACTTACTTTATGGACCTATTGACTATCACAAAAATATTCTCATATAATGTCCTATACTTAGCAAGTGTTACAATTTAATGTGAAGGAGGTCTGAATAAAAATGCCTTAAAGTATCTAGGTCTTATCAGGAGAATGGATACATGTCATTTCTCAACATTATTGCTTACTTATTTGGAAGCTGAAAATATAAGGTGATCCCTCAGAGAATCTGGATAAGAGAATGAGTTGATAATGTGAAAGACTTAAAGTATATGAGTTTCCAGACAAGAGCAGCGTGTGTGCGTGTGTGTGTCTCTCTCTGTCAGTCTCTGTCCATCTCTCCTGAGTGCTCTCTTTCTAACACATCTCCACCCCCAACACAGTCCACCCCCAACACAGTGCAAGGACAGAGCAAAAATATTGTCTCTCTTTAAATGACTGGTTCATCAATGTGCATGAAACTAAGAAACAAGAAGCTAARTTTAGAATCTTGGGTAATTGGTGCACCTGGTGTGTTTTAAGAAGGACAGTATTTTTGATCCCTGTGTTTTGAGGCATGCTAAATTAATGCAATTCATGTGTTGAACAAGAGAAAAACAAATGCTCCTGAAGGCAAAAAAGGGATAGCATGGGCCTTATTCATGCAAATTCATGTACAGTTCTGCCAACAGGCCTGCTCTGGAGTGAAGATAGTGTGTACTTTAAATGAAGAAGAAAAATCCATCGGTTTCAGTCTTAGCAACAAAACAAATGCTGTTTTGCAGTTTACTCATCAGTGCAACCAGTTCCTGCTGCATCAAACACCCTCTTGGAGCTGCCCGTTCAGTCTCGGCTGCTGCTCTTATGTAAAGGGACGAACAATTGTCTTGAGCCTCACAGCTGCCAAGCAGCGCCTCTTGTATTGTTATTGTTGCAGCATTCTCTCTTTCTCTCTGTCTCTCTTTTCTCTCTCAATATACTAAGTCGCTGTCTTTGTAACCAGTGGGTGTCTCGGATCTGCCTACACCTTTGCAGCAGTGTTTCATAACTGGGGAGTTATACCAAAAATGGAAATTACATCAAATACTCAAATACACACTGCTTTAAATAAGTCCAAATTTTCATAACAATAGAYTATAATAAGATTAAAATTTTATGTTATCTAAGGAAAGCCACAAAGCAGCTGTATTATTTTTATTCTTCACAGGAATTATAATGTACTTTAAAAAAAAAAAAGATCCCGCAGGCATTAAAAAAAATTAAAAAAATACATCTTTTCATACCCAAGGCACAAGGTCAGGGAACATTTTAAGTTCTATGTTGATCAGTCCTGTCTCCACTCTGTGAAGTTCATGAAGTTATTCTCAGTTGGAGATTTTCAGTCAAGATGACACTGGTAGTTTAGACTTAATTTTGGCTTGATGTTATCTATTAATTCCTTCAGAATAATAGCAAATAGTTTACCAGTTTTAATAAATTAAAAAAAAATTCCTTGCTATTGTTCTACAGAGTCTAAATATCTCTTAGAAGCTGAGAAAATTTCCCTAGATGTCAAGTGTGCTCTGAAAAGAACTCATTAATGTCCATGCTTYGGTCTTTCAATGTATACAAGTTATTTGCTTGTGTTCCAAAAAAATTTAAGCCTTGAACTTCAGTTCAGACTATTAAGATTTTGAGACCTGAGGACTGAACTTTCCTGTGGGATTCACATTGTTTCATAAGCTGACTCAAGATATATACATTTGATTTTGTTTMCTGATTAAGTGAAAATGTTAGTATCTTTAGTGAAATCAATGGGAATTAGTTCTCATCTTATGCAAGATTTACAGCAAGATTTACATTAAATTTACAATTTAATGGAATTGGCTATTTTTACATTATGTTAAGTGAGATTTGAATAGATTTTTTTGAAGTTTAAAAATGAATACAAATTAATCATAAGAACTCCTGGTTTGAATTGCATTTATTTTTTAATAAATATTGAGAATTACAGTTCTTGGTAGAGTGTTTTGAAGCTGCTGTTGTGTCTTTAGAATGTGAGGTAACACACTTAGAAATGGAATGTTATTAATTTTTATTCTAATAATAAAATATTAATTATTTTTCAATTATTTTAATTTTTGTGTTATATACTTACTGTTACTGATATAACGTCTGAAATACACTCAAATGCATGTCACAGCACTCAAYTATCTTTGTTTGACCACTTAAATAAAGCAGAATATTTTCTTCCTATTCTATGTCTTGTCAAAAATCTTCTTTCTTGACAAAGATAGTAGTTCAAGAAAACTCATGAATATGTGATTGAGCCCATCCCTCTTCGGGACAGCATACAAGAACTTTAACTGAGCTAAATGTATGTAGGCTAGGTGAGGAAAATATATAAATTATTCCCTACAGTTAAATAATGGATGCGTTTATTACCATGTTATTTAAGTGCCACTCTTCAGCTAGTGCGTATATGACGTTCTCTTGAAAATGGTGATGATAAGCTATACATTTTAGTTATGCCTTTTGAATTCTTAGGAGTTCATTCCACTTCTCTTACCTTGCTCAAAGCTAATGAACATTTGTTTCAACTAAGTTGACTCACTGACCTGTTACTTCTTGTTTTAACTTCAAACTGATGTTAATTTTTCAAATTCCTCTTGAATTTCCCCTGGTTTCAATGACCAGTTGCCTCCAAGTTTCATTTAACAAAAAATAATAATTGCATTTCATTATGCTCAAAGTATAACCTTTTTAATCTGCATATTTCTTGCAGGCTATGCTGGCTTACTTCCACTGTAATACATTAGAATGGAAAACTATTAGAAATATTGATCTATCATTTGTTATACCAAAATGATATATTGAAATGAAATCTGGATGCTGTCCAGCCCTCAGATAACATTGGCATGATTGGATGAAACTGGATGATCTCATTCTAATTAATATGCTAGTTCCATGTGAAAAGCACACAGAAAATAATACCTGAGCGTTGCTCAAAAATAAGAGTTTAATACTGAAGACTGCTGAGGTTTATAATTGTTAAGAYATGCCACCTTAAATATTTAATATTACATATACAGAGAAATCATCACTTTGCTTTCTCTCCCCTCCATCTCTTTGCCTTTTTTTTTTTCTTTTGACTCAACATTATCTTGGTATGAACCTATTTACATGTAATGCTTATTAGCATGTAGTACATATGAATGCATAGGATATATATACACAGTTCTGTATTGATTATGATTTACATCCTGCAGTGCACTTGGTTACAGCAAAGCTTCTTTTAGTCAGGTGAAGTTGGAATCAAGGGAATTCAAAACATTTATCTTAACCTTAAAGTGTTGTTGTTATACTAAATCTGTGATCCTCACCTTCTGCATTTCAGAACATATACATTCTAGCACCTCTTGCAATACGGAAACTTCAGAAAATAAAGGTATTTTCAATTAGCRTATGTGCTATACTTTCCTGTATATAGGGTGGTGTCTGTCTTAATTGATTTTAGTGTTTATTCATCTATTTGACTTTTTTTTTTCCCCTTCTACCGATCAATCTAATAGCCATTGAACTAGCAGACTTGNTCTTGTCTATTAGGCTTCTAAAACCTACCTTCCTCTTCTTTGTTTTGTGTGTGTGTGTGGAGAAGTTAATGCAGGAAAACTGCCTGTCATCAGATTTATGCAGAGTTGAGAGTGAGTGAATGCTGCCATCACTGAAGTTGCCGTGTATTTCACATTGATTGAGCTTCCTGGGCTTGAGGGATTTTTGAAGTGCAGGGTTTTTATGGTTGATATGTTTTTGGTCATTTGTCATAAAATCATTCCAACTGAGCTGTTTACTGGTCTGAATACTTAATTACCGCAGTAGCAGGGAATGGCATAAGCTTTAGTTTTTACTGAATATTCATGTAGAAATAGGAAATAGTTGGTGCTTCTGTGTTTGTTTTGTGAGGATTTTACCTATAAACATCTATTTTATTTTTTAAATTACTACCAGAACTTGGGTTTTTTTAATCCTAATACATGATAGAATACTCATAATTTTATACTCCTAATGCATATTTCAAAATTGATTTCCTTTTATTTCTAATGGTCATCTGCACACGGCATGTTTTAGAGATCGTCTGACATCAATGACAAAAGCTTTTGAAAGGATTTAAGAATTCTTTTTCCATCTTTGGAAAATATATAGACAAGCTGAAATAAGTTTAATTTGTTTATGGTGAAAAGAAAATCATTGAAAATACTCATAGAATTGTAAATGTAATACGTTTTTCTTTTTTTAAATACTTAAATCTTCAAGGGGCTCATTTTATTTTTAGACTATTATTAAAAAAAAAAAAAAAATCACAGATTTTTATTTTTATACTCCTCATGTTGTCCTTTCCTACTCAGTTGCTTCTTGAGGAGAAGAAGAGTTGGATGGAAAAGCATAAATTTGTTTGTTTGTTTGGTATTAGAACTTTTATGTATTATATAATATTTTATCTTGCAATGTGCTTCTCCATATTTGTTTAAAAGCATTTCACTTTTCAGGTGTATGTCTGTTTTGAGCTTGGGTATATATATTTTATCAGAGAGATGGGTAAAAACAGAAATTAATCTTTCAATGCTAAGGTAATTTGTCAGTGTAACCTTAAAATTTTGCTACCATTTTGATGTTTCATTTATCTTTGAATCAGCAGGGCTTTGTTATTTCTATTTTTCATTGTGTCATAACACAATCCGTTTAGATTCACTCTAAAAGACCTCTGTGAAAAAAAAGTGATGTCTTTATTGTAAACAGGAAATTGCGCCATTAAGTGTTGTAGTTTTCTTTTATTTTACCAAAAGTCTTTTTTTTTTTTTTTTTTTTTAATCTCTTGCCCCTATTTTAAGTTCTCATGCTTAACATGATCTGGGTTCCTTCAGGGCTGCCAAAAGGTGAAATAGACTTTGAGAAGGTGTTGCTGGAAACTGCAGCCTGTGCACTTTTTCAGATAGAAAGCTCCTGTGCACTAAGACAGGAAAGGGACAATTTACYGCCAACTTCAAGCTGTTAGCTAAGCCCAGGAATCAAAGATACTTCTCCAGTCACATCAACCTTTGATCAGAGTTTTCCTACCAAGACATTGTTTATTCTAGATGTTAGGGACAGTTTGGAATGTAGACATTTTCTTTATGATGTAAAACATTATAGCAGTACTGCAAGGGCAAATGCAAGAAATACAACGTGGTGATCTTTTTGTTAATGTCTACTCAATTTGGTTGCACTCAAGTGAACTGRCTTTAAATATTCTACATGGGTTTCTATTGTAAAAGTAACCAACCATTTATCGTGTTTATTAGAGAAGGGCTCCAATTAATTTGATTTCATGAAAAGCAACTGACTCAGATAATGAAGAAAAAAAAATCCACATGTTACAAGTTTCAGTGTAGAGAAGTAAAAGGATGTTTTTGGAATTTGGAGGAAAACAAGGTCAAAAGGCTTTGCAAACTATAGTATAATAGTATGACTTATCAAGTAGTATGACACTACAATGTTAAAAAAAAATTGGAAAATGCATTTTTACACGCTATGCCAATAGAAGCTACATCAACAAATTACTATTAAATAGCGTGTATAGTAGAGTTAGAATACTGGCACTGATTAATTGACATAAAAACAGTCTAACCTAGTCAGACGTAATTTCATACAATTTTATGTGAGTCAATATAATACAGAATGTTTTAATACTAGGACAGAGTTTTGGRTAGATCTTTGATTCAGATGGTCTTACTCTACATCACATGCTTTAAACCTTCGAAGAACAAAAATAATAAAATCCAATAGTTACATTAAAAAATTAATTTTGAGCATTCTCAGATAGGTAGTTTACTTCTAATGTGCTAAAAGAATTATTTTATATGTCCATAATAAAATGATGACCTAGCTAAACTTTTGACCAGTTGTCATGAAACATAATTTCCCATTCCAAACCCTTCTGCTCAGAGTCTGTCGTATCTGTTGATTATATTCAGAATTGAGAGTAATGTGTTTCTTAGCTGGATATGCTCGCACTGCATACGTGACCTATGTTAGCATGCAGGTTCCGAGACAGGTGTACCACACCTAAAGTAACTCAGATTGTCCAAATTCAATTACAAAATTAGTCCTATAGTGAAGCTTTGTGAGTACTTTTTATGATTTACAAGTATCTCATAAATGTTATTACTGTACCTTTATAAAATTTGTCGTCTTTGACAGCCCACTCTCCACCCTTCAGCTGATTGCCGTTATAAATGGCAGCTGAGTGACTGAATTCAGGACAGAGCTCRTGTAGTTTATTATGCAGGAGACACTTGTGAACTTTTTATCTCGTCTTTCCCAAAAGCCTGAAACATGTTAATCCGCAGTGATTTTCATTGCCACAGGGTGACACTGATAGTTCTCAGCACATATTTATGTTTAATTGTCTAAATGTACAGAGCCTTGGGTTGTGGTTGCATGATATATTGGCTATTTCAGTAGCAGAACTGCTTTACAAAGTTCTGGCCTTCTGTTGCTTGTTTTTTCAATCCTTATTTGGGTTGACTCAACTAGTTGAGAGTTTGTAACTTAAATTGTGTTAGTGACCTGGCTTAAAAAGAACTGTAAGATAATTTTACTGATGCATCTTACAAAGGAGTACTATTATCAGCCAGGTGGGAGGAGTGTAGTTTTGAGACAGAGTAGGAGGCAAAGCAAAAAAGCTGGGAATCTGTTAGGAAGCCTCACTAAGAGGTTTTCACTGTCAAGGCAATGTGTGTAGCTGTGTCTCTGGTCTTCCAGCAGTCATTTAACAAGTGGCAAGGCTGATAACTAGATATTTTCCARGAGTAAGTACGGATGGTGGAGAAGCTGGAAAAGATTGTCTGTGTATGATCTGAAAGTAAGGGCATGTGAAGCAGAATAGCCACAGGCTGTGTCATTCTAATTCTATAAAGAACTTAATCCAAAATGATTGTTCTGTGCAACTGAAAATCAGGGTGAAGATATCTAAGATCTGGTGATCGGGATTTTACTCTGCCATGCAGATCAGAGATTATTACTCTCTAGGTTCCAACCCAAACTACATAATGTGAATAGAGCCCATTGAGGAAAATTTAGGTACCTAAAAATAGAATCTGTGAGTATTCTCCTTTCTTCCGGTTTAATTTACTCTTCTGCCTCTTCCTGCTTCCATCTCAGAAGATGGGGATTCATGCTAGAACTGCGTAGTGTTCCCTAAAACAATGTTATTCCAAGGCCAAGCAGATCATGCCTGCTCAGAAGCTAGTTATTGTGAACAAGAGACACATGATAGCTCCTAGGAATACGTTGTTAATCAGTCCCCATTTAACTGAAACCTTTAAATTGTACAGTCTACTTGAACTCACAATAKAACTTACTAAATCTGGCAAGTTAGAATGAACTAAAGAACCAGAGAGGTTTGCAAGAAATGTGCGGAAGCGTGGCAACATGAAACCATTTCTGTTGATCTGAACAAATTAAAAATAAAATTCTTGTTTCTTATTTTTACTTAAAAATGAGAAACATGCTTTCTGYGTTACATTCAGCTAAAACTCTGAGGTAGCAGTTCTTTCAAGACTGAAATGGAAAGCCCATTCTGCTCTCATGAATATCATTTGACTTTCTGTTCTTTCCTTGATCTTTTCCCTTTCCTGTTGATACTGTCTTAACTAATTGCTCCATCTTGTCATAAATTGAATCTATACCAACACTTAGGCATTGTCTACTTATTTCAGTGTATAGGAAATAAATGGCTTTCAATTATAATTACTTTTACTTCCAAGTCAGCTTTGCCATATCTACCATACATTGATGCTCTGAATAAAAAGCAAGGATATTTTTATTGTTCAGGGGAAAGTATTCCATATATGTAATGTATAATTTAGAAGCTTCTATGAATATTTTCTGAGCAAATTAAGGTTACCGTTCATCCTATTGCATGGGGAGTTCGGTGTGCAACTTCTGTTGCTGCTAATGGGATGTAATTTCCTAGCACTGAGCTGAAAATCCATCCCTTGCTATCTAAAAGGTCAGGCTAGGTAAACTTGAAGCCAACTAGCTTTTGGAAGAATATATTAACTTATGAGAAATGTACAGTTTGGGCTGGGCAGTTTATTTGCAATGTGGAATGGGAGAGAAAACTGTCTCCTATTGCAGTAATGCTGAAAGCTTTTCAGTGAGAAGTCTTGCCACAGGGCTATTCACAACATTGAGTGTAATTCTTATGCTTGTCTAATATTACGAATTAGGTCATTTATTATTTTGGCACAGGGCATTTAACACGTTTTTAAATTGTTCATGTATTTATTGCATGAGGAGCGAGATATAATAAATATTTGATGGTTGTGCTCATTTTCTTATAGTAATGAAAGAAGCAGTGTCTCTGTTGTCTATGTCCATTATTGCCCCAAACCTGTCAATATCTCAAAATGCTGAAACTTATCCAGATCTGGAATTCATTTAAAAAAAAAAAACTACTCTTGTAAGAATACCTAAGTTAATCTAATGAGAATTTCTGTACTACCAGGTTCTGAATGAACTGGTAAGGTTAKGAACGTAGCTTTTTATGTGGCAGCTTGGCACATTCTAGAGAAATTATAGAGACTTGTGATCGTAGAAATCTTAATTTAGAAACTGAGAGATGCATATTTGCAGTGTTTGAATTCAAAATTAGACTGATGTGGTGTAAATGGGTGGTTTTTTCATATCCATTGTGCAATGAAGCTGAAAGACAAAAATATCTTGTATGCTGCTGTTTACCAAAGAACGATMTCTTAGTTCCAGACAGTTATTGAAGCTGATTTTCTACAGTTTTCTTTCCTTTTAATTAGAGATTTTGCTTTTTTCTCTGTAAGTTGGAAAATGATTCTGGTCCTTATTTCTGGTTGGTTTGCTATCTCTTACCATTTTCCTCTTTGTTAACTTCTGATTTTTATCTCCATTTAGGAAATCATCCTCCTTTCCTCCCTTTCCATATAAAAACTTTTTGTTGCGTAGATATTGATGGACAAGTGTTAGTTAAAGAATACATGTATTTTATACATATATTTATATATAGCGTACTGTTTTACATAAGGTAATTGTCTTGKGGGGGATTTAATTTCTTGAACGGAATGGTCAGTCACTGTCCAGGTGGCAAATAGAATCCGCATTGCAAGTGTACTTCAGCTGGATAGAATGCGACTATAAAACAATTKTATTGTCTTAACTGAGTTCAAAGGATTCCTGTGTGCCCATTCTTGCATCTCCAGGAGCAGTTTTTATTGACTATTTAACATACTCTGCCTGTACAGTACACTATACCTTCAGTAGGCATTCTCAGACATTGCTTGTATTTTGTTCTTCAGAATGATATAATCAGAGAATAATTCAAATTGAGTAGGATGAAAGGAGGCCTTTAGCCCAGTCTCTTGCTCAACCATGGAGTTCGTGCACTGTTTTCATGCATTTGCACGTGAGATGGCATGCTGTCTTGCAGTCTTCCTGCTAACGTACTTTTCTCTGCTTTCCATTAGTTTCAATAAAACTCTGAAGTACAAATAAGGCATCTTATCAGAAAATGTTTCATGTGCAGCTCAATGCATTTTGAAATAATCAAGATATTTAAAGAGAGACAAATTCTAAGAGGACTACAGGATTACAAATCACAATGTAATTTTAAAGTTGTAATGAGAATAAGTTGCACAGGAAGGTCTCTTTACAATTATTGTCATGAGAATGAAGTAACACTGTTAATGTTTCATGTATTCTGTGAAAGATGATAATAAACTGTACTGCTTTGACCTTATTAATGTTCTGTAATTTGACTTGCTGGCAATTTGCATTTTTCTTTGGTTACAGCCTTAGTAACCTGTGAAGAAGAGGTGGAACTGACAGTGAATCTAAACATTACTGAATACTGAAAAGGTCAGAAATAGCAAGAATGATAATTCTGATACCTCCTTCTCATGACAAAGGTTGTAGCAAAAAGGCACAACATGAATCTGTTGAAATAACAAAGGTTGTTACAAAAATGTTTCTATATTTGTTGTGAAGTGTAAACAAAAGCACACTTTTTCCTTGTAGCTCACTGAATAGTCCAGTAATGCTTATTTTTTACCCCTTTGTAAGTGAATATGTACAATGCTCCCTTTTCATTTTCTTATTTTACCCTAGAAATAGTAGTCTTTTATACTGAAGGGCCCCCTGCTAACTATTTAAATATGAAGGAGACTGAATTTTACACTCTGCAGAAGCTTTTCCAGTTCCACAGGCCAGACATACTTATTACAATATATTTTGGCTATGTAATCGAATACATTTTCAAAAATACTGTAATCTGTAACCAGCGTGAAAGTTCTAGGTTTTTTTCTTTAAAAGAAAAACTTCAGATTTTCCAGGAATTTACAGAACAAAGTTGTGGTATTGAACGTGAAGGCTAAAGGTCTGATTAACATCTTAACAACATTCTTTGATTTCTGCTTACTTGACTGAACACTGAGTTAGGCAAGTACACCCAGTACTTTGTGATACTCAGCAATGTCATTGATCAATTTATTCCTGCATCACTGCAGAGTGAAATAAGTAATCAAACCTCCTAAAAAAGATATGCTTTGTTCTTGGGGTGTCTTTGAGGTGGATGTTGTATGTTAATGGAGATAAAGAGTACATAATATGTATCTTAATTTCCATGCTCAAATACACACATACATAAAACCCACTAAATTATTTTTCTTTTAAGTATTTTGCTTGTTATAGTTTTGGGGTAAGGAAGTAAAATATTTTGTAGTTTGCTGTTGCTTGTAAACCTAAATCTTGTTCAATTCCTTTCTCACTCCAGTGTACTTATAAATGTAAGAATGCAGGAAGCTTCTCAAAATTGTACGGCATGTGATGTTTATAACAATTATTCTTACACTTCTTTTATTTTATTTTTTTAACGTAGACACGTATTAAATTTAAACGGATCAGATCTCTGCTTTCAGGTGTGCGTCAGGGGTTTACCCTTCGAGGCAACAGAACATTCTTTACTCAAAGATGCACTTTAATTTCAAATTTGATAATTTCAAATGCTTAAGATATATTTGGCAGCTGTAGTCTGAAAAGCAACAACAGCAACAAGGAAACATAATCCACTATCTTCCACGGATTAACCCAGTGAGGGAGAGTGGCAGAATTCTCTTCCCTACCTGTTGGGGATCCTTTACCTATCTTTCATTTTATGCCAGGATAAATTGTCCAGTAGGAGTACGAACAAATAGCTTTAAACCTGCCCATTCTTTCAGCAGCATTTTTGTCTTTACGGTAGCACAATTGGGTTCAAGTTACTGATACCTGTGGCATTGCTACATCTCTTCAGCTTCTGGATCTGGGCAGTAGTTGAATGTCACCTGGAGCTGGAAGGGGATTGTACTTACTGTTGTGGTTTTGCATTACAGTGGCAGGTGAATTTAGAAAACGGATTGGAACAATTTACAGATTAATGATGACAGTGGAGATACAGCGTAGAATGCTCTTGGATCTAAGAGTTTTGCTTATAATTTTATTTGGACCACTTCTGTGACACCTCTTCAATTGTAGGATAAGCTTTTTTCTGGATGTGTGTGTAAATGAGGGACTTAACAGAGCAATCTTAAAGTGTAATTTCATATACAGTCTTTCTTATGGAAAATTCAATCCATGAAAGACAGCCAAGGCAAATTCCCATGGAAGCTGAGAACCTTACAGTATTTTGCCAAGTAAGCTGAGCAGTACCTACATAGTTTCTTCTCCAACAGATGGATGCTTTGTAGGTCAGGCATAGCTTTAGAAGTTGCCTTAAAAAAATCTTTACATGTCAATGGTTTCAGTTTCAGCAATATTTAATAAACTTGTCTGTATAGCCTGCATGGGATCAAAGTCTTCAGGCCAGTTCATGATGTATTAAACTTAAGCAAATATGTACACAGCAGTGAAGTGTCCAGGTCCTAGAGGATGGTTAAATTTTTCTTTTGTTCTCAGTCAGTATGGCACATTTGGAGAGGTTTATTTTACTGAGACCATATTGAAATTCTTTTCTGTGTCATATTTCATACTTTTTATGACTCAGAGTAGGTATGTAACATGATAGTAAATAATACCAATACGCTACAAGATTCACAAAACATAGTAAAGACCAATGGTTAAAAATTACTCAAAATACTATTTTAAATAAAGACTGACCATTTTGTAGGAGGCGGAGACTGCATTCATTCTTGGAAGCGATTAACCAAGGTCTTGAAAAATACAAATATTCTGAGCTTAGGAGGTGGTGTCAGAATGCTGTCTTATGGAAAGGATTCCAGTGCCTTTGTACTGATGAGCGACACATTCAGTTGGACAAATAGTTGCCGCTTTCTGCTGTAGAATGCACAACTTTCTAATATTTGCCAAAAATACTGTGAGTTCATTTTTAATGCAACTTTATGTGGTGTTGGAAAAAGACATTTTCAGACTTTATTTTGCACTTAGAAGTGCTGCTTTTCATGCTTTTGCCTTCACAACTCCACATACATCTCATCTCGGTCTCATTTTATGCCCAAACATACCTCTAACCCACACAAAACAGCAGTTATGTCATTTTTATCGTTATACATAATTTACATCTAAATGCTGAATCTAACAACTGGGGGTATAGGAAATGTTACATATGCTAAAGAAATCAACCCTACATCAATTTAAGATTTCTCACATGGCTGATGCTTTATCACCCCTCATTTTGAGTCTTGGCAGGATGGGAGGTGTCTCTCGCTGGTATGAAGTTTACCACTAGCTCCATGTATCACTCTCAGCTTGGAATGTAACGCCTGAGAATGATTTGAAATATGTGAGGAAGATACATGTTGGAAAAGTAGAGGAAAGTTAATAGACTCTTAAAATATTTTTACCAAAACGGTCTGCAGTTCGCTTTCACTGAGTTGTTTGCTRTTGTGGTTACTGTGCTGTTGTCATTTGCTCTGTATTC
This sequence comes from Oceanodroma leucorhoa, assembly GCA_030449065.1. Classification (NCBI taxonomy): domain Eukaryota; kingdom Metazoa; phylum Chordata; class Aves; order Procellariiformes; genus Oceanodroma; species Oceanodroma leucorhoa. The sequence continues at coordinate 3,702,264 of JASVER010000008.1, forward strand.
CTTATAAATTCTTAATTTGGAATAGTATGGTGAGGTTTCAGTTACCTAAATATGTATGACAACAATTTTCTAGGATGTCTTGCTTGGCAATGACTGTTATTTCCTACAGCGTTCAAATGACAAATTAGATTACCACATAAATTATACCATTAGTTTGTTATTAGTTTGTAATTAAAAATGTCTTAATCTGTACATTACGGATTTTACAGATGGAAAAAATTGACAGTAAGAGCCTATTCTAGTCACATAGAAATGGGTTTTGAATAAAGCAGAAGAGCAACAGGGTTGATAAATTAATTTAATACAAATGTACATAGCTGTGATTGCTTGGTATTTGTAAACAGCCAAGCAGTTGATGCAGCTCATAGGGTACAGGAACACATTGACGCTAATTCCAACGTTTCATGAAGTTATATTGCAAGATTGTGTATTTTTGTCTTGTACTCTTCAGAGAATACATTTGTAAGTCAAAAAAGAATGTTAGGTTTATGTCAAATATTATAGAATGCATATTCCATAGGGAATTCTCACCCGACTTTGAAACTGAAGATATTAACTGCTGCTGCATTTCGATGTTAGATTGGGTAAGTGGGAGCTCATCTAACACGTTTATTCATAAATCCTCTTTATGTGAGTGCAATATAGGTCCTAAAAAGTGTCAAGAATGTGTTTAATGAAGGAGAGGAAGGGAACTGAAGGGAATGTGGTAGACTTTTAAAGCCCACTGGCATTCATAAAACAGATACAGGTGGGACATAAACTGTAGAAGTAGATATATAAGGAAATTGCTTACAAAGTCAAAATGTGCATTATGCTGCTGGATCTGAAAAGTTTGAACAGCAGCTTCTAAAGATAAGGCTAAATTCCAAGAATGTTCTTTGTTTTAGTATACATTATAAGCATATTTAAGTAATCCAAGAAATACATTGTCTCTGGTTTTGTTTGAGAGATGTACTAGCAGGCAAGCAAGATGCTGAAGTACGTCTTAATAAATCTTCCTTTTATTTGACAAARGGTCTTAGTGGAACCTTAAGGAAACTAGGCTGTCTGAAGTGAGACATTATCTTACAGTGAATCAGAATAAGAGAATTTTTCCTTTTGAGCTTTCAGTAGGTGATCAGACTTTTAAAGAATCTGCTATTTAAAACTGCTTTGTTCACCAGAATGTTAGATTATGCACACATTATGGAGAGGTTTTCAGAGATAAAAATGTTAGATGTCTAACTGAAAGTTGGGAAGTTGCTTAATAGCCATTGAAAAATCTCCTTGTCAGTTGGCAGTTTTTGTGATATTGAATAATACAGTCACGTACAGGCATTTGTTTTTCTTGTTCTCACCCATGTTGACCAGCAGTAGCTGTTCCAAGTGACCACACTAGAAATTCCTTCTTTTTTTAAGTGTGTTTTTGCCTGTCTGAAACACAAGGTTCACAAATATAATCCTTTCTAGAGCAGGACTTGCTCTGCAGCAGTCTTTCTGCTTTAAATTAGTCCACTCCAGCCCCTGCATTTCATGAATGGGTAGTGCTGCATCTGATCCCAGATGCATAACATACCTGGTGGGCGAGAGGCCTTGGTGGTGTGCTGTTCCGCAGGAATCTATTCCTGCCAGTCTGTCCCTGCACCAAAAGAGATCACATAATGTCACCAGTCTGTACCACATATTGTTCTGGTACACGATGTGGTGTGCAGGCACCTCATAGCATACGCTGTAATCTGTGGGATGTTCTGTGTCAGAATATAAGCAAACTGACGAGTCTGGAGGCATCTCTTCAGATTATGGTGTTGTTTTTTTTAGTATTTCTCTGCTGAAAGCAACTCAAGCGTTGCTGGTAATATCAAACTAAAATGGTAAAACCCATGATCATTGATTCTTTTTCAAACTTCACTTGGCAAACATTGTATTAGTATTATAATAGCGGAAAACAAAACTGGCTTTTCTATGCAATAACACTGCACAAACATTTGGACAGTTTCTTTAATAGTGGTGATGACTTAACTTGCGGTAATGCCACAGTTCTTTCTCACCCACATAATTCCTGTCTTTGACATGACAAAAGAATGATGGGTGAAATGAAGCCTCAGACCAATTCTGTTACCTCTTTGTGTGATATGATAGCATTTGTCAGTATACAATACTTACCTTATACTCTCTTAAGTCTGTGAGCATTACACAGCTACTACAGGCTTTGCTACATTCATATTATTTTACCTTTGTTACTTTGCAGAAGTATAGCTCTTCAGTGTCTGAGCATCTTTCTGTCTTCACGTAATACCTTACATCAGCTACAAACTATTTTACAACTACAATGGATACGGTGTTTAGGTTTACTTTGGCTTTGGATAGATGTGCTAGAACAGATCTGAACAATGAACATAGCCTGTAGAGGGTTAACTGCAGCTGCTTAAACAGAAATATGTCTGTCTGCTGCCACAGCTCCTCAATAAAACCCCCTAAGTACACACTAGAAAAATTGTAAGATATCACATGGCTTCAGTGACATAGGCTTCCACTTCCCTGAGGGTAAGACTTCATATCAGTGCTTTAAACTTCAAAGTATTATTAACTTTATTAACTATTAACACCATTGATGGAATGAAGTTCTCCTAGAGCAGAAGCAGGCTGGTTGGAAACTTTATTTAATGTCTTATTTTAATATTCAACAGGCCTGGAGTAGACAGTAGCTGACCCTAGTACGGAAGAACTATTGTGTTCAAACAACCACCTACCTGAATGATCTGTTATACATATGTGGATTTCTTATACTTTAGAGATGTTTAAGAACCCTCCATTAAATTTCAGTCATTATTTCAAAGTTGGAGAGCAGAAGCCTGTGTTCTTTGGGGGTGGGGTGGGTGTTGGAATACTCTTCAGCTTATTTGGCAAAGGAAACCACTTATGAATTCTCTATTGCAAGTACTGGGATAAAATAAATTTTTGTGTATCATTTAGTTAACCGCATACTCCTGGCATTGTCAGACATGATTATGGAACTATGGAAATGGGAGCCTCTTGCCTTGCAATATTCCAATGAACTGGTTCAAGGAAGTTGCACGTGCGTTTAGAAATATCCAAAGTAAAAAAATCGGAGATAGCTAGTAGTAATTGCTTAATACTGTAAGTTTTCAGCAATGCAATTTGTCATACTTCAGAAATAAATCTGATCAAAAGTCATCATCTGGGCACCTCACAGAAGTACCAGGAACCTAAACGTGGCTTGCATTTGTCATAAAAATCTAAGACTGAGTTTGAAGCTTACACTGACTGCAAGGCTCTCATAGATTAAGGAGGTGTCCTAAAGATTCTTTTTCTTTGATGTGGTTTATTGCGTTTCTTATTATTAGTTTCACATGATTAGTGTATATCCCATCGAGATTTTCAGACTGGTGGAAAGGTTAAAATAATATCTTAAAAAATAAATAAATCTGTTAAACACATGTTTAGGGAAAAAAGGGGGAGTCCCAAGGTAATTTAAATGCTTATATTTCAGTTTTTAAAAATGAATGGGAATTTGAAGCTTGCATCTTCCTGAAAGTGAGACTAAAAAATACCACATGATAAGTGCCTTGAAATTTTAACTGTAATAGATTTTAAAAAGTCATTAGACTGAAATCTAGGGGAGTTTGGAGTGGGAGGGGAAGGGGTTGGTTTCAGGACTTCTTTATACCACTTCATTTTAATTCTTAAAAAAAATTGTATCACTTCCCTAGAAGTTCAAAGCAATTCTGCTTGTGATCATGTATAACTGAAAAATGTATAATTTCAGGACAAGAGTAAACTGTGGCTTATGTGGGTTATGATTTGAAAAGTAATAGAGAATTCATGGTATAGGGTGCACTGTGGTCACTAGCTCTAGGCTGTTTCTTGAGAACTGTAGAGCCCTTCTTTTACTCTTGCTATTGCTGGTGTTGGCAGCAGCCTTTCAGAAATAGTTACAGAATGTTAGCTGCTACTGTCATTTAATTCCGTCACCACAGAATTAAAGTGATCCGAGCAGAGCTAAATGATATAATTCTTAAAAATTGACAGCAGCCAGATGCCCTAGCATCACCTACTGTTCTTATTATTGACAAATATAAACAAAACTGCATTTTGTTGGGTTTGGTTTTGTTGTTTTTCTCTTAACTTCGGTCATGTTTCTTGAACTGTTTGCTTGTGATTGCTGTAACGATGTAATCTGACTATCAAAAAGTTTGTCTAATGTTTCTGCGAAGACTTCTAACTTCATGCAAAAAATATATTCCCCTTTCAACTGGATTTGTGGCAAGGTTATTTCACTCATAAGATGCGAAGTTATACCAAAAATGAACTTTGCACTACTACATATGTAGTGCAAAGCATCATATGCAATCCATTTAACTTGTAAGGTCACTTTCTGTTCCCTTTAGTGAAAGGGGGACCTTCTTCCTTCGAATTTTAAATAATTGCTGGCATTTTTGAGGTCTTACCTATTTACACCGATAAAAAAAAATTAATATATGAATTCCTGCGCTGTTACAAAAGTTAGAAATAACATGAAAATATTATTTTCTGGTTTAATATATTGTTGTTGTTATATTGTGAAACCTCCTTTGTAATGTTACAACCTTTATTCTTTTAATGACTGCATATTTGAATTTCATGTCTGCTAGACAAATTGGTTCCTAATGGAAGTTAGGGCTTCAGTCTGTACATATCATAGTATCGTGGCATTTCTCCACTCGAAAGGGTAAGGCCTAAATGATTCAGACCGCTTTAATTTTGTTTTCAAAAAGTGATTTGAGACACATTTGGTTTGCACAATATAACCTTGTGCAGAGCTCCTTGCAATTACATTGAACAAACCGTTTTCAGGATCGGTTTTCAGAATAGCTTTGTCAGTACATTATAGCTAACACAGCTATATTGCTCTCCAGTATCTAAGAAAGCATCTTTGAAAGTATCTGGTATATCCGAACAAATACTGGCTAGATTTGATATTTTTAGCTCCAGCGTGTAATCTGAATGTACTGTTTACTATGTAAGTATTTTCAAGGGAAACTAAGTTTATGTCACTGTTGAAACTGAGATTAAATGTGTTATAATACTGTATGAAGCCATGCCTAAATACCTTTTAGAATTTTCTTAAAAAAAAAAAAAAGTGTGTATATGCAAATATATAATATAGATAGGTACACATTAGATGTACATGTCACTGAGAGCATTCCTTTTCTTGTAATGAGACTAGCAGTAGGGTGTGAATTAAAAACATCTTTCAACTAGGGTCTCAAGGAAAAAGCCTTCAGCCTGGGAGAAAAGGTAACAGCTACAGGCTGCTAAAAGCCTACACAATTAGTGTAGGAAATAAATAAAAAAGAAGCCTAGATTTTTGTGGTAGAAGCCTATGTGGGCTATTTTGTGATACATGTTCCTGTATGGGGCTGTACACCTTGAACATCTGTTTTGTATTCCTCTCAGATAAAAAATAGTGTAGCATAATGGAAAATTCACATGTTATTCAGGAAAAAGAAATCCAGTTTCTCGGGCTGACAGTTTCTTAAAGCTATGAAACTTGATGTTTTAATCTCATGCCTTTTGATAGTGCTTGATATTCATAACTGGTAGGTTTGATAAATTTTTAACAAGGAAGTTGAAGATGATGAGAAAACACAAGGGGAGCTTTGCATTTCGCACCTTGTACTCAAGCCTTCAGGTTTAATTTTAACTTTTTGCACCAAGAACATTCCTTGGGGAAAGACTGACTGGATCACATGTTGCTCTAAGCTGGCTTTAATCCATTAAAAAAAACAAAACCAAAAAAACAACAAACAAAAAAACCCAAACCAAAACAAAAAAAACAACCTGCAGAGTTAGCTTTCCAAAACCCCAATTTTAAGGCAACAATATCGGTGGTTGAGATTCAGAAGAGATCCATTTAAAACCAATGTAGATAACGTGTTTTTACTCATAACCTATGAGATAAATCTTGTCATTTCTGCATAAGTAAAATAAAAAATACATCGAGATTGGAATACAGTTTAAATATATGCATGTCCTAGTTGCATTATGGAAAGAAAAATCTTGTAAAATAGCTTAAAAGAGAAGGCCAATAAAAAATTAAATTGAGACACCAGCTTGAAAACACAACTCAATTTATTTTAATTTGTAGTATTATAAATATTTTATTTATAATTCAGAAAATTATATTAATATGAGACTGGAGTTCCCAAGTTGTTTTTGAAGTGAAACCATTAGCTGTCTTTGTGCGATTGTAACAATTTTCTTTCTGTTGCATGAACGTATTTCAATTAATATTTATATTTATATTAACTGTCACACAGGTATCACAATTAAGAGTGTGCTACATGTCATTGTATTTACTCAGATGTGCATGTGTGTTCTAACACTCTTTTCCTTAAGTATAAATTAGAACTAGAGACTGTGGAACGATGACATAAGTTAATTGCTCAGGAGATAGAGATAGTAGTGATAACTCACCTTGGATTTACTGCATTAATGAAAGGGAAGGAGGAGGAAGAAGCAGAATAGCCATCTCAAGTCTAATGATGTCTTGTATATAGTGTGTATATAGAATTCTGGTGCTATGTGTAATGCCACTGAATTCAATTCACTCGTAATAATCAAATGTTTACACAGCTTTGTATAAATAGATCTGAATGACCTGCTGAATTATGTTGCTGCCACATTTTCTCATTATTAAGAACATCACTGATATTACTGAAATGTTTCTCATACTTTTTCACAGTTTGTGAGGGGGTTTAATTTAAATACTGCCATGCTATTTTTAGCAGCTTGATTCCCTGTGAAAGACCTGTGCCAGGAAACTCATGATGTTCAGACATGGTAACATGTTGAATGTCTTTACAAATGCTTATGAAGACAGCTGGTGCATGGAAATTTTACAGTTTCAAAGAGCTAAAGCAGACACAATTTCCAATTACTTCTTTTGTGTGAACTATTCTTGAAGAAAATGTGTGTTGAAGAAAGGATTTCACGAACATTTTAAGCTGTGGTCTCTGTTATTTAGGAGTTCCTGTTGTTTACCACCTGTGTATTTGCACATCTTATTATTTAAAATATATTGCTATTTAATAAGATGTAATTACAGATGACATACTTTTAAAGGGAGGTAATGTCTTTCTTTTTTTAATTCCTGATGTATAAAATCCTAATTATTAAAATTCCATTCCTGCACATCAAATTAAAATAAAAGAGCCTGACTAAAAATTAAGAATGTTGACATTTTTTTAAAAAAGAAAGTGCAAACATTTTTGGGGTGCATATTTTTATAGCTCCTGTCTGCTGTCATTAGACGTTTTGTCGTTTCAGTTATTTCAGGGACCATCATTTGGCATATCAGACATGCACAATTTGTAGTGAAAATTTTATGTTTTAAAGAATTCAGGATTGGCTCAGTGACAGAGGGTTGGTTAGGTTTCTTGCCTGTGGGGTGCAACCCAAACACAGTAACTCTGGCAAGATGTTCATACATGTGTGTCCATGACAAGGGGTTGGCCCAAACCTTGTCCACTAGGCTAAACCAAGACTTAGGAAACCATTGAAAGAATACATGTCTGTTTAGTCTATTGGAAACTCTTGAAGGAGAATAACTTGTGAATATAAAAACGCAGCTTTGTAAAAAACATATTGTAATTATTAAGGATTCACCTGCTTCTGTAGCATCTTTAAAATGGTTTGGTACCCTTCTATCTGCATAACACAAATTTAAATTGACAACCTGGTTTTCTCTTGTTGTTTTGTTCTTGTTTTAAATGGACCGTCTCTTGTAGAGTTAACTCCAAATGTATGAACACTTTCAAATAAACAGATCTGCTTCAGGACCTTATTTGTAGAATGGAGATGATACTTCCTATAATGAATATGTTAACAAAGTGTTCTGAGGTATATACAGAAACTTTCATGGAAGTGGAAATAGAGTTCTCAGAGAAATGTTTTATGTATTAAAAAAAAAAACAATGATGAGGTGCAAGTTTTTGTTATTTCTTGTCGCTCCCTTCATATCTGGATCAAATGAAAGTAATTCAGGAAGCATGCGTTTCCTTCCTTGAGATATGTTTCTGGACATTTAATGTTATTGTCTCTTTGGAAATTCAAAATATAATGGTATATAATACCTTCTTGAAATTAATGGGTGTGACGATTTCCTTTTGATTTTCATTTAAACTATTGGACAGAAGCAGGGGGTATTTTATGTTGCAATGCTGATGGAATGATGTATGGTTGTGATGGATGAAATATATAGACAGTTATTTAAAAAATACACAAAGTGATGCTCATACATATATGTTTGCCTTGCTGTCTTGTCAATCCTTGCAATATTTTTTGTAACTTTTAAGCATACTAAAATTAATTCATGGTATCGGTAGAATTCATTCTGAGGTAAAGTAATATTTCCTAGATAGCTATTTAAGATTGCCCCCTGGACTTTAATGTTTGGCTGTTAATACATATATTCTGCTGGCTCCTAAGAATGCTATTCAGAATTCTTAGATCTTAGGTGTTAACCTGCTATTAATATAATGTAAGTTACTTCAGTAGAATCACATTAGTGGTACCATTCTGTATTAACTAAATGTTAGCAGCTAAATATTTTGTGTGTTGTGTCAGAGATGAAAAAAAGCACTACTCTGTCTTTGGTGGATACAGACTGTATGTGATTTTATGTATATATGGAAAGAAGTGTGGCCTATTAGCTTAATAGACTATGCTTTTGGACACTTGATAACCCTTTCTGGTCCTGCTTTGTCTTTGGCCAGATAATACTGCTTTTTTGGTGCTTCAGATTCTACTTCTGCAGAAGTGTGATGTAATTTTTACCAGGCTTTTTTCAGTGGCTTTGGGTTTTTTTTTCTTCAGTTTTTTTTTGCAAGATACTTACCCAGTAGTACTTTGGATACTGTTTTGTGGTTTGGGGATTTTTTTGTTTATTCCTTTCTGACTAGATTTTCTTCACTTAGAATTATCTTTTTCTCTCCCAGTTTTGCCAAAACCACTTTTCTTTCTGTAGCTTTCAGATAGTAATGTAGGGGCAGTGACCAAACTCAAGTCCAAATCAAATTTTAAAAGTCAGATCCCCCGTGCTCAGTTATTTAATGGTTGCATTCAAAATAAATAATAGTACTCAAAGATCCACATGAGTTGGACACCTACCAGTTTGTTTTCATTGATGGAAGCACGTGATGAATGTTTTACTTCTACCTTTACACTCCATTTAATTCAGTAAAATACAAATACACTTAAAGGAAGGAATGTGAGAAAAATAAGTTTTCTGAAACAATATGTATGCATGCTAAACTTCTGTAAATTTGGAAGTCAGCAATATTTGCATTGTCAGCTCACAAACAATTCAGTTGTTTCATTGCTATTGACAATAAAAATATTCCTAAAAGGGACTACTGACATGTTATAAAGACAACTGCTATTTTTTGGCCTTCTGAAGTGCCTTTTTGAGGAGCAGTGTTGCAGTCCTTCAGACAACTTCTGGGACATGCAAAATATCAAGATTTTCGCATGGCTTGCTGAAGATAGGAAACTTATCATGAAGTATTGTAGCAAATTGGTCTGTAAATACTTATGTTCCCTACGGAACATATACATGAAGCCTTTCTTTCTCATTCAAAAGGCATAGTCAGCTTTTTTTTTTATGATGTGTGTTCTCAGATGAACAATGGCCCTAAATATGAAATACTAGCCATATTAGTACTGACTTCTGGGAGTTCATTTTGCCAGGTAGGCTCTCACTTCATCTGTCAAAAATAATATGATATTCTTGTTCCTCACAGAGCAATGAGGAAATAGATCTTTCCTGTTAGCAAACTTGTGATCTGGACAAGACAGTTTGCACCACTGGTAGCAACTTCTACCTATCAGTAAGTACAATTACAATTAGCTAGTGATTTTCAGTAAGACTCAATGTATTAAACTGCACATTTGACTCAGCTTTGTTATCATTTACGTTTATTCCAATATGTGTGAGCATTCTGAGTCTAGATATTTCTGTGATCCAGTTTGAGAGAAGCATGACACAGTTTTTCAGTATTTTATTACTGCACTTCAGACAATTAAAATCTTAATGTAGACTAGAAAAGATAAATCTTACCTTCCAATAAAAATAGATAAATACTAACTTTCTAGTAATTTCTTCAGTTATTTCATCCTTTAAAATCTCCTTTTTCTGATATCAGCTGACTATTTTGAGTGCTTTTGAGTAACTATGTTAAAGACTGAATTATGTTTAATATGGCAATATGAATATTATGTTGATGAGAAGGTTCTATTGGCTTCATTGGAAGTTAATCTATAATTCTGAAAGACACTACGGAACTGCTGTCTAGCTTTGATCGGTTCCTGATCAATTCAGTTGCTGATGGGAAATATTATATGTGGTAAGGTAGTATATTGAATTAAACAGAAAATACTATTCAGCATGAAGGAAAACCTACATAAAAAAGTGAACTGAAAATAATTAAATACACAGAAATAGAATATTTCCCTCTTTTTTAGCAATACTGCTTATTTACGATATTACATTAAATGTAAAATTTAAATTAGTTTCTATGGGGTATTGTTAGAATTTGTGGATGGGAGAAGACAGTCTGTAAAAATACTAGTATTGGTATGGCTGCTGGGGATAGTTTTAAAAATAGGATACAAAGCATTTTTCTCTTTCCTGAGAAATAGGATGGTGAGAAAAATCACACAGTGAAATGAAAAGGAGAATACTAAGAATGGTATATGATTCAATAACACTCCTGAATTGCTTTGTTGGCTATCTAATGAAGCATGGTGCCAAATTTCAATGCTGGCATAAGTCAGCATATTGCCAGCTAGCATTTACAACAACAAGTCCAGGAAAGGGGGACTGTTAACTAGTAAATATGTTTCAAAAAAGGGGAAGGATCAAGTACATTAGTTTCTGTTCTCTGTAAATACCAGGTTTCAGAATTGCTGCTGCATATGTTACATTGGTTATGCTGTCTGCGGGGAGTCTGATATATCATTTGTTACAAATGCATGAATATAGATTTCACCAAAATCGGATTTTAAAAGATAACATTTCTATTTCTGTGACAATACTTCCCTTACTAAACCTATGCTATTCCAAAACTTACAGAACCGGAATTATTCCTGTTTTCTTACTTGAAATATTTCTGGTTTAAATTCTTAGTTCAGTTTGTTCCATGTGTTGTAATTACCTTGCTTTTCTCACAGATACTCAGGTTTCTTTGTGAGGAAATTTGCATATCCAGTTAATATCATTATCCTAATGACCACATATGGTCATTGTTTCAGTTGCTAATTATTTTAAACAGATAATGTATAAACATGTCATTAGATTTTTAAAAAGTTACCAATTTTTAATATGGCTTATAGCCAAATACCAAACTACTAATTTTGCTAAATTTTGCCATGGGTTGTTTGAGATTACTTTCTGCTATCATAATTTCAGTCTTAAATATTTTTTTTTTTTTTTTTTAAGTTAAACTGGTGGGTAAGTGTATAATAAGGATTTGGTAGCTGTGAATGATAGATATGATAGATAGAAGATCAGAAAACAGATACCTGACTTAATCCAATTTGAGAATAAATGGAACGTTTTGCTGCTTATCAGTCTTAGAGAAAATACATAAATCCATATTCTGCTTTGTTACCAATAATACCACAGAAACCGTGTGTAATGAATGAAATGTTTCTCCTCTTAGTCATCGGTAGTAAATATATAAGGCTTTTTAATTCCTCGGATTATCCTCTATCATGGACATAAAGAAAAGAGATGGAAAAAGATGTGGGCTTAACTAGGTTGTATTTAACTAATCTGGCAATGATCCATCCAGTCCATTCTTTTGACTCATGAGGAGCTAGCAGTTCTCAGTGGCTTCATGGCTATACAGACTTTACTGCCTGCCATTTTAAAGAGGCTTAACAGGATGAGGATACAGAAGAATGGTGGCAAAGTCTTGCTGGCTGCAAAAAGCAATGATAAGCATAAGAATTTACTAGAATAAAAATCTGATTTTGCAGTGATCACCGTGAGCTTTTTTACAATGTTTAGGTTTGATGAAGGAAATGAATGTTAGCACCTCTCAAACCATGTGACTCACTATAATTCTCTTTTTGCCCTTTCCTGTTCTATATCGATAAGGAAGTTACCTTCAGTGAAATAATTAGGGAGCAGGAATCTTCAAGAGCCCTCTCTCCTCTGCTGATCTCAGTGACTTCCTCCTAACTGTTCAGGTTACCAGGACATGTATTCCAGCAATTAACTGCAGGAGTGACATCGCTTAGTTATTTTGAAACCAAAGCAAAGTTCAGAATGCTGTCCTACTATCTAGTAAACTCAAAGGAGGGAAAAAATAATCCTCCAAGTATGTTTCGTTCAGAGTTACAAATTAATGCAGCTGATTTATTTAGATAATTTTCTTGACAGCCTTTTACAGGACAGACTATTGAAAGTTCCTGTGAAAATTGATGGTTTCCTTTCTCTGCAAACATAAATACTTAGTTTGTTTTTCATTAGATAATTTTAACTACAGTAATCAGGTTTTCTAGGTGACCTAGAATATTTATATGAATAAAATGATGAAAATAAATCAATGAAGAATGGGTAAAAGTATAGTAAAAAATACAGTAGATTTACTAGCACAATATGTTATTGACCTAGTGAGATTAGATTGTATTCCCTACTGCATTTCAGGGAGTGTAATTCAATCTGTACTCACTTGTAGTGGTTTAAAACACTCTTCTGGTTCTTAACGTACCGAGTATGCATTAAAATCGCTTCCCCATCCTTAAAAGCTGGGCCTTTTTAGAAGAGGCATCTACAGCAAGTCCTTTTCAGTTTCAGAATGGATGTGTTAGTGTGTCTGGATGAATCCAGTTCTTAAATGTTATCACAGGGTCATAAAAGAATTGAGTCAGTGGAACCTCTGGAGGTGGTCAAGTCTAATCTTCCACTCAAAGTGGCACTAATGCCAGCGCTAATCAGGTCAATCATGGATTTGTTTAGTAAAGTCTTGAAAACCTCCAAAGATGGAATTCATATAATCTCTGTGATGCACTATCCACTTGGTGAAAAGCTTTTTCTTAGTGTCCAGACTCAACCTACCAAATTGAAGTTAGTTATGTTATCTTACGCTGCTGAGATGAGTTTGGCTCTGTCATCTTGCAACTACTCTTCAAGTAATTGTAGGCTACAGTTAGGTTGCCTCTTAGCCTCTTTGCCGGACTGTGCAAGCTTGTTCCCTCTACCTCTCCTCAGAGATTATGTGCTTTCGTCCCCTTATCACCATGGTAGTCACCTCCTGGACCTTCTTCAGTTTTACAACATCCCTTTTAAACTGGAGGAGAACCCAACTGGGTACAGTTATAATCTGTCACTTTCTGAGAGAAAACTAGATAAACAGCTGATCTAAAAGACCAATTACTCACAGGAAAACCTGAAAATATCCACCCRTATACATTACCTTTTTATACTAGCTCTACTGCTTCTGGTATTCCTGTCAAGTGTTAACACTAGATACGTGAAAAGGATTTAGAGCTATAGGCTTTTTGCATTAATCAGTAATATTAAATTAGTTGGCTAAATATTGCTGTGTTGGCAGAAATTCAAGACAGTCTGAAAAGGATGCAAAAACTGATCTCAGCTTGAATTAAAGATACTGGTCTCAGTTCCCGTGAGGGGATCTTTAATGAGGAGGCAACTGTTAAGAAGTGAAGCACTTTTTGTGGAGAATATTGGCAAATATACTGGGTCAGGCAAATTTTTAGACTCCTTATCAGAGCTGGTATCTGGTTTGGGAATGGTCATGAGAATGTCTTCAGATATCCTTTATTAAGAAATATTCTTTCTTGATTTGCCCTTATTGGGACAGCACTTCAGAAAACGGCCAGGAAAAAAGCTATTTCTTATACAGATAGTCTAGGGAGATGTGTTTTAAATCTTGGGATTTAACTGTTTGCCTGTGTTCGAAACAATGTATTGATTGCCACTATAATCAAAGAAAGATTTTATCGGTTCTCACAACTACTTTCACCTATAACTTTCCAAGTAAACAAGGCAAGTGTTAGTGAAATGAATTTCCATGCTAGAATAGGAGTTATATTTATTGATGCTTCCCAGAGTATTCTCGACTTTGTGGGAGATACAGGCTCTTCTCAATCACATTTCATTATGGAGTGGCTTTATGTGACTGATGATTTTGAAATGTATAGTTTGAAACTGATAYTGTCTATTACTTACATCACTGTGTATGTAAATATTTATTACATTTAAAGATTTTTAACAGTGAGTCAATGAATATCCCAGAATTATTTGGCTTATTTTCATTTTCAAGTGTTCATTTTCAAGTGTTTAAATCTTTCATTAAGTCCTTTTATGCATGTTTATTCCCACTAGATTTTAGATACACTTTCAGTCCTGGTTTTAACTTCTACARATATCTGAGTCACAGAACTGTAATTATCATGTATCTGTAAACTAGGTAATAAAACAGTCTTAAGAATCCCTTGCTTTTCAGAGATCCTTTAATGCTTGTACTTCACAGGGTCATGTAACTGGTCTTTCATCTGAGAAGTTTTCATTTTAAACTGTGGTGGACTGACCCTGATCAGCAAGTAGGCACTCACCAGCCACTCGCTCACTCCACCCCAGGGGGACTGGGAGAGAATTGGAAGAACAAAAGTGAGGAAAAGTCATGGGTTGAGAGAAAGACAGTATAATAAGTGAAGGAAAGAGAAGGAAAAAAGCGAGTGATGCAAAGGCAGTCACTCATCTCCCACCAGCAGACCAATGCCCAGGCAGTCCCCAAGCAGTGGCTACTTAGGAAAGACTACCACCACCACCACCMCCCCCACGCACACACTTTTATTGCTGAACATGATGTTATATGGCACGGAATATCCCTCGTGTCAGTTTGGGTTAGCTGTCCTGGCTGCGTTCCCTCCCAGCCTCTTCTGTTCCCCCCCCGCACTCTGGGGCAGAGTGAGAAACAGAGAAAGCCRGGACACTGTGCTGGCGCTGCTCAGCAATAGCTAAAACACTGGTGTGTTATCAACACTAGTCTAAAACACTAGTATGTCCATCCCAGCCAGACCCAGTACATGAATATATTTGTCTTTATTGGGGATGCCAGGGCTGATGCGGTTCCATATCTGAACGGCACTACCTCAGATGGGAATATAATTATTCAGTCGTATAGCAATGTTTGTTATCAGGTTTTGCTCAGGTTGATAATAGTGGAACAGAATCACAAAAGCTGGATCAATTGTTTTCCTTAATGAACAAATCCATCTCTGAATTTGTTTTAGGGTAAAATCATATTTATAGACTGAAAATCACAACCAAAACTTGCCTGTAGTTTACTCAATAATTATTGAGGTTATTGTGTACAGTGAAGTTAATATTGCATTGCCACTTGTGAGTGCTACTTTTCATTTTACCTACTGAAATCTATATTTGTGTGAAATATCACTCTATGTTGTGGAAAGAATGTAATTCAGCTCCTTCTAATGCCAGACTTCTGAGCATTATAGCAGTATTATGACCTTCGTAAGGTTAAGCTCTGATTGCCAGTGTTCTGTGTCATTATCTGTATAACTTGGCTGATACGGTCAGTCCTTTTGACTCATGAATTATCAGATGTTTTATAAGGGAATTTCTTTTCTGTAATGTATTTCACTTTAAGGAAATTATATTTTAGCAGCAAGTAATTTGCCTGAATTCACACTATTGGTTATTGCCCCTTTCGTGACAGTACAGAATTGCATTATGCTTTATGACTTTTCAGCTTCTTGAATAATGACATCTCTGTTTAACACACAAACCATCACAGAACTTCAATCAAAAATGCTGACTACAATATTCACTAGAGGGTTAAACAGAAATTCCTGAGCGAATACTAAAGCATACACATTTTTACATTTTGGATGCTGAATCAAATCCATTTTTTTTAATGGTATGGATTTTTATTTTCTTTATTAAACGATGGAGCTGGCCATGTATATTCTTGTCATTAATCAATAATTTCTATTGGTTTTAATTTTATGTTATGAATGGCTAGAAAGCACAGCTGACTTACAGAATGCTAACTTGACTCAGGTAAATGATTGCCAAGGGATAGTGATTTATTATGAAATCTGGGAAAGATCGGAGTGGATCTTCCTGCCCAACCCTTTTTTTGTCCAGCAGAATCAGATTTGCAAGTAGTGAAAACAAAAAGCCTCCACTTAAGTCAATTATTTCAATCTCAGTTAAAAATAATGTTCTTGTCAGAAAGTATTTAAGTAATTCTGCTGGTCTGAGTCTGGTGCTTTGTCAACTAAACACCTATCTTAACTTTTAATGGTATTAATGATATAAGACTGTGAATATACGTAGGCAAGGCATAAATCTCTATAGGATCAGAGTCCCATGTTGTACTTACTCGTATGTAGTAAAGCTGTCTGCTGGGGTGGCTACAAGTTAAACTGTATCCTCTATCATACGATACTTCAGACTATGATAAATGTTAATTTGTTTTTTTCTTAGTAGCAAAGATGACTATTATTATGAAATTATCCTTTTTATTTATAAATATATTTTCACTTTGGTAGCAAAGGCATGCTATATTGTAGAGATATCTTATTTGGTCGCTCAGTAATAAATGTGACATGTTTACCACATTCAGGACTGCTCTTTGTATATCAATCTGCTGATTAATGTTTAGGTTTGTATTTAAGTACCTCATTTATGAGGTCATTTATTTAAGTGGTAGCCATTGGTGCAGGAATACAATGAATGATAATGATTCCTAGTAAAGTGTTCAAAACAAACCTGGGAATCAAAACAGCAGTGCTTGCAAAAACCAGGCACAAGTTGAAAATGATCTATCCAAAAGGTTTGAAGATCAGTTAAATAAAAAGATTGAAGGTTCACTAATTGAGCTCTGTTTGTCATACTTCTATCTTTTAAAGATCCACGTAGTGAAAATAATTCAATAAATAAAAGAACAAAAACCCCACACATTTCTTTTTGTAACAGTTTCAAAACAGTGAAAATAAATTCCTTACGTATAGCAGGTTTGCAATCTTGGTTTGAATAACTAGAATTTGCTTGATTTCTTGACGCTTTAAAAGACTAAGCAACAGAACCTGTGGTATTGAGGGTTTCTGGTGATTTTATTTTGATTTTTTTTAATTATGTCCAAACATTAACAGCTAAAAATTTACAGCTATCTTGCTCTCTTACTTTCCCAGTGTCATTAATTCTTGACTGCATTAATACCTTATTTTAAAAAAACTTGATCTCCTAGATATAAACAGAGCCTTGAAGTTGGTTACCGATTGTTTTTCCTTATGTATGTTATACATTGATAAACTCTTCCATTTCAGTGTGCGTAAAGGTAATGAATAAAAGTAATCCAGTTAGTTGTATTAAACTGGAAATTATCAGCTCTGTAGAAATAGAATAGCTTCGTCGTCAGGCTCTTGCACTCTCTGGAACTTCATGGATATTGAACCAGTCATAACTCACTAACATATTCCTACATATGTTGGGTAGAAGGAAAGATATAACCAAGACATACTGTACAAGATGAAAATTCAGGCAATACAGTGGAATAAAAGGTAAATGAAAAGGAAACATAGTAAATCCTAGTTTATGTGCATAGCAAGTGTTGGTTAAGCCTTAGATTAGGCTTTCAGTCACACTTTCCCTTCAGTGTGAGTATTCTGTGCTTTAATGTGAGCATGAAAATAAGTGTTACCAGATCTGGGCAAATGCACCTATCAGCTTCAATTTATGGAATGGATTACATGCTTCATCATGGTGTATTACATTGGAAAGTAATGAACCAAAGCGCTTTGGCTTTAGCTGTAGTTTAACAGAACTCTTAAAGATGGCACTGGCTGGCTGCATCTGGATTATCAACTGCACAGACTGTTTTGTTTTGTTTTTTTTTAATCTCAGGATAGGGATGGGACCCCCCTGGGAAACTGCCCTCAGGGATAAAGGAGCAGAAGAGAGTTGGCAGCTATTTAAAGACTTTTTTGTTACAGCACAAGAGCTCTTGATTCCCCTGTGTAAGAAATCAGGCAGGGAAGGCAGGAGACCAGCATGGGTCAGGACCTCCTGGTTGAACTAAAGTGTAAGAAGGAAATGCATAGGCAGTGGAACCAGGGACACGTATCCTGGGAAGAGTGTAAGGATGTTACCAGCATGTGTAGGGATGGGATCAGGAAAGCTAAGGCACAGTTGGAGTTTGGAATTAGGCAAGGAATTTGAAGAACAGTAAGAGGGGCTTCTACAAGTACGATGGTCAGAAAAGGAAGATTACAAAAAATGTACCCCCCCAATAAAKGTTGTGGTTTAACCCTAGCCAGCAACTAAACACCACACAGTCGGTTGCTCACTCCCCCCACCTCTGGTGGGATGGGGGAGAGAATCAGGAGGGTAAAAGAGAGAAAACTCATGGGTTGAGATAAAAACAGTTTAATAATTGAAATAAAATAAAGAGTAGTGATGATAATAGTAATAGTAATAATAGAAAATACAAAGCAATGCGCAATGCARTTGCTCAGCACCTGCCRACCGATGCCCAGCCAGTCCCTGAGCCGCGATCCCCCCCTTCCCAATCCCTGAGCCGCGATCCCCCCCTTCCCAGACCACGCCTCCTAGTTTATATACTGAGCATGACGTCCCATGGTATGGAATACCCCATTGGCCAGTTGGGTCAGCTGTCCTGGCTGTGCTCCCTCCCARCTTCTTGTGCACCTGGCAGAGCATGGGAGGCTGAAAAGTCCTTGACTAGTGTAAGCACTACTTAGCAACAACTAAACATCAGTGTGCTATCAACCTTCCTCTCATACCAAATCCAAAACACAGCACCACACCAACTACCAGAAAGAAAATTAACTCTATCCCAGTCAAACCCAGGACAATAAGACAGGAAATCTATTGACAACCAACTTGGAGAAGGCTGAGGTGCCCAACAACTTTTTTGCCTCAGTTTTCACTGGCAATCACTCTTCCCACATCTCTCAAGTCCCTGAATCTCAAGGCAGGGACTGGGCAAACCAAGTTGCTCCCATTGTACAAGAAGATCAGGTTCGAGACCGCCTGAGGAACCTGAACCTAGACAAGTCCATGGGACTTGAAGAAATGCATCCCAGGGTCCTGAAGGAATTAGCAGATGTAGTTGCTAATCCACTCTCCATCATATTTGAAAAGTCATTGCAGTCAGGCAAAGTGCCCACTGACTGGAAAAAAGGGAATATCGCACCCATTTTTGGAAGGGTAATAAGGAGATTCTATGATTCGGAGATGCTTGATGTGGATTCATAGAATCATAGAATCATTAAGGTTGGAAAAGACCTTTAAGATCATCGAGTCCAACCGTCAGCCCAGCACCCATGCCCACTAAACCATGTCCTGAAGCGCCACATCCACATGTTTTTTGAATGCCTCCAGTGATGGTGACTCCACCACTTCCCTGGGCAGCCTGTTCCAATGCCTGACTACCCTTTCGGTGAAGAAATTTTTCCTAATATCCAATCTAAACCTCCCCTGGCRCAACTTGAGGCCATTTCCTCTTGTCCTATCGCTTCTTACTTGGGAGAATGTGAGGAAATATTTTCCATATAAAATAATCAATGCCTCCTAAAAGGAAGTTTTGATAGATTTTTCCTTGTCTTTGTCAATTCAGAAAGTGGGCTACAAGATGGTGTTTATCAAGAACTTGAATTTACTCAGGTAGATAATACGTTATGCATTTCCACTGAAGACTTTTTTGTTGCTATTTCACATACAAATACCTCAGTCCAGTTCTTGGTGACCATACCTTTAAAACAACGATGAAAAAATGCAGTAAATATTTAAATGTGATTCTGTGCCTTGGCTGTTCATTTTCCACTGATCAGTCTCATGCAAGTGATCAGAAGCATGTAATTTTTGTTTACAGGACAAGTTTTTAACATATTCTTAGGCCCAAGCCTGCATAGAATGTCTTGTGTTTGGCTCTTGATGYGGCAGCTGTATACTAAGATGAAACAGAACAGCAGGCCAGGGAAAATATGATCAGCCCACTGTGCACTATCGTAGAGCGTATAGGAATGTTAAAATCTTCAGAAGTAACAAATAATTTATTGGTGTTTGAATATTTGTGTTGTATACATTCTAAAAGCTTTTCAGTATACATTATTAATAGATGAGTGTGTATCTGTGGACTGCATTGTTATATTTGCTCATTTTAAAGTGTGTTTATATCAGACTGTATACAGAGCCCTTTCTAGCTGAACTCTAACAATAGCTGAAAGTGTAGTGACTAAGGAATAACTCAAAAGATGACATTTTCTGTGTATTTTGTTGCTGTAAAACATAAAAAGCTGCTTTGTTGTCTTCCCTATAGCCAGTAGTCTGGATAGATATTTACAGATAGATACATTAAAATGCTTAACTCAACTACTTATAAATCATCATAAAAAGGTAACAACTTTATGAAAGTAAAATCAATACAAATTGAATATGGCTCATGGGATAGATTTTATAAACTGTTTTTTTGTTGTAGTAACATAAAGATCTATGAATATTAAGCCACTTTTTTTTGTAATTCAATTTTAATCTTTCAAATATAGAACAGGGGCTATTTTCTCCTCACTATGTAATTTCGATTCCCTTTTTTGCTGATCATATTTATGATCGTAAATAGAGATATTAAAAAAATAGAGACACAAAATTTGCTGAAGTGATTTGCTGAGAAGGCTGCATGTGCGTAAGTAAAAGATGCTTCAGTAAACTTAGAACTTTGGAAAATATTGTCCTTGATCAGTTCTTTCCACAATGAGGATTGTGAAACTTCACTAGATTATAGCAAATACAGGTGAGATTGTGACCCTGGCACAGATTTAATTTGACTGTGTTCTTTCTGTCATTTGGGGCTTTATGAAATAATCTGTCCATAAGTGGTGTAACAACAGAAAGAATTTGGCAACTTCTACTGTAAAGTGTAGAATTTGTGAATTCTTACAATTCTTGTAAAAATTTGTCTAGTAGGATTTCTTGGTTTTCGTTACTGATTTTACAGTTTGCTGGTTGTATGCTTMTATATATCTGTCATATAGGAAGGGAATATGTGGCCTGTAATTATGGTAATTGCTTGCAACCAGTATTTTAGAAAATGTTTGAAAAACAGTTATGGTGGAATAATAGTGATTTCAATACCAGCAGAGAAAATAAATTTCAGCTGTTTGTCAGTAGACAAGTTTCAAGAGTGGAATCTGTAGAAAACTAATATTGCTGAAATATTTATAAATTATTTTCTTAGTGCAAACGGTGAATAAATTTGTTAAACTTGTTCTAACTTTTGTGCTGTTTTGTTTACATTATAACTTCATTCCTGCTAAATCTGTATTCGTGCAACTAGGCTGAGATTTCTGAAGGCCATTAATTTGCTTGCAAAGTTTCTGCATTTTTAAATTACCCAATGAATGGAGCTGCCCATTAATCATAAGATGAAGAACCACCACTCACAGTGACAATAAGACTATGTGTCTTAGTCAAATATTTTACCCCAGTCGAAGTGGCTAGAGTAAAATAATTTCAGAAGATAAAACACAGAGGGCTCTAACCTTATTAAARCCTGTCAGTAAATAATAGTTGTTTGTTACTGGTTTAATTTCAAAAATTTCTGAAGTATTTAGTTAAACACTTGTGGGGACTAATTGTAAATGATATATACCCATTGTTACTTTGGTTAATAAAAATGGTAATACCTGTGCAAAACTGAACTGCTCTCAATGCCGTAATGTAACTACATCATGGAAAACAGCATAGTAAAGCAGGAAGAAAACCCTAGGTATATGTAATTTCAGTTTAAACTTCCTTTGGAATGAAAAATACTGGCTGGGTGTGGGGACCGCTTTTAAACTGGGCAGGAAAACTAACTCTATCTTACTGTACTRTTCACTTGGATTAAGTAAATCAGAGTGTAAAATTGTACCAAGCTTTTCTGTGTGAATGAGTTGATAGAAGATATTGTAGTTTTCCTCCAATAAGTGCTCTTCTTAATAAAAGAAAGGCTTGGACTGCACGTTGATATGATACTTACTTATCAAAATCTTTGACTGTGGCTGTGGTTATCCAGGTGTCAGGTTATACCAGAGATGTCTGTCCAAGAAAGAGAACTGTCCTGAATGTTTTCTTGTGTTTTCACAGTGGTAGAGCAGCTGTTAATTTCCYAGGCTAATGCGTCATCTGCAGTGAATCTCAGCCTTTGGTTCTGGAGAAAAATAGGAATGGATATCAAAAAAGAAAAAGTTGGCAGACATTACGAAAGCAAGGAAATTTCCTAGTTTGCTTCAGAACTATTCTTCCCGTCTTTACTGCAGGTCTGTCAKTAAAGAGTGTTTTTGCTCTTTGGTCTTCTCTGAACCCTCTGTGTGGCAAGAARCTGAACTAGGAAATGAGTAGGATGATCATCGTGACAGGGAATCAAACTGTACATGTGGTGTTGATCTCTATTTGAAGAATGTAAATTTATCTGCATTATGTCCACCATATTGGTGGAGTTGTATTTCATCCTGAAAATAAATCATTTATAGTTAGGTTAGGTATCTTTMATTTACACTGCAGTCTACAGGGCATTTAGATCAGCAGAGAGATAATGGATTTAATCTCTTTGAGAAACCCACTCGTTTTGCTCATTTCAACAGTTCGGTCTCTGTGGCATAAGGAATGATGTGTAAATTCAGCCCTAAAATACATCCATTTGCAAATAAAAACACAGTGCTTATTTGGTATTGTTAATTGTACATCCACTTTATTAGACTGTATGTTTAGATAGAGGTTTTTTTAACACCATTTTCAGTTTTACAGGAAAAATCAGCTTTGAAGTGATACACAGTAAAGTGCCTATAAAATGTATTCCACATATAAAATACCAAGTACTTTCAAATGCAAATTACTTCAATCTTAAATTATGGGGAAGTAGGCAATTACTATTTGGTGGAAAAGAAATAATTTATTTAGTAGAAGTGTTTAGAAATCGATGGTTGATTTTGAGACTTTGGGAGAAGCAAAGGGAGTTCTTTRTAACAAATTAAAATAAACTTGACCAATGTTTAGTTAGAATGTACAGCAGAAAGGTTCYATGCGATGGAGGATGGCAACCCTCACCCAAATCTTCACAAACTAAAATCAGATTTTTAAACTGCTTCTGAAACAATAGTTATTTCTAAGCTTTTTCCCTTTACGTATCTGTAGTGATTATTCATATCCTGGGTAAATCAAGACAAAATTATGACAGAGCTAGCTATAGATGTCATTATCTACCCTGGAATATCTTGTGTCATACTTACATATTTATATACTTACATTCAGGACTAGAACAAATTTGTGGAGTTAGAATACATTTTCATCTTCAAGATTCATGTTTGAATTTAAAGAAAGAGGTAGGAGAGAGTCTTAGAAATAATCAGAACCCGATGGTCATCTTCATTAATTGAYTACTTATATTTCTTTTTCCAGTTTTAGTCTAGTTTCATAAGAATCTAAGCTCATGTGATTGCACAGCCTGACCCGCTGGTTGTCCAATATGTTCACGTACTGAAATTTTAATCTGGAATGTATGCCTGTGTGAMACCTTTTGTATGTCATTTATTTTCACTTTATAGACAGACTTTTGCTCTGTTAGTATTGCTGCTGAATAGTTGTGGGCATGATATTCATATTTATTGGTGTTATATGCCCGTATTTGCAGGCCATTGCCTTCATTTTTTGTGGTAAATATAAATAATGTGTCTCTTAATATGAGCAGAGCACATTTTGCTCATTTAGCCACATTTTTCATGGTGTTTGGACATAACTTAGTGAAGAGCATTATTTAAAAGGATCTTCACAATTTTCTAACTGTTGTAGGAGAAGAAAATAAAACAAAGGAAAATGCATTTAGTTAAACATAGTTGCATTAAATGCTGTACTTAAGAGACACTAGCTCAGATCTCTACAGAAGTGTTTTGTTTTTTTTCCCTACAGGATGAAAATGTAGCACTCAGGAAACATGGATAATGCAGCTATCAAGTAAGATAGAAAATAGTAGCAAATGAAAGAAAATCCCACTTTAAAGTCCCAAGACAGAGTCATAAGCCTTCTGGATAGATCCTAATAGATTCAATTCCTCTATAAAAGTCCATAAAAGGGAAAAGGGAATGATTTCAGAATTATTTTATATCCTAACAGTTTCCCAAATTAGAGGCTCTGGACGATAACTTTGTATTAACAAATGTTTCTTTTCCAGAGCAGAAGTTTACTTRTCCTTCAGTGTCTCAGGAAGGACTGTTCTGCTCCATTCTGTGGCACTGGGGCTAAGGAGGAAGGAATGGCAGGAGCTGATTCTAAACCTAGATGTTCATCCTTGAGCCTAGAGGTTACTGAACTTCCTGRTCTAACTACATACTAGAACTGTCATCCATTAGTGACAGGACATGCCTCAGATAACTCGGAGAGGTTAGAGAAGGCTTTGGGTGAGAGATGATAGCAGTTCCTCCAGAGTCTTAACCACACTCGTTGCATGATAGGGACGGGCTGAGTGTGTTCAGACAACACACTTCTTAGAAACTTCTGCTGGTTCCCTTGCATCTGAGGCCTTAATTGTCCAGCTGCCCGTGTGACAGCACAGCCACATAGTCTACAATGCGATATAGGTGGTGTGTCCTGGCTGATAATAGTCCTAAAATGCAAGCTACATTTGATATGCCTGATAGCCTTCAAGCAGCTCAACAGTTTTATGTTGCTTCCCAAGTCTGAAAAATTATTCTGAAGCTTCTGGAAAATGTTTTGCTAGTATATAACCACAGAGAAATTTGACTTTGATGCTGACCCTGCTTTGATTTGGGGGAGAGGGAGGGTGTTGGACTCAGTGATCTGCAGAGATCCTTCTAATCTAAATTATTCTATAGCTCTACGTTTTGAGCAGCATACATACATTATGTTTCATGTGAATTTTAAAAAGTCTTTAACATTGAACTAACTTTCTCTCTTAATACAAATCCCAATAGTCCAAAGCTGTTGTCCAATCCTACTTTGAAAAATGAATGCCTTAAACATGTTTGAGCCTGTTGTGTCTAACACAACAGAATATGATGCAAGAGATCCCTGACCCACAAGAACAGAGCTGTTTCTGGAGCACAGGTACATCAGGGCAGCACTGTGCCTGAGATCATAAGCTGTACRGAGAAGTAGGGCTACATAGGTCAGGTGCAGTCTCATGGTAACTGAACAATTCTGTATTTAAGATGCTGACTACTGTCTCCTCGTGGTGCTGTGTTATGTCAGGAGGATACATTGCTTTGGTCAGAGCTATCTTGTGGCTCTCCCTGTGCTGGGATTCATGGTAAAATGAAGATATGCCCAAAATCTTTTCTGTTTTTCTTCAGTGGTTCAGAGTGATCATTCCAGCTAAAGATGGATACCTTATTGTCATTAGTATCATCTGAGCAGCACAACCGATGTGAAGTAAGTGCTAGACATTTTCCTCAGTGCTCTCCTGGAAGCTTCTCAGATATTCTGAAAGCACACTGTAACAGAACCAGAATAAACAAAAGTATAGAATTGCACTGTACTGTTTTTTTTTTTTTTTCTATTTGTACCCAAATTCAGTTAATATTTATGTAATCTGGCTGTGGCAGACCCTGCAGAGTTACAGTGTACTTTAATAGTTACATCACTGTTAAGCCATAAAACAGCTAGTGAGGTTGATCTGTTGGGGAAAAAGCTAAATGTGAATTTCAGTAATTAGTAATGCTAATTCTATGCAAATAGATATTATGATAGATTTATCTAATATTGTACAGTATGTGTATGGTGCAACCTGACTTCCAAACTTTCTGTCTGGTTTTGTAAGTTTTGATCAAGCTATCTCCATAGCAAAAACTTGACATAGGTATTGTATAATGGGCTATTTGTGCACGAGATTATGTATGAGAAGTAGGCAGCAAGTTCCAACAGGTCTTAGAAATTTTTATGAGTTAAAAAACAGAGATATGTAGTAGGAAGTAAAAAGTTCTGAGTATTTTTCCCAATATTAGTCCCTGGGAAAAGCATTAACAGGAAATTTGTGATCTTTCTGTAATAAAATGACTTATTTCAAAAGTTTCCCTGTCTTTGCAAACCAAAACCAGAATGTTTTGATGCTGTAACAAATGTGTTAAGAAATGCTACATGTACACTTCGGTGCTGTGCTTTTGGAATGAAGCTTACCTCGGTGTGGGAGCAGAGATCATTCACCACCTAGGCAATTAATATTCCACTCAAGGTTTCACCCTGGTGTAACAGAAGGTTGAATTTTGATCTGTGTCTGTAATTATGGGATGAAGTGACTCAATTTCCTCAAAGGTCCATAGGTATTATGTCCTACATGCAGTAGTGAATTTTACCTGTAGAGAATTGGAAAATGTTATCAAATAATTACAGCTACAGGGTCAGAGACCAGAATAACAGAACAACATTTGGCTGACAAGCACATAGGTAAAATTTTGGTGAAATGTTAATAGGGGTAAAAGTAATTAATAATCATGTACACAAAGCTGGTTAAATACATCTACTGCAAATAATTCAGAAAACAAGTATACAAATTAACTATGAGCAATAAGCAAAAACCATTTGAGATTGGATTCCTATTGTTACCTGGTTTATGTTTTGTATGCATCTCTAATTTGAGTCCATGCAGGGCATAGAACCCACACTGCTCGCCTTCCAGTKCTTTCCATCTGTCACAAGACTGGGAGCTTGAAGGGAAAAGGGCTTAGTTATCATTCAGGAGAATGTAGAGGAAAAGCTTTCAGTATTGGTTCTGGAGACAAATTTCTGCATCTGGATTCAATCCCATTGATTCCATTGACTGGTCATTTGCAGGGGCTTATAACAGGTTTGAGCCCTGATTTTAGCATACATGTTTATATATGTGTAAGGCCCTGATTTCTTTTGTAAAAATATAAATGGTTAATAGTATTGCTGATTTATTAGGTAGGGAAGTGAAGAACAAAATCCAGTGTTCATTGCTTTAGCTAAACATGTATCTCTAAAAATGTACAACCATGCAAACTCTGAAGTTGCACTACCTGAATGAACTTAATGTTTACTTAACATGAAACATGAAACGTATTGATGTATTTTCAGTTTTCAAAAACTTATAACAAGATGGAGGTTTCATAACAAACTTCAGTTTATGATTTGCAGTGTCTTTGTTGAGATGAGGATTCATCCTTTTTACTGGTAGCAAACCCAGTCTTTTACAGGTGAATGTAAAACTTTCAAACATTAGGAAATTTGTAGCCTTGAAATGTTTAAGTAGTTTTGAGTGATTTCTCAGGTGTCTTGTTTGTAGACAGAAAACTAGTCTGATTTTTCAAGTCTAAATTTACARATCATCTATCAATATGGTCATCAGTACTGATATTTTTTTGTCATTTGGTTAAAGGTATTTCAAATTAAGTCTTCTGACTCATCCATCTAATACCCTTCTGAAACTCTGGTGCAATGATCATCAAAYTGAGAGATTTCACTTTATAATAACCAACAGGTAGCTGCTGCTATGAGCTSTAAGAGAGTTGTACAATCTTGTAACTAGTTCTTATTTTAGCCTTGTTTCTAAATTGCTAAAATATTGCAACATTAAAAAAATTCTCTAAACCTCAACTTCCCCATGAATGAATGTAAAAGATTTTACATGGTCATGTTTCTGTGCTTCCAAAAATTTCTCTTAAAAGGCATTATGTCTGTATGTATAAATGTAATTGTGGTTTTGGTAACACTGCAGCTACAGCAGAGTCTGTGACGTAGTCTTGACCTTAAAAATGAGTGATCCAGTCYGAGTATGATTCGTTCTTTTTGGGTCTTGTGATCAATCAGGGTTTCACAAGTAAATGTTAACAAAGAAAAAGCATCTTGTCTGTTTTCCCTTCATTTGCATGAGACTAATTACTGTAAGTATGGTAGAAGTTATGTCCTATTCCCTCCTCAGTTTGCACCGTGTGGTCAGCAAATTGCAGTCCTGTAAACTGCGAGTCTTTATCTGATACCCTTCTAATTAAGTTCACAATACCCCAATTGTGAAAGTGCATCAGGCATTCAGAAAAATGGAAGCATACTTTTTATGTTCACAGTTTTAATAGTTTATGAACCTATCCCACAATTTCTGAGTGCGGTGTGACCATACCTTAATCTGGTCCTTAAGGGAATACCCAGGGTATTTCCAGTAAAATATATATGGGAATTTAGATAATTAGGTTTTACACAAGTTGGCATGGCTGTTCAGCATCTTTGGTGAAAATTAATTTCTCCTAGGTATATAGCAATAGGAGTGAAATGAGTATATAACTTTTATTTCTTTTAAAATTGAAGGTCATATATTTGCATGAAAKTATATTTTTCATGTGTGTGTTCTGCTAAATTCACCACTACCTGTCTGCTGAGCGTAGTGGAGTAACTACTAGTATAAATTTAGGCATGGGAATGGATGGGGAAAAAAAAAAAAGGAAGGTGGCAGAGAGATAATTGAGAAAGCCCTAGTTTTGGACTGATATAATAGAAGCTGATTTTGGACTTAAAGAAGTTTTATTGGTTTTGCATGAGCTGGAAAACATGCTGCAGCTTGGGGAATTGATGTTTAAACTCTATTTTCAACCTGAGAGATGAGAAATATAGAATGCTATGGTCATATAGAAGCACTTCAATTGAATGTTGTGGGTTTTATTCTGCACTGTATATGCTATGTTTATCATTACTATTAACCTCAGAAGTAGAAAAGTAGATTTCTTTCTGATGCTATTTTGCTCATGTAGCTTTCATGGACAACAGCAAACAGTAACACCGTTATATCAATGTTTTTGCAATGAATGCACTTTTATTTTTCCTGAAAATATGATGGAATATTAGAACATAGGCTTTTGTATTGTAAAAGCTTGCTTTTTAACATCTGGTTTTCAATAATCTCTGATGAATTCATACCTCTGCTTAGAGTAATCCTTGGAACTTTTGCTCCTACATGAGTGTTTCAACTCTGAATATTGCTTTCTATTGAAAAAGCAGTGCACATGGATCTCAAATTTCTGTTGTCCTTGTTCTACCATGGGTTTGCGAACCATAGTCTGCAGTCTCCTGGAGGGAGAAGACCACCCCTTTTCTGTACATAGAAAGTAATTTGTACTAGAAATCATGTGTGCTATCACATGCAGAAAAGCTAGCCTTACTGTTAATATTGTGAACAGTTGTGACAATACAAGTTATGAGTTGATTTCTGATACGATTGATTGTGGTCTCTCACAAAGAGCATCAGTCTAAGCCAAAGATGGTAAGCAAGGGGAAACAAATATGGCAGACATTATGTTTTCAAATCCTGAAACTATTCAACAATTTTTATTTTTGAATGAGAAAGAGCATCCCAAGAATATTCAAAACTCTGTAAGGTGTGGTAACTGCCCGTACCTTCATGTCTTTTACATCACCAAAATGTTAATACAGGCATATTTCAGCCTGGTGTTATGGGTGTTACTTAGATATGGTTGTTTTCAGTTTTCCCTTTTTTATTATATGCATATATCAATGAATATTAATTTATTTTAGCACTAGTTAGTGCTCTGTAGTTAACATTCGGAGAACTATTTTTTGTGCTAATCCAATCACTCATTATGGTATGTATGTTAACAATTTCATCCCAGTGTGGGTTTTTTTTTTTAATGTGATAAAGCTTACCTATAGAAATGAAACTAAGATCTCTAATTCCATTGTCCCCTCCTTGGATAAATACAGCAGCCCAGTTAAAGTGTCAAGAAATGTGAGATCACTATTGAATCAACCCTCTATTTTGTTTCATTATTGTTAGTTCCAGGTATCTCCATATGCATTTTTCTTAATCACAGTAAATAAACCTACCTCTTGAATGGACATGAAGTATGAGAAAGAAGAAATAAATAAGCAGCACAATATACGAACACCATGCAATCACTCCTTGCAAAATATCATCTAACTACCACAGGGAAATCACCACTTACTACCTGTGAAGAACTATGAGTTGACTCATAAGTCAGCMTGTCTGTAAGACGATGAAAGCTTCTTGAAAAAGTCACCTGCAAAATTGTCTTTTTATGTAGATTTTGTATAAGAGATTATTTAAAATTCAGCTGTAAATCATACTTCCACCAAATTTCACATAGGTTTCCCTACTACCACACACACAGAGTAAATATTGCAAAGAGACTATACCACACAGCTGGCAAGTTATTTTGCTCAGGATCATTTTTATTTCAATAACGATGTCTATTGGAAATTTACTATGCTACAAGAATAGCTTTATGTGAAATCTTGTGAATTTGGAATATCAATGTAAGATAAATTACTTTTAAATTGAATTTCTAGAATGCAATTGATTGTGTTTGCCTGGGATGAATAAGGAATTATCCACACTTATCTAAAACTTAGATATGCTGCTTCTGAGCAAGTAGGAGAATAATTTAGGAATATTTCTGATAAAGTGCARTGTATTTCACATTGCCTTAGATTGCTTGAGAAACAGAAAAGCAATGTTTTGGTAAGGTATATCTTTAAACCATCTTTTATAGGTAAGGTAAAGGTTGAATTTTCAATTTATTAAAAGCAGAAGTATCAAAAATGTCTACCTTCATCTCTGAGACTATTTTCTTCTTGAAAACTTTGTATATCTTTAAAAGACTTTTTTATCTGTTGCAGGTTGTTGGATTTTTTCTATAGACAGCATAGATTTAAATTTTTTGTCTAATTTAAATTTAAATCTAATTTAAATTTAAATCTAATTTGCTGTCTAACGTTCTCCAGTGTATGGTATTGACCAGCATTTTCCAATGGTTATGAAAAACAAAAGGATCATAAGACATAAAAATGGATAGATGGCTTGATTTTGTTCTGGCATTCAACTTGCTTAGCTATAAAAGCTTTTCTCCATTTGTCAACAGGGAAATCATTCTTGCGAATTCTGCAGTGGCAGACCTTAGTAACAGGTAAAATCCATCCAGGAGGGGCAAGAACAGTGGAAGCTCTCTTTATTAGCTTCTAATTTATAGTGAAAATACATTGTTTATTAGTCATGAGTAACTTGTGACCTAATGTGGTGTTACTCACTTGAAAAAATAATTTTGTTTTGATTGCAAGGGAATCCACTGCTTTCTGAATGCCAAGTTAACAATGAATATCTTGCTTGTGAAGCAGAAATTTACTTCTTCATCTAATGAGTGAAGAAGGAAACTCAAATGAATACAATAAACAGGATTTTCTGAAAAAAAAAAAAAAAAAGGCAACACAGTTGGATTTGATTTGGAAAGAGCAATAGCAGGCATATGTCATGTGTCATTATAGGAGAGAACTGGTGACAGTATTATTCATTATGTGGTTTCAGAGTGCCCTAAATTGGAATATAAGATTATTGGAAGTGGATGATTTCCCCAGATTACTGCTTAATAGTGACTAAAGGGCCCACATTACTCATATTTGCAATGAAAATAGTGCCAAAAAACAGCAGTAGTTGACTGGAATGAAATGTGGAGCCCTCAGGGTTTTAGCTTAAGATGCAGCTTAATTGTGTGTCTCTTGCTTAATACAAATGTCCCTGAGTCTCTGAGGCTGGTGTGCTTTCAGCACTTGCAAATTGATCCAGCAGTTTCCAAAGTATTTACTGCTTTTTTTCTTCACTGCTTTCTAAACAAATTATTATAATGACTTTGCAGACTAAAGTAGGTTTCCCTGTTTCTGACTGTTTATCATTACCAAATGCTATATTCTTTCAGCTTTCTGTTACCTTTTGTTTATTTCCTTTATCTGCTTAATCTTCTGTAGTGACATGGTTGGAAGAGGGTTAGGGTCTGAATTGTCATGAATGGAACCTTCCTTTTGCGCTTCTAGAGAAATGGACATGTAGGAATCATCCAACTGGGCCTAGTGTACTTTTCCTGTAATACAACTGATGTGTTGGTCGCTGTTGTAAATGAAATATAAATGTTGTGAATTACTTTTAAACAAAAGCAATTAATATTTTGAAGTATATTTACTGAAGTATTTTTAGGAATAATTTAAACTGTGAAATTTCTTATACTTCTAGGGGCACATGTTAGCCCTACTTGGATAATTTTTTGCTAAATTGGTTGTAGGGTATGCWTAGAATGTTCTTGTAGAACAACTAAATTAGAAACGACCTGAAATTTGCACAAATTTGACAAAAATATCATGTTGTATTTCTTTCATGGTATTTAGAATTTGCCTCTGCCACATCCCCTGAGATGAAGCAAAAATATTGCATTACTGTGAAAGAAAATTGTTTTGTTGTGTGAAGGTGCTGGACGGAAGTGCAGAAGAATGAGTTTTAAATTAGTGCTGTGTTGAATTCCTGGTGTGCCAAACTCAGACAAGACTTTTAACTGCTGCATTTCTATTCCCTGCTCATAAAATGGAAGCAAAAGTACCTTCTTTTTGCCTATTGAAAATGTAAGGTGTAATTAGCAAAGACTAACTTTAACATAGAAAATGCCTTGGGAAAGGACCTCAAGAAGTCATCCTGCCCATCTACTTCAAAAAGCAAGGCATGGAACTAAAGTGTTTAAATGTTCTATTACAAATAGAGAGATGAGCAATGGAAGAGATGATTCCTATGTTGTATCCTGTCTGGCAAAGATCATGATTTCTACCTTACCTGCCATACCTCATAAATTTGAATAAGGTATAAAAGAAACTGCAGATTCTGAAAATTATGCTTACAGTCTTTGAATTCAGAGGGATCACTTAGGTCTTTTTGGGTCAACATTGTTGACTCAGTTAGAAAGTAACTAGGATTGACTGGTAGAATCTATAAATAGTAGCTGATTAAAACCAAGATCTTAAATATGTATTCAAAATAAACTTAACTGTTGCACCTTCTGAGTTTCACTGATCCCTGAGTAGTACATCTCTTAATGTTGATCTTGTGGCTGTGTTCTTCAAAGAGAARATTACTGATGAGGATTTTTAAATGTTATTATTATCTTTAGCTTAGAAGATTAAATAGCTGTCGTACAGTGCTCAGCAAAATTTCCAATGAACATTTGTAACTTTTGTAGATTTTTTTTTTAATATGTGTTAGAAACATTGCTGCCTGAATTCTGAAGTTATTTATTTTGTTGTATTAATTGCAAATTTCTACCTTTCAGAAATTACTTCTGCAGTTCATATTTCTGCAATACAATAAAATACTAACTGTGCAACAAGCAGCATGATACTGGGGAATCCCTGAGGTGTTATGCAATTAATACAAAGGATGAATATCAGTAAAGGTGTCTGGGGTGATTTGATAGGATCATTTTTAATATATAGGAGAAATTAAAGATGAGGAATAAAATTGATCTAGTTTATGCTAAGATGAGAACTCAAAATTTGGAAACAAAATTTTTGTAGAAAACTTGTATGAAAAGTACAAATGACATTCTGAAAAACAGAAAGAAATTCTTTTTATAATAGTTAGGGCAAACACACATGAATGATCACATAATAACAATTTTTTGTGATCATTATTATTATTATCTCATAAATTTTTGAGATCAGTTATTAGGGGATGAAAGCTACATTCCTTTGTTCTGTGTAAAACCCCACTGAAATGATTATATTCCTTCCATTTCCATGTAGCGAAAATTCTTTTTTTTCAGGGTGATGTTTTTTCCCCTGTATAGTCTAATATTGTTCTTCCATCTCTTGAGGAAAGAAAGGACTGTCACTGTAGCATATAAATGGTGCTTTTTATGTCAGGGCATGGAAAATGGACCAGCTGAAAGGAAAGCAGCTGTTTTGCTCAAACACATAGGTTTTAGACTGAAGAATGAAATCATGTCCTAATGACGTTTAGTTAAGCTCTAACAATGATCTTGATGTGATCTATTGTGGCCACCTTTTTGGTTTGAATGTTGTATTATTTATAGAACAGCTCAAATCTAATTCCTAGTTTAAATTTATGTGATATTACATAATCAAAGATACAGTCTGAAATAGTGTTTATTTGCATGTCTGTATGTGTTTGGTGCAGAGCTATGCCCACTGACAGTAACAAAATGTTTGTGAAAAGTTTTGGGAATATATTTTAGCAATATCTAATATCTATTGACATGTTTTAATGCAGTTGCACATAAAATATGTGGTTTTTAAGAATATGTGTTTTTTTAAGAAATCTCTTGGATATTTTTTGAATGAGGCTTTGCAATTGCAATCACAAATGCTTCTCTATTCTCTAAGAAAACAATTTTGTTCAGTTGAAAGAGAATGTGAAGTACTCCAAATGAAAGGATTTTGAATAATTATTCTAAATATTCCACACAGCTGAAGCCCTGAGATGATGTCTTTCCTTCCTCAGCAAACTGCCTGCTCATGTTAAGCACCCTGGATTAAAAGCCTTAGTATTGCAGAAATTGGGGTGACAGGTGTGATACTACCAACACTTTTCTTTCTAGGACTAAAGTTGCTATCACTCTAAATGGCCAAAGTTATTAAAACCAACAGACATTGCTATTTTTCATCCACAACAGGTAATTGGACGCATATTTTTTTTAATGGACTTTAAAAACATTATAATTGTACCAAGATAAATATTTTAAAATTTTGAAATATTAGCACAAAGGCTATAATCAACACAAAACTGACTTTGTATTGTATAAGAAAATGTTTACTTTTAATTATAGCTTCTCTTTATTGTTCCATTTAAGAGTCTTTGAAAAGATTGTGTAGGTATAAAGAAATTTTCAAGCACAGTTAAAAACATCTTTTTCGAGAATACAGTTCTCCAAAGCAACCCTGTACAGCTTTCAGGGTAAAATCAACTTTTTTCATTCAAGAAATTCTGCTGAAGTGTTTTATGTCTAGTATTCTATTTAATGTTTCTATACAATTTTGAAGCTGCATGAACACCTGCAGAATCAGAGCCAGCGATAGTAAAATGAAATACCAGTAACCTTTCAAAAATATGTATAGAGCATGATTCAGTTTTGAAATCCATCTCAGTTACACTGAGCACAACGTAGATAATGTTCAGCTGTCAAGCTCATAATGCTTATTTTTTTGCATAAATAATAAATAATAGCAGCATGACATGTGGTGGTACCAATATTTTAAAGTCAAGTCTGGTTTTTGTATGAGCKCACTTGTGTGAAATATGAGGAATAATTTTTGAAGGATGATGGTAAAAAAAGGTCCTTCCCTGTGGAAAGAATATAGAGTGCAATTCTCCCTCATGACATGCTTGCAGAAGTGTATTTTGGTTATATGGGAAGAACAGACAGGAGGACTCTGGGTAGCTCTTAAATCCCAGCGTTGTCAAACACCCATTTGGATGAACAGGTCTTTGGGAGTTTCCTTTACTCTTTGTTTAGGGAGATTTTAATATAAATTGATTTTGAACTCCAAAAAGATGTTTTCAGACTGAAGCAGAAAACTAGTGGGAACATGGGTCTTATATGTACTGATCAAAATAGTTGAGTGTTAGCTCTTTCTGTTTTGATTTTCTCACTACCCATTTTACTGAGGTGCAGTTCTCTGGGACTGGTACTACATTTTGAAAAAGCTGAGTAGGGCAGATATAAAAATAGCATTTCTTCTGTGCAAATGAAACAATTACACAGAGTAATTAAAATGGAGAAATGTAGAGAGAAAATTCATTAAGGATTACCAAASATTTCAGTGAGAATGTAACTATGAAGATATTAAATCGTATTTACARTTAACATTTAAATAGGTCTGACCCCAAATCTGTTGCAAAATCACTGCAGTTATTATGCTTATCTTCAGTTCAGTCATAACAATCAGTGCACTATATAGGTTTATTTATAGGATAGATCCTATATAGCAGAAATATTTAGGAGGAGAAATGTGAGAAGTGCTCCAAATTGAGGCAACTGTAGATTGAGCCCTGCCTTGTAACATTTGTAATTTCCAGCTTTTGCTATTGGCTATCAATGTGACTTTCATCATTTCCTCCTTTGTAGTGTCAGGAGTCAGTGTCAGTAAGACATCCTGTAAGATGCAGTAAGAAATTCTGATGAAAAAACATGGAAAATTTAAAAGCCAGATATTGTTTTATCATCTACATTTTCAACATGCAAAGGAGAAGCCTGTAGTGTGTATGTTCTAACTCTACTTTTGCCTGACTGCTCCTCCAGTATCAAAACCTTAAAACCTGCAATAATTTTATTCCATTTTCTACTCAATTCACTGTAAGACTAAAAGGATTTTAATTAGACCTACTTCACAAGCTGTACTGAGACCATCAGCAGTGCCTGTACATGAAATGAAAAAGTACATTAAGCAAAAAGATGCTCTAGTTACAGGCACATTTTATTGGGGTTGACAATGTTAACTTACTTAGTAGGAGAGAAGTACTCTCTTCAGTGCGTGAATTACTAGAGGAATTCTGTGGTCTATGGCATAGAGAAGGTTGCATTAGAATATCATAAATACTCTATCTTACGCTTTAAAGTTTTTATTGAGAGCTATATTGGCTAGCACATAGGTTGCATATAAAATGTATTGTTTTCCTTCCTCTTCCTTTCCTCATTCAGGTTGGAATTTAGAGCAATGTTATCAACGTGACATTCACAAACCTATGTACACCATTGTGTAGTATAAATTTGTTCAACTTATTTTCAGGGTTTTCAGAGGGAACAATAGAGGTCTTTTAAAAATAATTTTAATTTTTCAACTATGAATAAATCTGGTTAAAATACATTTAGATATCCAGATCTAGTGAGAATTGGGCATATGGCTATAATGCAGCAAATAGAACAAGAACTGCAATCATTACAGCTCTGAAATATTTTGTGCAAATCTATTGAGCCTCATTTTCTAATTCACTAATTTGATACTCAAATTTGATTTGATGTTGTTCCTTCAGCACCCCCTACTTAAATTCACAGTACTGAAATTGTAACCTAATAGACCTATCTTTCACCCACTTTGATTTCTCAGCAACTATTAAAAATGAAACATACATTATTTATCAAAAMGTTGTATATCTTCTCTGATCAGTAAGCAAAACTGTATGGCAGTAATAAAATTTAGAAAATGACAGTTGAGGTTTTCATCAAATCATCAATTCCCAACACAGTATTTGCACACATCTTTGCTTAAAGCCCAGCAAACTTTTAAAATAGATTTTTAACTTTATTCTTATCCTCAACATAACTATTAAATGCCCTGTTTTACGTGCCGAGCAAGAGAGGCTGCTGTATATAACCCATGGACTGAGGCACACGGTGGTTTAAAAATAGGAAATAACACAGGACKAAATTTGAATTTGCTCATTCCCATTTGCAGTATCTTAACTGACAAACTGTTTCCTATTCATTTTAATGGGACTAGTGATGGATCATGTTACAGCGTAAGGAGACATACTGAATAGGTCTGTAGGTCTAAGAGGGATGGCATATTTGTCACAGATCATATGGTGAGTTATAAATTATACCTGCTGTCTTTTGTGCTCAGTAATCCCATTATAGCCAAGGAGTATGCAATATGAAAGAGAGCAGATGGTTCTGTCTCTGCTGCGTTCCTTCGGAGTTTCTGTCCTGGCTGTACTGCCAGAGACACATTGAATAGGTGCATTTCCCTGCAGTTCATTTCTACACAGGTCTCAGTTGTTGTTCTTCTGAGAGCAAAATCTGTGGTCGTTATGTGAAGCAGAACTTTACAGTGTCTGGTTCCTTAATCCAGTTTTTTATCAGACTTGCTTTTTGTAGTTCTGGTACGGTCTAATCTAGTGCACATTCTCTKTTCAAAACTTAGAAAATGCATTTTGCTTCCTTCTTCCTCCCTCCCTCCTCTGAATCAGACAGGTAGTATGTTACTTGTTCCCTCCAGGGCACAGGAGGTAACGTTCCCTTCTTGGTTAAACTGGATTTTGCTTAGGATGCTTAGCTCAATTTTTCTCCCAAGATTACAAATATTAACAATAAGTGATATTTTCTTTCATTTAGCTCATTCTTCCCCAGAAAGTAACATGCTAAGATGCGCCTCAAACTTTCTGAAGTTTTTATCCCTCAAACTTTCTGAAGTTTTTATCCCTCAAACTTTCTGAAGTTTTTATCCCTCAAACTTTCTGAAGTTTTTATCCCTATCAGTTATTGTAATCTAATACTTAGGGTAAGAAACTTGTAGTTATTGCAAGACATTTCACACGTACGCTTCCCAAGAAGAATGTTGTGTGGGCAGTGTAATTTTTTTTATTGCAGTAATAGGGTAATAGGTTTTGCCTTTTTAGAGCGGCAGGAGGGAGGTGTCAAAGGACTTTATTTCAAGTATTGTTTGATATTGAAAGAAGCTATGGTTTCATTTGTGGCGGTTTGTTCCCCTATCTCTAATTGTCTCCCAGTCCCTAAATGTATGTGTTTTGCCTTCATGCTTAGGAGAACTGGCATCGTTAACCTCTGCTTTAATCCTGGAGCTTCAGATATCTCCTAGTATCTTAAGACAAGGACAATTTTTACCTGAGAGAAAAAGTTTGCAGTCCTTGACTTGATATTCCACAAGAACTGATGTAGGAAACAGTCCTACGTATACCTATATTTTATTTCTTTTTCTTTTATGCCATGCAACTTATTGGAAAACAAGTTAAAGACTATGAGTCCAGGCTTTTGGAATGGGATACAATGAAATATTGYGAACTGGTTTATGCATGGAAGTTCAGAACTGTTACAGTAAAGCGGAGACCCCAAGGTCAGATGGTGGCAGAGTCTGAATGTTTCATTGATTTGATTGCTAAGGTTCAGATTACTAGTATCTCCTGGCTCTGGATGAGCATTTCCCAGCTTTTAAAATTTGTATACTAGCTTGTACAATTCATCACTTCTTGTGGTGTGCTTTATATTAGAACAATAAGATGTGTTTACACCCATGACTGAATGAATATGCAGGTAAATACTTGGTGACTTGGAGCAAGGCAATGTTCGTATGGTTCAGTCAGCAGCTGTAGAACGGTTTATTTTTTTTTTAAATGTGGGTAAAGGTGAAGCACAGAAATTATAGAACTTTGAATTTTGTGTCTAATCACAGGTGTTCAATATATCAGCTGAAGATTAGGGGTCTGTTTCTATAGCATTCCTTCTTTTTGATGATCGAATCCTAGGTTTTAGAAATGGCAGCCTACCTCTCTTGAAGATGTTGCAGTTTAAAGATTACAGCTTTCTCATCTGGACATCTTAGCACTGTGCTCCCAAATCCACCTTTGAACACTAGAARTAATGACCTGCTCCATAAGTCCTGGAATTGTCATTGACTCTATTTTGAATTTTGGGTATTCAAGAGGCCTGAAAAAAAACAGTAGTTTAGGTGAATGAAAATAATTTGAGGTGAATAGTTTTAAAGGGGAAAGATGAAAATTGTCGGGGACTGAAGCTTTTGCTATGSCCAGAATAGGCAGTTTCCTCATAATAAATGGTCCACCTTGGAAAAGGTGGAGTGCAAGTGGTGGGAGAGGCAGAGCTTGTTCTTCACACACATTAATTTGTTTGCATCTCTTTTGAGATTATCACAGGTATCTTTTTTTAAAAGAAAGGAACACAGGTGGGAGACTAACTCGAGTGTTTTAAATACATCCTTTGCTGCCACAAAGTGATTATATTCATTGCCACCATTAACCCCATTGACTCAGTCACTGCACAACGGCTGAAACTGCACTTCTGAAACACTCCAGCGTGGAARCATTGACAGACTTGATAAACAGGCTGAAGTGTAAGATGTTGCTGCTGCTGCCTATTGAACAGCTCTGGGCACAAATAGCTTCCTTTTAATATGGACAGAAAGACTAAGCGAAATTTTAATCAAACAAAAAAGGCTGTCTGAGAACACTGAAATGCCAGGCCTTGTGGTATTTTGACAATATTGGATTTGTCTTCTCTGCACCCCTTTATTTCCATTAGCTTTTGTCTATGTTTTTACTGAAGATTTTCTTCCCGTTTAAATTCAGCTTAGTTTGCTGGTGTATTGCACGCTTATTTGTCTTTTAAATTCACATGAATAATCTCTCCAACTATCAAAGACATAATCTATGCTTTGTTTTTAGACACAACATGAATTTAGTGTAGTATATGAATATGGCTATATTTTTATTCTCTTTGTTTTGTTGTTGTGGTTGTTGTTTTCTCTTTAAATATGGCATTTAGATATAAAATATCATGTATTCTTCTTATTTAGAAGACCTTAATAAGGGAAAGGATCTTGCATATCTATTACTTTTAAGTTTCGAAGAGCTCAGCCTTAGTATTATGTTGATATATACCTAAATAGACAATTTTCTATGTATATTTTGGTCCTGCCAGCTGAGTGAGGTGTAGAAACCCACCTTTTTGATTCTCCGGTGTGTTTGGGACAATTGCTCAATTACCGTGAAACAACATGAAAGCCCTAGATTAGGTATGGGTTTAGAGGTAGGTACCTTTTGTAACAAGTGAATTATATAAGTAGTCTGATCTTAAGAAAGTGGATTCTAGATTGCAAACTTTATTACAAGGGCTGTATGGGATTTTTCTTCCTTTTTGCCCTCTTACTTGGTGGTAGCTTATACTCCCTGATGTTTGTGTAGGAAAATACTTTAGTATTTGTGATACAAATGTTTACARAAGACAAATACAGATAAATCATACATTAAAAACAGATTGTGGGGAGGTTATTTAGCATGCCTGTGCCATTGATCACAGACAGAATCATTCTACTCATGTTCTATGTTCTTCTTAAAAGCAGCAGAGTAATGTGCATTTTTCTGAAGCAGGGTTGAATAGACTCCGTTTGACATATATTGCTGATGCTGGAATCAAATTGATTGCAACCATTTATGACTCCCTGACTACATTTTTGCATTGAGAATTTATTATGGAAGATGGATCAATTTCTCACAAAAGCTTCTTTTTTTGTTTTCTTTTGGGGTTTTTTTTGTAGTTTTGTTTTGTTTTGTTTTGTTTTTTCTTTCATTTTAGTTACCAAAATAAACCTCAAAAAAACAAACCTGTTCTGGAGAATAATTTTATGCTATTGGCAGTTAAAAAATATATTTATCCTTCTTATTGTTAATGATTTCTTTTTTTTTTTTTTTTTTTTAACTGAGGAAATAACTAAATATTAGTAAAAATTGATATCAAATGATCCCAAAGTAATGGTCTTAGTATGAGTTCATATATTCTGTAGAAATGCAGAGGACAAACTAATCATAATATGACTGATAAAAAGGCAGGWTATTTGCTGATACTCAGTAGAAGTCAGCTGGAAATAGGACTGCTTAGGATATGTGATAAATGGGTCTTTGCATATTGCTAGCAAATAAAAATTATGAAAGAGGAACATTTTTTGAAATTAAATACTTTCACTTTTGTGTATTTAATTAAGATATTTTTTCCTCTTTGAAACTCATTTTGTGCTGAGCAGTTTCTTTGAAACTGGACCCATGATGCTAAAATAATAATTTAAGGTGTTCAAAAAAATCCTTAAGATTCATTTGCCTTTAACAGATTGGAGGCTTTAGTTAGCAAAATCTAGCCTTTTCAATCTTAATTGAAACTTCATTTTATATTGTATGGAGTTATCAGTTGGAAAAGGTTGGTGTATGGCAGAAGAGGTAGAAGAGGAGAATGTGCATGCTTTGCTACTGACCATCCAAGGGACGTTATTTTCTTCCATGTACAGTAGTGCTAGCCTTAATTTCATGTCCTTAGGCCATGTGAAATGAAAATAAGACTGCTTCCCAGGCAAGAGAAAAAAATGTTCTTGTTCACAAGAGATTATGTCAAAAACAGTCAATTTGAAGGAAGGGGAAAAACTATAGTCTGATGTGGGAGGAAGAGAGGAATATAATGAATTTGTGGTAACAATCAGTGAATGATGAGATATAGATGCAGTGAGAGGTCAGTTTCAGAAATAATCTTGTTTTAAGGGGTATTTACTTAGAAGTGTATGTATAAACTATAAATGAACCTTCTCAGCCTCTGTGTAAACTGATATAGAACTAATGACGTTATTTTAGAATCTATTGTAAAACAGGTATTGTAATAATTATGGCTGCCCTAAGGACCATAGGTTATACCCTTCAGCCCACAGATACACTCAGGGCAAGCAGTAATTATTATCCAACTATTTTTTGAAGGGAGAGAGGAGTTTGTGAGGTATAAARCTTCTGTAGATTCTAGGAAAATACATCCATAGCTGAAAAACATGAGAACTCCGCTTGCCCCAAAGCACTTCTGACTACAGTCTCCTTTGTAGAAGAGGGAGATAAGACTCAGTTGCCAGATCCRCACATTCTGGATTGTTGAATCAAGCGCTCTGTTTTTCTTTCTTACACTCTGTCAGTAATTTCCTAGTGTCACTGTGCAAGTCTTTCTGAATTTCCAGTCTAGAAGGATTTGTTGATTGCTAGTAATTCTTTGATCACTTCTTCAAATAACTGGTCATAGTAACTATTATGCTCTTATTTAATGAGGCAGCACTCCTCTAAGGACTAAGCAAATATTATTTATGGCTCAAGTAGTTCAGGTACAGAGAAGTTTAAATCATCATGTAGTACTCAAGGGAGGGCTGCACTATTTCTGTCTAAGATTTCTGGARAGAAATATGAGTGCTTGCATCCTATAAGATTTGCTTAGTAGATCTGATGCTCCTCAAATTTYGCAACGTTTTGTGCACAAACGTGAGGACTTTGCATAGATCTTTGCTGTGATAGATTCAGTTCTTTACAAACAAACAGTTCCTCCAAGATTTAATGCAAAGTATTTGTTCATATGTTCTTCAGTCTGGAATCTTCTATACTTTTCAGCTCTGATGTCCCTTCTTCCTCTATTCACAAAGGGAACCTGTATAAAGTTTGTGGGTAGGGACAATAGTTTTTTCAAGGCCTTGGTTGCATCTAAGTCCTGCTCATAGCCTGTATTGGTTAGGAATAGGAGCAAAAAACCCTCCCACATTACAGCCTCTTAACTAAAATACCTATGACAGCACAAAGCCCCAATAGTAATACAGTTATATGAGTAAGGATTGTCCTTTGGCAAGAAATAGCTCATTTTGTTCAAAAAATGGGTTAAGCCACACCAGAAAGTTTTGCGCTGTTGACCTGAGTTATAACTAGGGGAAGACTACTGTTCGACCAGCAAAATGCAGGTTACTCTTTCTTTGATTTTCACGCAAGAATGTTTGAATTAACCTCTTGTATAGCTTTGTAGGATTGTCCTCTTAAACCTTAGCTCCCATATGTGATTGCCATTGCACAAGCTAATACTTAGAATCATAGAATCATAGAATCATTAAGGTTGGAAAAGACCTCTAAGATAATCGAGTCCAACCATCAGCCCAGTACCCATGCCCACTAAACCATGTCCCGAAGCACCTCATCCACACGTTTTTTGAACACCTCCAGGGATGGTGACTCCACCACTTCCCTGGGCAGCCTGTTCCAGAGCAGATAGGGCTGGAAAAGTGTGCAAGGAAATGCTTTAAGCATAACTAATATTTAGAATGCTGAATAAAAATAAAGCCTTACTAAGGTTAGCCAAGTGACTTTATTTGTTCGCTTTACTTTTTATTCCCCAAAAAACYTATCTTTGAGATTTCATGAAGGGCCTCTGAAATGGTGCTGGGAAGTGCTTTGTCAAAATGGTAATAGAGCATTTGATGTAAGTATACTCCAGAGGCACTGCATGCCAGCCAACGAAAAGGAAAAAAATTGCAAGCATCGCTTCCAAAAACAAACAAGCTAATTATGTTAGCAAACTACATAGTGAGGTCAGCCTTACTATCCTTGGTCTCTGAAAACATTACCATCCATGAAATTTTATTTGGTAGTTGTCAGTCCATGGAGTCTCAACTGGTTCTTCCATACATGATTCATAAGGGCAAAGGTCTTTAAAAATTTCCACATCATACTGAATGATTCTCTGTTTCTTACAATCTGCTGCTT
Organism: Oceanodroma leucorhoa; assembly: GCA_030449065.1. Taxonomy (NCBI): domain Eukaryota; kingdom Metazoa; phylum Chordata; class Aves; order Procellariiformes; genus Oceanodroma; species Oceanodroma leucorhoa. The sequence continues at coordinate 3,746,198 of JASVER010000008.1, forward strand.
CTTTCTCTCATATTACACCGTGCTTCTTTCCTTTGCGTCGCACAGTTCTCCCATATTACTGTTCATTTCCCTTGCATATTACCCTTATTTTCTTTGTCCTTATTTTATCTGAATTTCTTGGTACATAGAGTGGAACTTGATATATTTCTTTCTTATGTCTGTCTTTGAATCAGAGACTAGCTGAATATGACAAGAATTTATACCAGGGACAGATTTTTTTCACTTCAAATAGGAGTGACCTATGGGAAAAAGGATTTATTGAAAGGTAGTGACATTTGCTGCTAGTTCAAAACTGAGGGGAGCTAGAGGGTCARTCAGTTCAGTGGAAGGGGCAAAAAATTTAAAATGGATGGAGTAGATTAATRCCATCATGTTCAGATACCTATTTTCCACTTGAACCAGGGAAAATTCTAGTAACAGGACTGAGGTGGGTGGTGGAGGGGGAAAGCACAACCAAAAGGGTAGAATGTGTAATAGTATCTTCAAAACTACTAAATGAAGAGAATACAAAATGGGAATGGCAAATCTTACAAAAAATATTACGCAATGTTTTCTGGCAACCAAGTAAATAATTAATTAATTTGGGTTTATTTTTAAGTGCAACAGAATGATACTGAAGATAATCAACYGGAGAGAAATGACCGCTGTTTTATAAGGAACTTTCTTGGTCTATTTGAATGTGTACACCATTTTATAAATGTAGTATCATGAATGGATATTCAGAATTAAATGTACTACTTCGATTCCAGCACCAGAGATGCCAATTTCCCATTGAGGGTACCCTCCTCAGATTGACAGAGTCCTATGCTAAACAGCACAAAATGTTGACTTTCTTATGGACATGATGTATTTAGARTGGATAAATCTGACTGTTTAGTATCTCTAAACTGAGAGCACTGATGATGATGGAGTTATTTTTCTATCATGATTGCTTGAATTAGTTTGTTTTATGAAGATTTGAGGATGCATCTACTGAAATTTCTGGGAATTATTTATTCTGAAGTCTTACCTGTTTCCTTCCAAAACAGAAGTGTTAAGATTTTATGCTTGGATGTAAGCAACTGTGTTTACTTGCTTGAATAAATATATTTTGTAGGATGATTATAGACAGGATTCTAAATTGTTAATATACTTATATTCTGAATGAGCAGTCAGTGCCATCTACAAGATGATGTTGTTTCTTAACAACAATATATGTTATTTTTGGCTTAGAGAAACACACCCCCCCCCTCTTAGAAATCTCTTTGTTAATTTGAGCCAAAGCACTTAAACATTTTCATTTACAGTAGTTTCATACAGTAGACTTTCTCCATATAGACATTTGTATCACATTTGTTCCAGTTTAAAATGTATCCTACTGTAAAAAGCAGACCTTTTGTCTTCATGGAGATGCATTATTAAATCTTAYACTTGTTCTTTAGAATATCTCGGTTTGTGTTATCCAGTGGCTTAATGTCAAGGAAACTGTTTACTGGTGTTCACAATTACATGTAAACGGAACTATGTTAGCYGGATCTCGAATTAGGACATTAGCTATTGTAACTGTTGCTTTATTCAAAAATAATTTAATGACAGAATTTGTTATTAATTTAATGACATTGAAAACATCTGTCTTGCCTCCCCACCCCCCGGTAATCCTAATCTTTAGTAGTGTTTGTTAGTTGTATTTTGTATAATCAAAACATTGGGGAAATTTCCTACCAAGTTTCACTTGGTAGTTTTATATTTATATATTTTATATTCACTTGTAGATTTACATTTAAAACAGCATTCACTTTTTTTTTTTTTTCCTTCCAAGCACTGTGAAAACTTACAGCTTCGTTTTTCTGGAGGTTAAAGTGATTACTTAATATAATATTTAGAGCTCTATCAGTGTTCAATGTGATTACCTTAAGGAACAGAAAGTTAGGGTTTTTAAAAACACTTTTCAAAAACTATACGCTATCTTGAGACTGATGATAAGATCACCAATAAAAGAACAAGCTTTATATTAGTATATTATTCTAAATGAGGCATCAGAATCCTGTTTTCCAAAAGCACCTAACTCCCATTTTTCAAAAYAATGAAAGTGTAGGGGCCCACCTTCTAGTCTCATGCAAAAAAAAAAAGATGTGATGGCTTAAAGTGGACCAAAGATTAAATTAGGTGCTGCAGTTCCAAAATAAAAATCTGCTGCTATCCAGATATCACCTTGGACAGCTGAGGAACTCCGTGCATTTTCTGCTAAAGCTTCACCGGGACTTTCAAGTCTGCCTCCAAGGTCCGGTGGGTGGTCACTGAGCATATCTGCTGGCTGCGTTCCACATGCAGCACGGTAGTTATGCGAGCTTTGCTTTAAAAAGACAGTCACAGGAGGAAGTCACTGTGGTGGGGCTTACCTTGTGTGTAATAACACAATCATGGGAGTAATCAGCCAGCATTAATTTAGTTTTCAACATGTGCAGATTCAAACAGATTTTCTATTTTGTAAGACAAAGCCCTACATGCCTGGTTCTGTTACTCTGCTGCTCCTGTGGACTCCAGGGCCAGAAGAGAAGACGCAGGAGTTCTTGTCTGTATGCGTAGTTTTGTGTATTATAGGAAAAATCTCTTAGTCTTTTTTTAAATACCTCTTCTTAAGCAAAGGAAGTAGTGATTTAAAATGTAAAATTAGATTCTCACTAGATACTAACAACAGCAAGCATTTGAGAGTGTTCAGGCAGGATTTTCAGAATTCGTTGAACACATGTTCCCTCTAAAGCCAATAATTAAAATAAAATAAAAAAAAATATCCAGGAAACTGCTGATTTTGAAAAATTTCACCAGTGAAAACATATGCAATTACCTGGAATTTTTATGGGTTTTAATTATCTTTTAGGCTTTAATTATTTTTTCACCAAAATCAAACCACTCCTAATAAACTGCCAAAAATCTAAAGAGTGAACGTAAAGTCAGTGTTGCAACCAGTGACAGAGTGGAGAATAACCTAGTTTTTGTGGTGTTCTGTAATTTTCTAAATGACGCTGAATGTGGTTATGATCTTATTAAATCAGAACAGTGATAATCTGAATAATTTACTACTGTGAGGTAATTATAAGGGTACAGTTTTGAAAAAATAATTTAGTTTTACCTCCACTTGGAACTGCTTGGAGAATTTAGAATACATTTCATGGTTCAGTAATTTAAGAAATCATAAAAATTATTACAATTAAGGAGGTGGTTAATAATGTATATCTTGTTTAGCTGTATTATGGAAACCAAAGTAATTCCTGTTTTAATTGTAAAAATGTTAAATTTAAGTAGTGGCACGTGACTTAATCATGTAGTGATTAATCATGTAATCAGATAGTAGAGCTGGCTTACTTCTTGACAAGAAGGCTTTTTTTAATTGTTATTGCAGGATACTGGAATACATGCCTAGTTCAACGCTGAAATAGCCATACTGGCTAAACTCAGTGGTCTCTTTTTCTACCCTTCTTTGTTCACATACCGGTAACTGCAGACACAAGGTGCTTTTGGACTTCAGAACAGAATCTTGCTTAAGCTATTTATCATCAACGTGATTCTATCTGTGTAGATAGATGACACAAGAGCTGTGTATTTTGGCAGCAGGGTTGCCAAAGAATTGGAGGAATCGATAGGGGCCAYTGTCCATTTCATCTCTGTAAAGCTGACCAGAAACAAGGGAAGGTGAGCATCACATTATGCAAAACGTTACTTATTTTCTATTTGATATAGGGCTGCGCACGTCAGCTTAGGTCATGGTGTAGGGGAGACGCTGTGTTCAGAAGGGGAGTCACCGTGAGTGTAGAGTTTCCAGTAGGACCAGCATATAATACCGAGCCACCCATTTAATTTGCTTGGAACAGTCGCTAGGCATTTATCTTTACAAGCTCTGTTGGCATGGTCGTTGTTGTCCACAGCACAGAACAAATTAAAAAAAGCTATTTCAAAAAGGCCTAGTTTCTCTTTGAATGATGAGTTRTCCCAAGAGAGTAAGCTGGAGAAAGTAACCATATAGTATTATTGAAACAAAGAGACAAGGGAAGGAAGGAAAAAGAAGGGAGAAAATACACTGTAGTTGCAGAAAGAGTTAAGCCATTTTTCTGTTTACACGGTTTATTTCACAAGTGTCGGACTCATTGGGCATAACCAGCACAGTTAAATTACAAAATTACTATTTGGTTCTTTTTTATTGACTACAATTCAAAGCCGCTTCAAGCCTTCAAATGTAATCCCCCCAGCTCTTTGCCAAGAACATTACCTTTTATTTTCAGCATTAAACTGTATAAGATACCCCTAAGGCTACATGTGAGCTCACCCTCCATGATAGGAGCTAACAGAGTGTATCAATTGTTCATGATTTCCTATTCTCCTGTAAATTGGGAGAGGCGGGAGGAGCACTGGAATGCGAATTTTGTACTGTCAGCAGTTCTTTTGCAGGCTCTAGCTCAGGCAGTGCGTATCGAGGTAATTAATTGTGGAATGTTTTCAGCTCTTCACTCTGAGTTACCGTTTAGCAACCTGTCAAAACTGAACTAATAAGGCCATTGCATGTATTTTGATATGCTTACTTTACTTTAACTGTTGGGATACTATTTCTCTTTCCCCCTTTTTCATTCAAATGAAGTTAAGAAACTATCATGAGACAGTTAACTTGGAAGAAAAGGCCTTTTCACAGAGACATGATACAACCTTTCAGTGAAGTTTTATATTGCTTTGTCTCCTAGCAAATTCATTTGGTTTAAAGTATCAGAGATTTTTATGAGTGTATTTTGTGAATTTGCTCTCCTTATGCTCCACTTCCTATTCCCAAATGAGGAGTTTTCTTATTAGTTGATTATATTGCAGGTGTGAAATGATTATTTATAACTCTCATTGCTTAATTATAGTGTCTTTTATTTGTGGAAATTAGCGCTGAACTTTAGTATAGATTTTAACAGGTGACTTCTCATGTATATTTTGAAAGTCAAATATTAAATCTATTTTTAATGGAATTAGATTTTAAAATGTCTCAGAATCTGCTTCCCCTAATGTTGAAAAATGAGTGTTTAACACCAACAATATTCAAGTGAAAATATTTTAAAATCTATTAATTTCTGTTTATTTCTAAAAGAACCTGTAATCTTTAATACACACCCCCCACCCAATATTTCTTCTATTTTATTCACTAAATATAGAAGCTATTGTCCAAAATTGCCTACAAGACAATTATGGACTTTCACTTTTCTAATGTTTTAAAAGATAGTTTGCCTGTACATTTTGTTGTTGTATTGAGTTCAAGATAAAAATTGGGATGAGAATATGGTTATGAGGAAATATGTGTATGGATATATGCAAATCGTTGCATACATTAGTGCTTCCTATCCCATAAAAATGTGTATAGTCTCTGCAGATATATATAATATGTGTGGATGATATCTATCACATATACAGCAATACAGTTTATTGAAAACTTCATGGTTGCTCACCAACTTTTTCAATGATAAAATCTGATCGATTAGTTTTCTAAACTGTTGATATTTGCATAGAGAAAGACCACTGTCATATCTATAATAAGTCAATGTGTTGTAAAAGTAGTATAACAGATAACATGCATACACTGACAGTAACTTATGCCAGTGTACAAATACGCATGTATTTATCTACACGTGAGCATAGGAGTTTATATATCATCATTACAATTTAACATGTGAATGAATTCCTGCGTGATGCAAGTTTGACATGTTAACATTTGTTTTAAGTTGTGATTGAGATTGAGTTGCAGTTGAAAAAGTGGAACTATCTTCTCTTCTGTAAGAAATATATTGACTGATTTGGCAATATATATGATGGATTTCAAGGTTTTCAGTGTTGCCATATTCTAATATACTTGTCTAGATTTAGCTTTACTCCACTTGAGAAAATCTCAATTTGTCAAACTTATATTTGAGGTATTTGTTTTGTTCTTTTTTTCCCTCCCATTTTTTATTAATAACACTGAAGGTTTTGTCTTTTCACAAATGAAGTAGAAGCATAGAATGGAAAGGCGCTAGGTATTGAATACATCGTAAACACAAATTAATTCTTTGATAAAAATACCATTCTGCCAATGTATTGCAAACATGAGTCGTGAAGAACCACATTATCCACAACAAGTGACCTTACTGTCCATCAATATTTGCTTTATGTTTTGTTTTTTCTTTTGATTTATCCCTGCCAAAAATCATCTATCTACATTTCCTTGGATTGAATTCAAATTTATCTTGAGAGCAAATTAATACTGCCAAAAGTTTGTAATGTTGTCTTAAATTTGTCCTGTCTGTTGATCACATGAAATATTTTAGTATAGRCAATTTGGCAATAGAAGTTGGCCAAATGAGAAAGGCAATTCAGCTTCAGGAGATGCTCAGATTCAAATATGAAAGGCAAAACAAAGAGTAAAAGCCAAAAATGGTTTGATTTTATTTTGGTAGATGAAAAACATAAACTGGGAAAGAAATATTTGCTGGTTTGGAGAAATTAAGAGTGTACCTGAAAACAAGGACAATGATACAGCAGTAGAATCAGGAGTTGCTTAAGAACTGAGGAAACAAGAAGTACTTTAATTTTTGTGTTTCAAAAAAAGGCATTAGGAGCACGATTTAGGGATAGCCACTTTCACACTAGTGGAAAGTTCCAGCCTAAGTATATAGACAAACATAATTGCCTTGCTTGTGCTGTTGATTGATTCGTAGGCTGAACAGGTTCATGGCTAGACTTCCATTTGTTGGCCAAAATCTGAGGTGGAAGATACTGTTAATCTCTTAAGGTATGGAATTTATGTTGTAATGCCTTGTTTTGTTGCTGATCAAATGCTTTTGACATTTTTTTCTTACAGATGTCTCCATTCCTTTTCCATTTCTCCTTCAGTGTATGGAGAGTATACATTCTGAGTATTAGGTACACATAAATCTGTATTGGTAGAAGAATTAAATACAATATTGTTTCACTGTTACATACATTTTGAAAATGTGATACCATCTAGTTTGCAAAAGGTTTTTCTCAGAGGTGCACAAGCACTTCCCTGTGAAGCAATTAGAAGTTCTTTTGTTCACAGAGTATAACTTGGTTTTCTTCATCGGCACATTCTTGAAACCTAAGCTGTGAGATTGTTGTGTTGATAAAATCTTAATGATAATATTTTATAATATTCCTGGAATAATACATTGAAGTCTCCTTCCTCTATTTAATAACTTGAAAATTGGTTGTATATATGTCTAAAGAGTCATATTAATTGCTTCAAGAACAAGACTTTAATGCATTTCTACTGTTTTCTTCCCTCTGTCCTAATATCTAGGTTTTAAAATGTATAAATACCAATATGGAAGAGTTTTCTAGTTTTCTACAATTATATTATTCCTAGTGACTGTGGAAGGAATTACCCATGTTTGTTATAAAACTGACTCCAGTGTCCTCTTTTATTATGTTTTTGGGCATATATGTTTTAGGGGAGTTCTTTTGTTTGTTTGTTTTGGGGGATTTCTGTGGGGATTTTTTTTAGCAGTCAGGTCATTTGCTTCTCATCCTGACAGTACCTTCCTRGTTAACATAGTGATGTCTGCTAACTTTCCAAGAGCAGAGTTGTCTCTGAGAATCATCGAGATAAAAGTTAACGGTACACAAATAACGAGGTAAATATTTACCATCAGCAGAAATTACTGTGTTTACAGTTGGTATAGTGTTTCCGAAGATAATCATAAATAAGTAAAACGGTGTACTCTACATCTAAGCAATAATCATGGATTTCTTTATAAATACTGAGATTCAGATTACAGGTTGATACATGACAGTGTGTGTTCAGTACCTGCATTTGCTGGAGAACTGATAAATTGGCATTTGATGTGATTATTACAAAATATACATAAATAAGGTTTCCATTCTTGTGATTTTATTAAATTCTTAAAAAAAAAAACCCAAAAAATTACAAAGCCTCACTGCAGGGAAAAGCTCCAAAAGTAAAGCAACAGAAGGGAAAGGGAAATGAGATCATGTGATTCAGATGCGGCTCTCAGAAGATCTGAGATTGTTTTCCAGTTCTGATACAGTTCTTGTGTAAGTTAGGGAATCACTTTTTTCACCCAAAGCAGTCGAAGGCTCAAATCTACAATTTGCTTAATATCAGAGAAATTCACAGTGCCTTCTCTATGTACTTGCCTTCTAGCTTATTTTAAGGGAACCACCACTTTCTCTGAACAGACCATCAAAAGAGTTGGGTGTAATTTTGAATATTAAATTTCAGATTCCCAAAATACATCATATGAATAACTTGCATTGTCTTTCAAGACTTCAGTAGTTTTGAACTAAAAAAAAGGTAAAATTTATTTTGATATAATTTGCTTAGTATTTTGTGAAATGCTGCTTGATTGTTGGCTACAAAGAAATGTAAATAAGTCATTAAATTCTGTTAGAGGTTGATACTTTTTAACAATATATGAACCTTCAGATTCTTTCAATCTCCATTTGTAGAGTCTTTTAAGAGTGAAACCCCAACCCACGTGCTGCATCCAATTGTCTCATGGATAATACTTGTCTTTCATTATTTAACAGATAATCAGAAGCTGTAAAGTTGTCATTTTTAACCATGTTTCCTGTCATTGCTTTTTTTAATCATTAATTTGTCTTTTCCAATTTTTCTTGTGAATTAAAGGGGTAGAGACAGTGAGAATTTTAGMGATTGAGTCTTTGAAAAAAGAAATGCTGAGGAGGTTCTGTGCTTGGTGACTGACACTTGCAAATTGAATCATTGTTCAGTATACRCTCAGAAAACACACAGTGATCAGGTAGACTTACATAATGCCAGCATTCTAGCTAACTCCTCCYGAACTTAAAACTGCTTTGTCTCTCAATTTCATTAAAAACCAGACGTTTTCTGAAATATTTATAATTGAATAAGTGGTCTCTAAAGTTTGTTATTGAGCTGTTGAAGCTCTGTCACTGAGCATAATTGATGACTGTTGCTGTTCTTGCAACTGTCGTTACAAGATTGGCGACTGTTGCACAACTCGTTAGCGTTGTGCAAGTTGCTATTCAGGCTGACAAACTTCTGGTAGAGTAGTGACCTGCAGCATGGCTCAACTGCTAACTAGCTTGCTGCATCATGCATCAGATATTAATGGAAATAAAGTCCCTAATATGAACAGTCATCTCATAGATCTTGATATGTGAAAATATAGTCTGATGAAGAGAACCCAGAAGGAGAGGTCTTTAAGCGCAAAGACTCTCCTTGATAGCTCTCTGGAGCCTAACAAAATAAAATAGAGTAAGTATTTGCCTCTAACTAACCTTATCAAATGAAATACACACTTTGGAAGACTTTGGTAAAAGTAAAGGAACATGGAGTGCAATTTGTACACTTGTTTTCCAGCAGCATTTATTTTTTGCATAATACAGCTGATAGATAAGATTAAGATTAGTGTTTGTTATGATAAAAGATTAGTAACTGATGACAGACTTCCTGGTAAAGCCTAATAAATTTTAAGCCATTTAGAGTCTCTTTGGCATATTTTTCAGTTTCTTCTTATTTCACAAGAATGATAGCTTTCCAGTGCTTGAAAGCTGGGACATGGCCACTTTCTTTTCTTAGTTCAGAGTGGAAGATGGTCTTCTGCACAAATGAAAGCAAAAAGCAAGTAGATGTAGARGAAATCATACCTCTGATAATGTGAACTGTGAGAAAATAGCGTCCAAATAGTTCGTGTATGAGATGAAAATTTATAAGCTTATGCCACTGAGGTTACCTTGTGATCTTTTATTTATAACAGTTTAAGAATTAGTAAGGTTGGAAAACTTTTTTCCTAAGTTATTACATGTTGAGCAGATTTTCATTGCCTGTTGTACCTACTATGCCAGTTTACTGCAGTCAACTCTTCATTATCCAGAACAATACTGGGAAGACCAGAGATATTCTAGAGAAAGCAGTCGTGGCAGTACCTCTTGATTTCTGTATCTTAGGTTTACAGTGCATTTCTCTTCTGAATAGTACTTATATAGAACTCTACTTTCTTATTCCATTATTATGCTTTTACAGGTTATGGTTTTATTTTTTTGCCTTTCTTCGTCATGTGCATATGCATATTCAGACTTACACATTATCTCTTTGCTAACAAAGTAGTTTATTTTAAATAACTGGAAAAAAAATTCTGTTTAACAAGGACAATGTCTGATGACCCTCTTGTGATGTGAGTCCCTGATCAACAGTATTGTACGTAGCTGGATGACTAGGAATTATGGTTTTGATCTGAATCAGACCCAATGAAACAGCTACATTTTTACCAAGTTAACTAGGAACCTTGATATTGATTCATGCCGGCTTTGTGCTCGTTTCAGCTTTATGCTCGCTTTGGACRGAGAGTACATGACAAAGCATAAGTGTAGAGTGGTATGGATAGACAATACCTGAGCTGGTATATAGCCCATCAATGAAAAGTTACTTTGAACAAATCTGAAGCAGAAGAGGTTTATACAAAATCAGTACTTTTCATCTTGTGGTCATTGTGGTGCTGACCTGGTACAAGGAAACCTTATGGTAGATACAGTACTGACAAACCACAGCCTTAGAATCTGGGGATGGATTGGGTTTTAGACTTGATAAAGTACATGGAAGAGAAATAGAAAAATAGAAAAGATGAGGGAACACTGCAAGGGTAAGTACATATAAATAAGATTAAGGCCAGAGAAAAAAAAGGTGTAAGAAAATTTCCTGGCTTAAGTGTTGGCAGGGCAGAAAATGACTTAGAGAACAATCAAAGAAACTGTTAAACTTCGTGTTTCAAGAAGCAAGACTGACTGACTGCCTGCCTGCCTTATAAATGGGTGAACAAAAAAGAAATAATCGCTAAAGAAGGGACTCGGTTAGACCCTAAGTTTATGAAAAAGAAGTTGTGTTAATTTAATACACAGGTATAATTTAAAGTAAAAAAAAAATAATCATCTTGCTTGATTTTGTTACTGCTATATATGCTGCAATAATCTAAGCTTGTATAACACAAATATTGCAGAAGGGCATCACACTTTTATTTGAAAATATCAAAAGCAGTTAATCCACCATTTTTCTTTAAACCTTAGTTGAATACTAAATTGTTCATATTGCTAGATTTTTATTTTATCCGGTTTACAGATTCTTTCTGTGGTCTAATTAATTGTGTAAGAGCAAGCCCATTAAAGGAAATAACTCTGTACTAGTTTATCTGAGAGTTTAGTTGAAGAAATGAGGTTACACCAGGGATCAAATCCAGCTTAGGAAAAAAATCTTTACTAGTAGTTATCAGTGATGGGCAAAAAGGAGAAGAATCCAATTTGACTTTCGAATCCCAGGTTGAGATTGAGCTCGAAGTTAAAAAAAAAACAACTTTCAACTTGCAAGCACTTTTGATAAAGAAATTTTCGAGAGAAAATAAATATGATACCCCAGGATACCAGGGGTATGATTCTGATTTTACAGAGTCATTCTTTGAGTTGAACCAAGTTATGATATGATCTGGTGTGAAATAATTTTGAGATATTAATTGTCATTTTAAATTCCCATTTAGTAAGAGGATCCTTTTGCTTCCATCAGTTTTCTGTAATATTTCTGTAATATTTGGAGGTGGCCAGAACTCTGGCAGCATTTTCCAATTTCAAATAAGCTACCCTCYTGTAAACACCTTGTAAGCTAAGCACAGTAAGCAGCTTGTAGTTCACAATTTAGAATTATATTTAAGCATTGCTTACGCAGAAAATCMTGCAGCTTTAAGCCTGTATTCATATCCCCATAAGATAAATAAGACTTAAGCCTGTGTTTCAGAGTTTTACTTAACTGCTGAAGTACTTTCCTCAGTGGGTTTCTTTACCTGGCTCAAGCCCTTCATGCCTTGAAGTGCTCATTAGCTGCCTATTGATTCTGTTAAGAAACTGCAGTCTTCCTGGGCTTATCCAAACAATGATGAAATCACACCTGACAGTTCCCTTCTCTGTGTTATTGGATGCTGGCTGCTTATGCTATTGACAAAGCTGTTATTTGAAGAGAAATAAAGTAAATGCTAAGCTTGCGTTTGTAGGCTGTGATACGGTTAAAAGTCACCTTTGTCATGAGAACAGCTTCATTTCTCTGATTGTATTGTGGCTGTAGAGCAAAGGTGTCAAAGGTTCTTCAACAAACCTTTTTCTATGTCTTTGCTGGAATCATGCTTTTTTGGTCTTGGCCTGACGTTAATAATTGAAGAAAAATATGCCATTAAACCTATTTATTCCATTCTTGGATTTTCTAATCTTTAAGCAAAGACCAGTTGTGCTACTTTGAATGTTTCAGATGTACAGTTTCTACTAGATGGGTTTATATTACAGGATTATAAACACATACATATAATTTTACTAATGTAAAACTCTAGATCTGCGTATCTTCACAGAGAAAGGCATGTTCTGCTTTTGAAAAGTCTGAATACAATCAGTATAATAAGGATGAGTATGCATAATTTTAAATCATCTTGGAATTTACAGTCAATAAAAWTCATTTTTGACAGATTAGATTTACATACCCAGTAATTTATAATATCATAAGAATATRAAGTAAATCTGTTAGTAAATATTTTTTTTATCTTCACAGTAAAAGTACTTGAAAATTTTGAATMAGTTATTCACGATCAAGTTCCTTTAGTACTTCTAAGACTAATAACCTACCCAGACAGATAGGTTCCATTTGCAGTAGAGTTTATCTGAGAAATCTTTGTAATCTTAGAATACAGTTTTGAATTTTTAATCCACAATTTGTACATACAGGTAGGAGCAATCATCACTCAAGCATTTTTGGATGATGAGGGTTGTATTAAAAATCTAACAAGAAGATTCGTTGAATTTATTCTTTCTCTTCTCAGAGTAAGTGGGGGAAAGATTAAGGTAAAAAAGGAACGTGTTAAGATGTCAATAAACTCAGATCTGCTGTTGGATCAAATCCCTGAGTTCTTCCATCAAGATCCTCCAGGGCATTAACCATATGCAGGTGGGAGATCAGAGTATCTTCAAATACTCACACGCAGTTGAGTAAAACACTCTGTAACATAGACTCATTATAAAGCTTCATTAAAACATTTCTGGAAAAATAAATGGATGAAATGACAAAAACTATTTTTAATGTTCCTTAATTAGAACTACATATTACTTAATCTCCTTCAGAATTATTTTTCTAACCTGTAGAAATAATTTATTTATTGTACTTATTCCATATTTGTTTATTGTAGTCTTTCCCTATATAAATGTCAACTTCTAGATCAGAGGCTCTGAAAACAGGTAAATAATATTCCTGGTAATTCACATCTAGAAATTGTGTTTCAAGCTGTGAACACAGTACTAACCTCTGTTTTATGAACGCTAACCTCTGTTTTATGAGAAAACCTCTTATCATATCAAATCAGAACTTATCTCATGATAACAGATGGGGAAATCCTTGCCATGCTTCTATGTCAGGAATTCACTAGAGTATTATTATATACTCAAAAAGCTATCTTCAAATATTAGGGGGGAGGATTATTTTTGTTAGAGATTCACAGGATGAGAGGGGTTTTTTGTGTTAGGATAGCTGCTTTCATTATGCTCTTACAGTGAAGTGGATTTGTGTACAGACAGATAAGATATTTTTTTGCCCAGGAGTGTTAGAGCAAAATTATCTAAAATTAGTTTCTTTCAATGCTGATTTTTTGTTTTTCTTTTCTTCACTTAAAAAGAGAGCATTTTAAGAATAAAAGATCAAACTCAAATGTTTATCAAAGATTGGCACTTATTGGCATTCTTTCTGCATGGGCTTTCTCAGATCATTTGAAGTTAGGATCTGCATGTTTCTTTTGTCATTGTTAGCTTTATGATTGTATTATGTGCAAAATCAATATTCACACATAAGACAATTGAATACATGTAACAGAATTTATTTAGGATACAAGTACGGAATTCTTAACTTTCAGATTATGAAAGTTGTGGGTTGACCTTTGCTGGCTGACCCCCCCAGCTGCTCTCTCGCTCCCCCTCCTCAACAGAACAGGGGGRGAAAATAAAATAAAAAAGCTCATGGGTCATGATAAAGACAGGGGAATCACTTACCAGTTACTGTCAGGGGCAAAACAGACTCAACTTGGGGAAAATTAATTACATTTATTGCCAATTAAAAATGGAGTTGGATAGTGAGAAAGACAGACAAGAATAAAAAAMCCTCATCCCAGCCCCCTTTCTTCCCAGGCTCAACTTCACTTCTTCATTCCCAACTTCTACCTAGTGGCACAGGGGGCATGGGAAATGGGGTTTTGTATCCAATTTATGTATTTTAGCAGTGAGTATAAAAAATGAGGTTTTTCATATTCAGCATTAGGATCTTTTGAATAATTTGAGCTTAGAGACTTAAGATGTTGTGAACTCTGAGCATTTATATAACTTCAGATTCTGTTCAGACTTTTCAATATAGAAATTGAAGTCTTCAGGAAGACTAATCTGGGCATAGTTCAGATCCAGACAGTGTTCTCCCATAGCATAGCAACAAGTAGATATCAACAACCTAGTTGGAACTAAGGTTCACATTAAGGAAATGCTGCTAATTCCATTTGTCACTTTCCTATACATATTTTTGAGATCTGCATGGGAATTGCTTTATAGGCAAATCATATTACTTTTTTAAAAGAAAAAACATCATCAGAAAGAACAAAATTTATTTYAGTCTAATCCAAAGCACCCCTCCCTACCTCCTTTTTTTTTCCAAACAGCAGTAAAGAAAACTGAATGAGGATAGAATAGCTGAAGAATATTTTTTCCACATTAAGCTGTATGTTTATAGTCCCTCTTCATCACCACTGATAACAAAAATGTCTGGAACCTGAAGTCTCATTTGAGATAGCACCGATAAAGCATTCTCATGACTTTCAATTTTTATTATTTCACCTGTTCAAAGTTTAATTTAAAATCTATGACTATCGTAAGGTTTTTAAAATATCCCTTTATCTGTGTATATTTTTAAAATCTCTGAAATGTAAGACTCTTGGTAGATTATATGGTGAAGATGAATCGCCCTTGAATCATATACATCATGTACTACATCTTTTATATAACTTGAAACAATGAATGTAATGTTGGCTGTGACAGTCATATTTTTACCTTCACATATCAATAACAAGTCGCATAATGTAGAATTTTAAAAAGGAAGAAAAGGAAATAGTGTGAATATTATTATGGGAGWTTTTATACAGCACGGTTTAATTATTTGGTTCAGTAATGTTCAATAATTATTTCAATGTGGAAAGCCCTCACAATCCCATCCCTTCAAAAACTAAATGGTTTCATTACCAGTAACTAATTTACAAGGCAATTTCAAAATCTCATGACTCCTTGTCTGTCTGAGATTTACAGTCTCTAATAAAAGGCCCTGGCTAGGAGATATGAATTAACAACTCATTAAAATGAGAGCACATAGGCAGTATCTTCATTTTCTCTCCTCTCTCTCACTCCTGGCTAACAGCCCTGTCTACTGATTCACCTGTTAAGGGAGACAGTGGTGTGATTCCARACCACTTTTGTCATCTCATGTAAAAGTGGTTTGGAGTACAACCCCGTGGCAGGGTTTGGTTTGGTTTTGTTCTTTACTGTCCTGAAATAGGCTATATTCCAAAACACTTCCCATGCGGACAGAACTCATCTTTCTGTTTGATGTGCCTCAGGGCTGAGGACAAAATCTTTCTCCTGCCGGCATGTAAGATACTTCAAGATTTTTTTTCATCCTAGGAAGATGAGTATTCTTTTTTCCTCCAGAGACTGATTCTGGCCTTTGAGCTTTAATGTGTTTTCTTCCTTAAGAGGGTGAATACTCTTTTTGGAGACCCAGGATCTCTTTCTGGCTTCAGGTGCAACTTTATATAATTAATTATTTCAACCTTTAGAAGGGATCTAAAATCAAATTTCTGAACTGCTTAAACAGCAATCTTATTGTAACCTAAAAAATGGAAACAGTAACCCTGGAATTTTTGCTCTGTTCAAATGTTCAAGTAGTACATTCTGTCCACCTCTGCGATTTTGTCTGCAGTTTTAACCATACATTTAGTTACGCACTTAGCAAAACTGCAGTAATATTGTGACGTTTTAATCCCCAAATGTTCTACATTATTATGCTTCACTTCAAAAAAAAACAAAAAACAAAAAAACCCTAGTTTGATCTTTTAAGATATTCATCAGATCTCAATGATTCCAATATTCTATTTCATTTGCCTTTGGGAGAATATCTCCCATGGTAATATCTTCAGATGTATTACAGACTAAGATCTTTGTTGTACTTTATTGTGTGGATTGAAAACTGTCTGAACAGCCGGACCTGGAGGACGGCGATGAGTGGAAAGCAGCTTTGCAGAAAAGGCCCTGGGGGTCCTGATGGACACCAAGTTGAACATGAGCCAGCAGTGTGCCCTTGCCGCATAGAGGGCTGGTGGTATCCTGGGCTGCGTTAGGACAAGTGTTGCCAGCAGGTCSAGGGAGGTGATCCTTTCTGTMTGCTCAGCCCTGGTGAGACCACACCTGGAGTACTGTGTCCAGTTCTTATTTTAATTTCTAAGATTGGTAACACTGAAGGAGAGAATTTATTGAAATAAAATACGGAATTAACAGAATTGTAATCATAGGGGACTTCTCTCTTGCTCTGCCTATTCAACCAACACTTTAAAGATGCTCYCATCCCTAGTACGTGTGTGCATCCATGAACAAGTTTGAACACATAAACTTGCCAAAAAATTGCTCAATTCACATGTTTTAAATCAAATAGAATCAAAGCTGTTTATTGCTTTAGCAAAACATAATTAACTGACAATCAGTGAACTRTACATTCAGGATCAATATCAGTCATACAACAGAGAAAGCGGAACACTAGTCACTTACAAAACATTAATAAACACCTACAGATTTTTGAACACCCTTCTATAACTAATGTCAGAAAATTCCACACACCCCTACACATGCACACCTTCACCGTTACACACACCCTGCCTCTCACAGCTGAGGGGGTTAAAAGCATCCCCTTAAAGYGCCGGTCCCTCTCCTGCGGGAGGTGGTGGGGCTGCAGCTTCACGAGCACCCATGCTGCTTCCTCCGCCCCGGTGACCCGCGGGCGGTGCGGCAGGGCCACCCCGCTCAGCTCTGCACCCCCGCACCGCAGGTCCCTCCCAGCTGCGCTCTGCGCTGTCAGCCAGCAGCTGAGTGCAGCCCTTTCCATGCCGCTTACATACTTCTTTTCAAGTTGATTCCCTTGTTTCTCTGAAATCTTTTGCTAATCCCTTGGTTACTGTTTAGATGGCAGATGCTTGCTTTAACCAAACTTCATAATTGTTGAGTTCCTCTTTAGTGATACCGGGTTCTAGGCAAAGACCCCCTCAGACACTTTTGGCTGTCATATTGACATACSCTGATGACACATTCCCATCCCATCCATGGATGGTGCCTGGGCCATACACCCCAGAGAGGTCACGTGAATCCCTGCCCACACACTCACACACACGGTTTGCGTGTATCTTAACTTGCAGTTACATCTGAACTAAGGAGCAGCTGCATTGACTCAACCCACTATGTTATGATTAATTTARGGATACTTGCACAGCTACACAAATCAACTGAAAAAAGACACTACTGGAGGGATAATGTGGTTTTTTTTCTTGTTGTTTCTCAAATAGCTCTTTGCTTTTGACATTACCATATGCAAGCCAGAACAGTGACAGCCCAGCAGTCAGTTTCCTTGACTTTCGGAAGRGGGAATTTGTGAGCATGCTTGGCAGTTTGTTCTTGCTACTATTCAGTAAATTGTCATATTTACACAGAGATATCCGAAGTATCTGGAACAATAATAATAAAAAAGTGTCAGCTCTCTGTACATGCTAATGGAAGATGACTTTTAACTTGTTTGTGCACACTAACAAAACAGTAAATATCTTCATCCCCTCAAACTGACCAAAAGATGAATTTCAAACCCATAATGGCATTAAAATGCATCAGAAATGAAAACAACATAAGGATTCATCATCAGCCAGAAAAACAAAAGTGCTTTTAAACTATCAAGAGCACAGTATATGCTATTCTAATTTTTTTCCACTCAAGTTTCTGAAATATTTATTAAGGAATAATCTGTAGAAKAATGAATATTGCTTTCCTATAGAAGTACCGAATGCATGCTATATTTCTGCTATAGTATCTTATTAAATATGGATGTTCTGAGTTTCTAGTCACTTTGGGACCAGCTACTGACGGCTCTGTCTTTTAGCAAACAATGCTAGTTCAGTCAAGGTAAAGAAACCAAGGCCATTAGTTTAGTGATGGCTTCTCAAAACTTAAAAAAAAAAACAAAAAAAACAAAAAAAAAACTTTTCTGTGTTTTGGATATATTAGAAAGCTACATATCCAACAGGGTAGTTAAGCATTTTAGTTTTTCATATATTCCACAAATTTAGTGCATTTCACTGTCCAAATAAAAGATAGATTTAATGTTTGAAAATATTAAATGTTTAAGCAGAAAGATCTTGTGGTACTCAATAATTAGGCRTATCATTCCTTAATACATAAAAAATAAAATTCAAGAATGCTAAAAGAAAGCATCTAGGAAGTGTTCAGATAGTATAAAAGTAAAGTTAATGGGCATTACTAAATTTCTGACTACAAAATTGTAGGAGTAGCTACTTCAAAATAAGAGAAAAAAATGCATGTTTGTTGTGTATCTGGGTATTTCTGTCTTTCTCATATCCTCTGAATGAGACACATCTTCTTCAAGAAGGTAAACTGTGAAGTAACCCAAATTAAATAAAAATGCTGTAAAATAATTGATTTTGTGCAGCTGCTAGTGATCATCTGACAAGCCACACCTGTTTATTACTTTAATTCACTCTAAGGTTTCTAGGTTGCCAGCTGGCAATAATAAGGTCGTTTAAGGTCATCATTAGAATACATAAAAAAGCAAATGGTCCCCAGGATGATTGAAAGCTGGTTTGGGGGACGTAGAAACAATCTCAGTAACTCCAGCTCTCAAAGAAGTCCTGACTTCTACCTGTGTGGTAGGCTGCATTTACAAAAACATGTTATTCAGTCTATAGCTGGGGAAAATCCTATGTATCGCAGCATAAATTAGTGAATACTTTTATTTTTAAAGAATATTGTATGAATAAATGAAAGGGTTCTTGGAAATGCAGTTGTCCATCTGTGCCAGGTATGTGACACATTTTGTTCTGCCTTTTCACTGGCTGGTACGAGGCTCTCTTCCCTTCCAAGCCATTTGGAAGGATGTGCCAGTTGTTGACATGCATAAAGTGACCCTTTAGTGGCATTATTTTTACTTTGAGGGAGGAAATTACAACATCTGTGAGTGTACAACATTTTTGCTCTGTCTTCCCAAGATTGTTTTCCTAGCCAAGCCCCTCCACTGTTTGTACTTCTGCCTGAAAGTGTGTCAGGACTTTCCTGACTGGAGGCAGTTACCTGTGCAGATGCTGCTGCTTCAGTCCATGGTCTGTGTGCGCTTTTAGGATCACTTTTAGGATCTTCAGCTGAACGAATTCTCACTCAGTTGTGCTTGGCAACCTTGAATATCACATTCAGGTTTCAGAAGCGTTAGTCTGTATATTGAACTATTGCTGCCACGTGCTGCTGCCTGTCCAGCAAATTTTCTGGAATCTCTTTGCCATTTGGATAATCTTATTTATGATTTTAAAACTGAATGGTAGCAGTCAAGTTAATTATTTCCTTATTTTAATAGTTTGGGGTTTTTTCTTTGAACTCTTCAACTTGACATCAAAACAAGTGCTGCTAAATGCTAATGCTAATTGCGTGTCTAAAAATGAATGTAAAATTAAGGACTTAAGATAAATCAAAGTGGTTTACCTTCAGTTTTGTGTTTTCCAAAATATTGAGGGGTGCAAAAGACTAGTAGATTCTTTTGGTAGCCTCAGGGTTAGCCTTCTGAAGAAGGATGATTGAACTCCCATTCTACCCTTTGTYAGCTGATCAGGCATGTAGGAGAATACACACCATCTTTAGAGGCTGTCACAGCTCTACTTCCTTAGCACACCATCTAATAATTCTTGCTAGCATAGGCAGAAAATGTCCCCAGTGATTTCTGGGAACTAAAATATTTCTGCAGACATGTCAGTAAGGTCTATCTCCCCGAAGTCACAGCTATAGCTCTCAATCTATTAGTAGTAAAATGCAAAATTATTTTTTTTTTTAATTACTTTTTGGATATACTTGGGCCTGTGTTGCCTGACATTTGAAAATCTAAAATAAATGTTTGCTTCTATTTATGATTTAAGATTTTCATAATAGTATATTTTGTTTTCTAAATGATAATCAGCTAAAGATAGAAAGCTACCAATGTATGACTTGGTATTTTTAAATTAACAACACAGGCTTATAGAAAACCTTATTAATGATGTAATTGATATGAGTAGATGCAATATGCATCAAATAGGTCATTACTGCAGAGATGRGGATTGTGCTGTTTGTATTAAAGGTTCATTTCACATCTATGCCAAGGTATTTTTACCTGCACAGTTTTATATTGATAAATTGGGAAACACAATTTTAATATCTCTTTAGATTTTTTTTTTATTTTTTTTATCAAATGCAGGTGTCTGCTACTTTGGAAAATCTGAATTAAAGGTCCTGGTTTACCTACATATAGTGTGGGAACATTGTAATTTAAAGATGATTATGTTAAATCACTGTGTTATTCTTGTGACAAATGCAGTTTGTTAAAGGGTGTACTTCTATCAGTGCAAAATCTTCACTCTAGTGTTATTATTCAAGGCACTCTTTAAATTGCCTTCATAAATATCTAGCTGTAAGAATTCTAGCATCTAAGTGTGATATATAGATAAGGACACCTTCTGATAGCTGATATCTAAACTTTGCTGTAAATAATTCTCTGAACTCCATATTTTCCTCACAATATTTACAGCACTAACAGGAATTTCTGGATTTATCACCTATTTACAAAAAACTTGTGGTCTCTCCTCTGGTTTCTATGAGCAATACTCACAAAGGCAGGCAGGAGTTCCAACTATAGTCCAAATCTTTAGTTTGGCAATAGTGTAAAAATATCTTGATTTTTTAAAAAAATAATTCTTAAGGCTAAAACACACTTTGAGAGTGAAAAGACCCTTAGGAATTAATACTCATTTATGGAGTGGGATATGTGCTTTTCAATATTAAAGCATAGAACTKGAATGGTTCTCTGGCATCATCTACCAGCTGAGGAGGAACATATCAAATAATCTGATTAATTTCTACATGAAAGTTTTMCATGGATGTTCTTGAAACAAGAATTAACAATATTTTATGAAATTTCAGAGAAATGAAGGATAAACTTGCCTATTCAGAATTTGAACATACAGATAAATTCTGTTCATCTTCATGTGATCCTTTAGTAATTCTGACTCTTTTTTCACCTTTTTTCTCCCATCGCACTTGCTAAATTCATTTGTTTTCCAATAACAAAACTTCTCCTTGGTAGTCTGTAAGTTCCTTTAATGTTTAGATTACTTCAGTAGTATTTTCTTGCTAGCATTCTGTCATTTCCACTAAAATGGTGACTTTCTTCCAAACCTGCTGTGCTGTTTTTTATCAAATTTTCAGTCTAGTCTTTTTTTTATTACTATTCTTTTTATTTTAGGATCTTCACACCAGTAAATTAAAAATGTGTGCATCACGGAGATAGTAAGGCAGTAACTTTGAGAATGAAATTAATTTTTTTGTWCATCAGAATGAAAGCTGAGGTGACAACGCCAAGTTTTGAATAATTTCGGTATTTTAGAAATAAATTGGAAATTTAGTTTATCTTTTGCCATTTTAAGCAAAACTGTGAAAAAAAACCTCTGCTGATTATGCTGTGCAGTTTGTTTCTTGCTGTAAAACGTATTAGGTACAGCCCTCTTCTATCTGAAAAGCGACTACCAGGATATTTAGCATTATCTGCAGCTTTGTATCAGTAGTGAAGTTGATCGAGCAAATGTTGTAGTCAGTAACAGAATGTGACATGAATCWTCTTGCTGTTGTAGTCCAGTCTTTGCAGAATCTGGAGGCAGAAACAGGCTGGAGAAGATTTCACAGTAAAGTAAATGAATAATAAAAAAAGTAAGCTTATCTGCTTGTCTTTGGTATATGAGAGATCAAACTGGATTATCTAATGGTATTTTCTGACCTAAGGAATTGTGAACTAGTCCTAAAAAATATTTTACACACGGATTCTACTTTGTAATGCAGCGAAGTTATGCTAAAAGGGTATGTCCAGGAAATGAACTTGGACTTAATCCTTTTGGTTAATTTACCTTGGTAACAGACTTTAAATGCACTGCCACTTTTTTTTTTTTTTAAACCAAGTTTATCTTGAACTACTACTAGCTAAAGTGCAATGCTGCTCTGTGAGACTTCAGGGACAGGTGGAAAACTGTAACTTGACCAGAGGACTTCTGGAAAAGCAAATTTTAGTGCCTGTTTACATTTCCTACTTGCAAAAGATAGTTAATTCTGTGACTTATTTGTTCCACTCAGCAGCAGTGGCTTGGTTTGTAGAAATCACGATCTGTTCTACCTTTGGAATATGCAACAGATGGAAATTGGCTGCAAAGGTAGGACAGGATAGTGATAACGAAGAAGTGATGCACCTGGCATTTCATTCAGACTAGCTGAGGAGACTCGCAGATTGGTTTGGGGTTCATTCATCACTCATATCTATTGCTATCTTAAGAATTAAACTTGATTAATTTTAGCAAATATTGGCCATTTGGGTCTCACTGGACTGTTTAGTTTTCGATTGTGTCCAGGTGGAAAGTTTGCAGATCAATGTAATTAAATTACACATGAACTGATGCCTGTGCTATTGATTCTACAAAAAGGCTGAGATGTGAATGGACTTAGGTGTTCTGCTTTTCTACCTGTTGCTTATCTTCATGCGGGAAACAGAGTCTATGCTGTTCCTGGCAGATGAGATATCCAGCTCATACTTTTTACAAATACTAGGCATCTATTATTTTAACATTAGTTTGTCAGCTGTATACATACATGCAGAGATACATCTTTACAATTCTGTTGTACTGTCAACAAATACATAAAGCTACGTCTTAGAATGCAACSTGCAATAAGAGACAAACATCAATTATAATAGATTTTGACATCTTTTGGCATGGTTACAGGAAATTCAAATTATAAATGGGAATCAACCTGTCTTTTCTGGTGGTTTTGAAAGAATCAAATTCAATTGTGTAATGTTATTTCATTAGGCTTCCTTTTCTGTTTTCAAATAATGGTTATTTTCAAATTTCTGTTCAATTTCTCATTCTTATGAAACAACTTTCCATACAGTTTCCATTTTTGCTGCTTATCCCCAGTGCAAAGCATAGAGAGTATCTTTCTGCTTCATTTCTCCTTATAAACAAGTAAAATTTTTCTAGTAAATGTCTATCTAATATGAGCAAATTACTTATTTGTCTTATCCTAACTAYTACAGCAAGAAATAGACACAAGTACATAAGAGAAGTTTTGTGTTACCATCACCCACACCATTCTCAGTTTAGTTCAAAAGTAGTACTTTGTCGTAGCACTCTYTGTCTTTGCCTTGGACTAACACTTTAAAGTGACTGCCACTTATGATGATACACATGCAAACATCTATAAAGATGCAAGATTGTTTTGTATTATGACTTGAATAGAATGGCAGTGTAGCTGTTATGCTCCTGGGGGGGGGAAAAGACATCATACTGATGTCTAAATATTCAGAAATCTCTCTGAAGAGCAGAGAGCTTGTGGTTGTCCTTTCTTTCTTACTGAGATTTTATTCAGTTTTTCTTCACTGAGTTGCTATAAATCTGCTGAGATTAAGGTATAATTAATCTTATTCCTGGATGAATTGAAAAGCTATTTTTCAAATTTTAACTCTGCTGGCATAAGGAAACAGCATATCAACGTCTCACTGGTTGTGTCTTAAAAATACCAATGTCATGGAGAAGACAGGAGAAGCAAGGCTGTATCAAATTGCACTTACATTTAGGAGGGTGCCTGTATGATCTGCTGAGACTTCTGGGTATTTAACTCTACTCCACCTCCATTTCCTGGTACATGCTCCTTATTGCTGGAAAGATTGTTATTCACCCTTCTGCTCCAAAAGCCTCCAAGAATAAACCTGTCTCTCAGAGCATCTTGTTGACTAGGCTTGGAATGCAGAAAACGTCTGGAAACTGAAGTACATGGTTAAGATGTGTCTACACCTATATTAAAGGATTGTTTTGTGCTAATAAGTGAACCTTCTAATATATGTTCAAAGCAAAAAAGCATGTTATGTAAGGGAAGATAAGGAGTGATACCAGGGAAGTCCACTTTTGGCAGTTGGATATATCAGGATGAGAAATTTTCTCCCACTTCCCAAATTATGAATAAAGCCAGGCATATGGGAATAAGGTGAATATTCAAAAAAGGGAGAGTTGTCAAGCACCTTTCTCATTGGACTCCAACCCTTTTTGCCTTCTTGGAAGGATCACAGGGGAGCGTCTYGAATGAGTTAAATAAGATTCAGTCAACCCTGTGAGCAGTGATACGTAAGCATCAGAAGGCTCACAGACTTGTTCCAGTTATATATATTCAAAAGTTTTAATGCTTGTCTTAAAGTTATCTTAAGCACACATGTGGAGAAAGTGTGTCAAGTGATTTCCATATATCTGATTCAGTTGATCAGACCTGAGCTTTAGATGTTTGCCACAGATGTCTGTTATTCCTGCCCATTCCAAATGCTGAAGAACAGATGTAATGAGTGAGATTGCTCATTTTGACAAGGTGGGAAAAAAGTAAAAAATACAAAGAAACAGAAAAAGGAGAAAAAAAAGTTTTCAGTTGAAAACAAAATTGCCTGGAGATCTCAATATTCTCTTCAGGTGGATTTTAGCTTTGAAAAATATTTAAAGGCTTGTAAAGGTTAGTTTAAGAATGCTCAGAACAACTGAGCAGAACTATGTGTATGAGCATGTGTTTTGTATTAGATTCGGAATCTTTTTTTTTTTTCCTCTTGATTCAGTTTCCTAACCACTATTCATGACCTCAGACCTAAAAACCTAAGACCCTGCAAAGATGCTGCCCAAACTGCGATGTTTTACCACTGGTTTTGGCTTTCAGGAGGAGAGTGCAGGACTGTCTGTAAGAGTTAGAAAGGTTTTTGAATACTTTTGCAGAAGCAAAGCCACTATTTAGAATGAGGAATTTTCTAAATATCAACAATTCTTTGAAAAGAGAGAGAAAGAAAAAGTGGTGCCTATAGCTTTCTGCAATATAAAAGTGTGGAGTGAGAAAAGGGGAAGAAAAAGGCATTAAAGTGTGGAATCTGTGTGAATTTTCCATAAAATGATGCTAAGCATTCAGGAGTAAAACCTTTAGTAAATATTGGAGCAAGTAGAAAGAATTCCCTTCAAAGACTTACTTTCATGTGTGTTTTAAATACCTACTGAGATGAATACTGTGCCAGGGATGACAAGAGTGGAGAAGAAGCTATTATGCCCTGTTGACGTGAGCTTTTTCATGGTGATATCCCAAGATAGATCAAACATGAGCTTGGGGTTCGCTGTGATTATTACAGCTTGCTGCCTTGGGAACAGTGAAAGAGTTAACTAGCCAGCTCTCATAAAGTGACCGTTTATTTATAACATTTATTTAGAAGAAAAATGTGTGGTATAAGGAGAGTAACTTTTCAAAGTGACTGCTAGTGGCATCTAAAGTATTGAATGTTGCCATTTAGTTTTTATGAAACTATGAAAACAACTTTGGCCAAATTCCTGGTGGTACAAATTGGTGTTTCTGTGCTTAATTGAATGAAGTGATAGCAGTTTTAGCAGACAGCAAATTGGATGGAAATCTGAGTCCTTTGTCTTCATGGTACTCTCTTATACTCACATAATAATCATTATAACACAGCTCTTTTTCCCTTGGTAAAGTAAAACAGAAGTAGTCTRTCTTATTTGTTCTATTTTGCAGAGTGAATATAGAGTGAATATTGTCCATAAGTGTTGTTAGCTTGACAGCATTTTAAAGTGAAGTTTTCTGTCCAAACTAAAAGATGGCCTATATAAAGGTACAAGTCTCTCTGATGTTGTTTAGCTCATGAAGGCTAATCTGTTCAAGAAGTCCTGTGTCTTCAGTCCTAAGGTTCATTGGGTTTTGGACAGACTGTTGAGACTACTAATAAAAATACATTTGCAAAACATTGTACACATAGATGAATCCATAAAATTAACACTGCTGATACCAGATAGCATGACRTAATAGAAAGTGGACTATTTCCAAGTCAAACAAACTTCCGAAGAGTCATTTTGTATTAACAAATTTTTATTCTTTTGATTTGGATCARATTCATGCTGCATCACCTCGGACTGAAGTTCTTTAGATGTTCTGTTATCACTTCCACTGTGACTTCCACTTAGACTGTCTGCAGCTCTGAGTTTGACTGGTTTTCTTCTGTAATGCTATGTTTCTTGTAATTTAATGAAAAAGAAGTAAAACTTTGTTTCCTTAGGAATCTTATTCGGATATTTAAAAACCACTGATGCAGATTTGTTATTTTGTTTGTTTTAAGTGAGAATCCTAAGATACAATATGGTTATTTTAATGGCGATTAGTGATTTTTAGCATCCTGCCCCATTTTGTCTTGTCTGTCTGCAGGCCATMATACTTTTATGTTTCTCCATAGAAAAGACTAGTAAATTCATTACATTTGCTCACTGGATTGAAAATTTACAAAAAAAACAAACCAAAACAAAAAAACAAACCCAAAACAAAACCCAGGCAAAACAGCTCATCTTTTTCTATTAGTCAAAAAGCAAACTGTAAGTATTGCTGTGAAACTTTGAGTTGAATTATAAGAGTACTTATTCTGATTCCATGTTGGGTTTGAACATAAACAAATTAGAGTTGTTAATTTTGTGAGAAGTTTCATCTAGATTAGGCTTTACTGTGAACTCCCACTTTCATATTCCCTAGGACAACAGAACAATAATTTGCTGTATAAACAATAACAGTAGGGACTAAGTCTCTCTGGATRCTCCCATCTGGCAGAGGAAATCTGGTTGTTAGCATATCAAAAGGCTTGGTGAATTTCTTCAGTTTATATACAGACTTAAATTAATAGAACTTTCTACTGTAAAACTTTCTACTATGTCTTTTTTTTTTTTTTTTTACTAAAATTAGGTATCCTATAAGATTTATCGGAGACAGTGTTATTTTTGCTTTTAAAAATTGAGAGGAAAATCTCTAGCCTCCTTTTTTATGTACAGAATATTTAATTTCTTAAAAACAAAATCTCCAGCTCTCCTATTTTCAAGTCACTGCTTTCTCTATGAAGGTAAATGCCCACCTGAGACTGGATGTTGCTTTCTTGCTGCAGTTAAAAACAGTCTTGGGATCCCTCATGGTAGTTTTTTGTTTCTTTGCATAACAAAACCATTTCTGCCAAATTATCCATTGTCTTGAAGCACCAACAAATAACACTGTGTTCAGCATATTAAAATCCCTGTCAATATTCTGAAACTCTAGCTGATTTGAGGTTTCCTCTCTGTGTCATCGAAGCTTTCAGAAAAGCGTGGGGTGGGGGAAGGTGTTTGTTGTTTGCTCCCCTTCCCTCCCCCCACCCCGCCCCCCAGTGCAGTGTTCTGGGCCTGTCCACCGGTGTGACGTGTTGTCTTCACGTCCCTCTTGTTAACAGCCATCAGCTACACATACATTCCCTCAGATTCATAGGCCAGATTAGGTTTCTGTCCCCAGAAATAAGGTGAGCARATTTCCTCTTCAGTAATACTTTTGGTTTTGCTCAGTGTACCTGGGAAATGAGAGGATGGATCCTGGAAATAACAGGATTAAACTGATACGTATTTATTCCATTGCTGCTTTTTTCCACCCTTTTCTTTTTCTTCTTTTTCTCCTTTCCTTTGGTTGATTTAAGTCTCTATTTTCTTGGATTCATTGAAGAAGGATAAAACACACAAAAAAACCCCATTTTTGGTTGCTATTATGTATGGGAAGAAGAGGCAAAGTCTTAAATAAAAATTACTTGCCAAATATTTTATTTTCAATGAAGTATCTGAGGGTGTTTTGTACAAGCACTTGTGTCTCACCAGAAAGTACATATTGCAAAAGTAGAACAACAAAAAGACTTACTGACTGAAACAATTCCCACTGTCATGTGGTACATAAGAATTAAATATTTATACTTACTCACTGGGATAATAAAACTGTATTCAATTATATTGCAGACACTACCAAAAGATTACTGAGGCCTCTAATAACATTGCAACTCATAAAATATATAGTATAAACAATACATGAGAAAACATTATGGGAAAATAGTCTCTGGTCCRTAGAATTTGCTTGTTTGTTAAAAGAATTATTGAGACAGATGACAAAGGCCATCATAAGTCTGTGGTAGCCATAAATGTGAATTTCAGAGATGTTCTGTTGATGGTGATATCAAAAGCTGTGATGGTTTGAGGTTGCATAATGAAGCATGGTTGTCCCTCGTGACTGTCCCAAGCCTTACAAACTCTTAGAAATGCAACAAGAACTGTCTTTTTCTTTAGTTGGGATAATGTAATAAAAATCTCAATTATCCCCTTTCTTCCTGAATATAAGGCACTAGGCCTTTCACAGTGGGACTCTGCAACACTGGTACATTTCTCAGACTCCCTTGCCAGTTAAACAAGAATGCTATGGGGTCCTGAGTTTGCTAGAGCCCATCTGTATTGTGGGACACTGTATTGTGGTTATGACTTTGATTCACTAAGGTAATTTGCACCAGCCTGTATTTAGACGTGAGAAATCTCATTGGCCTCAGCACATAACTTGCTTAGCACCTTTGTCAGAGCCTGCCTGTAGTCCGAAACACAAAGCAGCAGCCTCTTTTGTTCAAGCATCTTTCCTTGTAGGTTTATAATTCCTCTTAGACTTGTTCACTGCAGGCATATATTTGTCGGAAATTCTTCCCTTTATTTCTTCTGGGACTGTTCTGTTTAACTTTGTCAGCCAAGGAGCTCCAGCTGTGTTGTGACAATTTTGTAATTAGCTATTGCTAGCAATAACTTTGCCTTCAGGTGGAAGAGCATTATTAACCCTTGCTTTTTTCCCTCGTGCCATATTTTCTCTTTCTTATCTCTGAGAAGGTGGTGTGCACTTCTTTGCAAGCAGTTGTAACCATTAGGAATCAAAACTCAACAGAGCACAGCATTTGTCAGAAATCCCACTGCTTCCAAACTKTTGATGTAAATTAATCCATTCCTATGCGAGTATGATTATTTTAAAAGCCTTATCAGAAGAACTGGAATTATTTTCTTATTTCCTCTCAGTAAATGGATCCATTGATCCTTAATAACTTCACAATTATTCTGCTAGTTGTCATATTTCCAGTATTAAGTTAAAAAATATGCCATCGGATTGTCAGGTATGTGTTGCATCGCTATGACTTGAATGCATCGAACTGTTTTGAAATAGCAGCAATGAATTTTGGCAAATAGAGAAATGTTTTCCTACTTCTGTTAGTCAACATCCTAAAGTAAGTGGAGAAAATGGGAAAATATCAGCATTGCCTATCATTTGGGCTACATGCCAGTATTGGCAATAAAATAATTAAAAGATAAGTGTTTAAAAACAAACTGTAAGCCTAGCCAAAATAAAAAAATCAAAACCAAGCAGACTAGTTTTATGAATGGTACGCACAATATAAGTTAGTAGAATATTACTTTTTATCTTTAGGAGCTCAGACAGATTCAATACTCAATATGACACATTACTTCTTGTAGGACCCTGATATTTCTTAATTTTAAATTAGTATACAGTAGAACTGTAGYATTAGTCATCTTTTTTTTAACTTTCTTTTCTCTGGTTTTCATAATTACCCTGGTAAAATAGTGATTTTTTTGTTGTTTGTTTCRTTTTTGGTTTTGTTTTTATTTTTTCTCCTGACAGTGCTATAAAAAGATACAGTTGACATTTGGGAGGATTATGAATTTACTGGCCTGAAAATGCTATACAATGAGAGTTTATCAGAAATGTTTTTATAAAATGTATTCAGAGTGTGTGGCAAATTTTCTAGTCTTGTTGATGAATTGAGRGGAAGAAGTATTTATGAATTAAGCTAGTCTGGGCTGGCATTTTATATTTATAGGTTTAATTTATATTTAAGTACTTCAAATTCCTTATTTATAAACACAACTTTAGATTTATCCCTCATGCTACTTTTCTCTAGATTGATTTATAAATGTTAGGATGAATTGTAAAATAAACGTCTGTATAAGAAATACAATTTTTTGAATTATCCATTTTTCTTTAAATATGTTGTTCATCAGTTTATGCATATAATTTCTGTGATGTCCGAGTAAGAAAAAAAATTAGAGGATCTTTAATGTCAGATGCTTTATTGGGCATAAATTACAGAACTTTGCTAGCAGGGGGCTGCAGGGGTGTCTGTGTGGAAGGAGGCCATGAAACTGCCCTGTGCCAGTCACAGCCAGGGTCAGAGAGGTGCACATAGCATCTCTGTTGAGACATACTCTGTGGCGGTCCTTAGGGGAGGAGAAATAGAGGAGATGTGTGCAAGGAGGCATTGTTGAGGGCATGGCTGAAGACCTCCTGGAATGAGGCGCTCTGTGTCAAGAGGAGGTACCTCGGAGGGGCTGTGACCCATGCAGGACCCACATCAGGGCAGGGACACCCCTGAAGGAACTGCAGCACATGAAGGACCCACGCTGAAGCAGAAGAAAATGAGTAAGTAGCAAGGACCGACAGAAAGAAACCATTACACAGACAGCCCCAAYCTCCTGCACCRCACATCACCTCGCTGAAAGAATCGGGATGAAGTGTAACGTGGTGAAAACAAGGGAATTTGAGACTAGGAAKGGAGAGGAAAAGTGTTTGGCTGAAGTTGAGCATGGAAAGGAGGAAAGGCATTTRCTTAAGTGTTCATTTAATTGTTCATGTTTTCTTTTTCTCAATACCCGAATCAGTGATTAGAATTTTGTGTTAATTGACAATAAATTAAGTAAAATTCCCCAAGTCAGGACTATTTTGCCTGCAACATGTACTCTTTCCGTGATGTCTGAGTAACAAACTGCCACAAAATTTTTAATGTTGGGTACTTTTTCCATAGAAATGCCTCACTTTAAATCAAARCAGTCTTTGAATGGAGGAAGGTGTTTCAGGAAGACCGAAGAGACCATGTTAAAGAGATTTAATATGACACAAGAAATGCATTTGTCATTTATTCTGCTTAGCATTTATCTAGAAAGACTTCTATTGTAATATTTTATTATTTTGCATTAACAATAGAATGTTCTTCTCTAGATTTGCAACTGTTACTAGTAGGAAGCATTTCAGCCACCTTTAAAAAGCAGCCATCTCAATGAAGCCAGCTATTCATTAATAAATAAAAATGCTACAAAACACTTGAGATCAAGAGTACTGCTTATCATTCATTTTAAAGCAATCTGTTGTTAGAAAATCAGAAATGTTATAATTACTCAGAAATGCATCGTATGTCAACATCCAGCAGGATCCTTGAGTGCTTTACCAATTGTGACCCTAAACCTGTTAATTTTGCTCAGTTTATTTTGSTAATTGTTACGTGGAAATTCCAGTCCCACTTGTGCCCTGTGGAGTAGATATTTCAGACAGCTGTAATACAGGAGAGAGGATCTGTCGTCCTCAGGTTGGATGAGCACTGATGTAAACCTGTACTATTGGTGTTTTAGCCAGGACAGCCATCTTTTGGGTTTCAGGGTTTTTTTACCCTTACATGCTGAGATGAGAAACTTTTTTCCACTTTCTGTAATGAACATGGGTGATGAAGCTCAGGGGGAAATACCATCCTTTTTCCCCGTGTCTTTCACCCAAAAGACCAGACCAAATTGCCACTACTGTGTGCAGATAAGCCCATATTTGGACCTGCTACATAGGAAAAGGAAGCCGTCTAGMAGAATGAATTAATCCAGTTCTAGAAAAGAGGAAGAAATGGACATTTATTCCCTGCTTTTTTACCTTTGTACTTTTTCCTTTTTATTCATTACTTTTTTCCCCACAATAAGCAAATGAATGTTTGAAGCTCTTTAACAGATGTTTTCTTATTTTACTCAGGTGGGATATTTATGATGCATTAGTCTCTTTTATGTCATTTTATTTTGGCAGCTACATTCTGAACTAATTAGCACACTAGAGAGATCTCCAAATAGTAAGTATGTGGGCAACCAGTGGTTAAGTATCTGATAGCATATTGCAGAGTCCATTGTGACTGAAATATGAGACTGTGGTGTGCCTGCAGTCACTGCATGTGGCATAATTGCATTTCTGAAACACTGAGCTCTGAAGTTTTTGTTTGTGCAACTTTATAAAGGAAACCCCAAAGTCCTCTTAAATTGTTGTGAATTACTATTTTGACTAAATTACATTATGCTGGCTAACTAATGTATATATTATGTTGTGAGTGTGCTTTGTCAAAAATGACTGGAAGCRTTTAAGTAAGTGTGTGTACGTATTCATATATATGTGTGTGTGCTTGCTGTGTGACTAAGATTCTGACTTCTCTAACAGCTGAAATTATTAGAATTACATTTTACATGATGCTGGTATAGAAGTAAGGATGCAACAAACCAGTTTCAAATTTATACTAGTAGATGATTTTCTACTAGAGCATTTTGTATTAACTTATTCCTATGAAGCATTAATCTATAGCATTGCATCTGCAGTATTTGCCTTCCAAAAAGCATAAAGTTTACTGTCATACTAAAAGCTAGAGTGTCTGATCACTTTTGTTAGCTATCCTGATCCTTATTCCACCTGGTTGACTGTTAATGGTAGCTGAAGATACCAGAAGTAAGACTGAAATATTTACTTTTATATTTCACCAAGAAGATGTGTCAGTATGAGAGAGAATGAGTTGGTGAAAGAGACTGGAGCAGAATGATTAAGGCGATAGCCAAGACATAGGAGACCCAGAGTCCACAGCTGTTCTACCTCATTTGGAGTAATTAGTTTTCAAAACTGAAAAAGCTCAGCAAAATTGTCCCACTTTTCCAGCTCCGGCTGCATGTTTCTTCAGCAGTCTCTCCTGCCACGAGTCTTCTCAAGTGTCTCCCAGCATGTTTCCCCTCATGTGGCTCCTTCCCTAGCAGCTGATGCTCTTTCTGGGTATGTCTGAGCCAAAGCACTATGTGCTCCTCCGACTAGCTGAAGTTCTGGCACATGGTCACTTCCTTACACTGGTGTCAGAGCCGTTTGGACCCACCTGTGACTGGCTACCTAAACCCTGCAATGTATGGCCAACACATATGTTAACTGATTGGGTTCATGCCCATGCGTGAACTAATTGGGCATTCATGCATAAATTACTTGGGCATTCATGCATAAATTACCTGGGCACCCATGCATGTACTAATTAAACACACAAGAGCTAATAGGGTGCTCATATGTGAACTAGTTAGGGACTCACACATGAACTGCTTGGGCACTCGTGTAAGTTAATTAGATGCTCATGCATGAATGTGGTAAACCATGCAATTTATGCTCAGTACGCATGATAATTATTTATTGAGTTGTACTGTATTTTATTCCTCTTATTTTTCCTCAAAACTGAAATACCTCCCATGTTAGACCTAGGCAAGAATAATGAAGGTCTGCTTCTGTATATGTGCATTTGCGTGCTGATTTATACCTAAGAGGACTGGAGAGGAGACTAGGCTTTCTATCTGCCAAAACAAAGCACACAATTTTGTCCTACCTGACAATGGCCTACTGGGCCATTGTCTTCATAATGTTCAGTTAACTACCAAAACCCTACTGAGGGATTGATTATTTTACAATGTCACTCTTTAAACTGTGACATTGATAGAATGACTAAGGACAGTTTTGTTTCCATCCTTTTAAGGAATTAAGGTTTCTGTTTGTTTTCAGGGACTAAAGTGAGCTGCATCATCTGAAGTGAGAATTTGTAAAGCAGGAAAAAATACCAAATATGAAACAAGAGCTTTTCTTTCATTTTTTTGTCAATGTATAATGGAGTTCTTGGAAGCCTTATTAGAAGAGTAGAAATATAYAACCACTCAAAAAAAAATTTTCCATTTGAACATAGGAATTTAAATAGCATCAGCATTCTGTCTATCTGTTTATCTTTTGACGTGTAGCAATTGCTGTTTATGGATGAATATACAAAGCAAAAGTAACGCAACCTGTCTACAAGAAAAGTAACTCCCTTGTCTTCTTAGAAATTCATTGATGGTTTGGCAAGAGGATTTCTACTTTTTCTAGGCTCTTTAATCCAAAGATTCATATGACTGTAACCTTGAATGCCATTAAAATAGGGTGCAGCCATCACTTTGCCTTGTTTGAATTAGTTCTAGTCAGGGATCCGTTTTGAATTAGATTAAATAATTCTGAAAGAACCTGAGCCAAATCATGGCATGTCTGAACTGAAGCATAAAAGCAAAATTACGCTCAGTACAGTTTTTTTGGTAGCACTTCATTGGCTGTGAGAAGCACATGAGATGTTTGAACTCAAAGATTGAATTCAGTAGAAATATCAAGAGACAGAYTTTGTAATCTGGGAAAGATTTTTAAATCCACCATGTAATTTCTCCTTTTCCTCACTGAAATGTATGTTGGCTCACTCTTCTGATCCTCTACTTGAATAGGCCAGGAGACTTACTTAAWTTTTTTTTTTTGCAGCTTTTGACTATAAATCAGTGTCCTTTCATACTAGGCCATTGACATATACTTAGTAAAAGATGCAGAGGAACAAGTTTTTCTTTATTAATCATGGTGAAAACAGAGAAGCTTTCCACACCAGTGATGAGAGTTGTGTAACTAAAAGACAGCAGGAGACTTCGCACTCTGCATCTCCAAACACACTCCATACTTATCTAATATATCAGTGTCAACCTTGAACTGTTCTCTCCAGGGACAGTGTCATTATCTTTATAAAATGCAACTGGATGGTGTTTGTCTAAAGTGGCAAAATTTAATCTCAGTTTTGCAAAAATTTTTTATATGCTTGTGCAGCCAGCTCTCCTTTTGGTAAATAATTTGTTTCCTGTTGTTCCGTAACTTTCATTTGAAAGTTAAGCCTTTGTGTTTGGTTGGTTTTGTGTTAATGGTTTTGTTTTGTTCTGAATTCAGCACAGCTTTTTGGGGAAGTAAGGCTTATGAAATCATATTACTTACTATTTCCGCTGCATCTGTGTGGATACGCCTCTGGAGTGGGTTGAGTGTAATAACAGGAGATTTCAGACTTTTTAAATAACTTTCACAGTTCAAATTCCTGCAGATTTCAGGAAACATGTGGCCATAGTGCTAACAATTACCCTGTAAGTCCATCAAATGAGGGTAAGCTTGCAATATGATCTTACACTTCAGTAAGTATCAAATAATACATATGGGGAACATATATATCAGCAGTTTACAGTCCCAGAAAGGCTTCACATACTGCTTATTCCTTCCAAGATACCTAGGCCAAGCAAAACCAAAACTCTCATCTATAGATTACCATATCTCCTTTGTTCCTGAACTTGGTAACTACTTATATTACTTTCTGTAATGGGCTKCTTAGCCCATAAATTGGTGTATTGTTGGAGACAAGGCAGAGGGGTTTCAGTCTGAGTCTGTCAAGCAAAAATATTATTTTGGACTTACTGATCAATTTCTGCACTCTAGCTTTCYGCTAAACTGAGGGACTCATTTGTTCGGTTGCTGTATATAGGAAATGTACTGGGATAGAGRAGGCAACATGATAAAGGAACTGAACTGATAGAGGATCCAACAAGGACGGATGCTCTGCTGGACCTCACGCTCACAAACAAGGAAGGGCTTCTTGGGGATATAAAGGCTGAAGGTGTCACTGGCTGCAGTGACCATGAGATGGTGGAGTTTGGAATCTTGAGAGGAGGGAGCAGGGCAAAAAGCAGGATCACCACCCTGGACTTCAGGAGAGCAGAGTTTGGCATCTTCCAGAGAAGAAGGATCTGCTTGGAAGAGTCCCATGGGAATAGGCCCTGGAGGGAGGAGGAGCCAAGAAAGCTGTCTAAGATAAAAGAATCRCCTCCTCCAATCCCAGTAGCGGTCCATCCCAATGAGCAGGGAGCAATGCAGAAATGCCARGAGGCCTTTAGGGATGAGCAAGGAGYTCCTGGCAAAACTCAAACATAAAAAGGAAATATAGAGAAGGGGGGRAACAGAGACAAKTARTAACCTGGGAATAATATAGAGACACTGTCCAGGCATGCRGAGATATGGTTAGGAAAGCCAAAGCCCGCCTGGAGTTGAATCTAGCAAGGGATGTCAAAGGCAACAAGAAGGGCTTCTGTAAGTACCTAAGCGGCAAAAGGAAGACTAGGGAAAGTGTGGGCCCACAGSKGAACGGGGCAGGGGCCCTGGTGACACAGGACGTGGAGGAAGCTGAGGTACTGAATGCCRCCYTMACTAGTAAGACAGTCTTCAGGAATCYCAGGCCCCAGAAGCTGCAGGGAAAGCCTGGAGCAAGGAAGATACRCCCTTGGTGGAAGAGGATCAGGTTGGAGAATGCTTAAGCAAACTGGACATACCGAAGTCCGTGGGCCTTGACGGGATGCGCTCACGCATGCTGAGGGAGCTAGCTGATGTCATTGCAAGGGCATGCTCTATAATCTTTGAACAATCGTGGCAAGTGGGGGAGATGCCTGAAGACTGGAGGAAAGCAAATGTGACTCCTGTCTTCAAAAAGGGCAAGAAGAAGGACCCAGAGAACTACAGGCTGGTCAGCCTCACCTCGATCCCTGGGAAGGTGATGGGGCAACTAATCCTGGGAACCATTTCCAGGCACACGAAGGACAAGAAGGTGAATGGGAGTAGTCGGCATGGATTCACCAAGAGGATTCCCAGTCATGCTTAACCAACCTGATKACTTTCTATAATGGAAGGACTGGCTTGGTAGATGAGGGAAGAGCAGTAAATACTGCCTACTTTGACTTCAGGAAGGTTTTCAACACTTGTCTTCCATCAGATCCTCATAGAGAAGCTGATGCAGTATGGGCTTGGTGAGCAGACAGGTGGGTTAAAATCTGGCTGAATGACTGGCCCCAGAGGGTGGTGAACAGTGGTGTGAAGTCTAGTTGGAAGCCAGTAACTCGTAATGTATCCCAGGGGTCAGTACTGAGTCTGATCCTGTTTAACATCTCCATTAATGATCTGGTTG
The DNA here is from genome assembly GCA_030449065.1 of Oceanodroma leucorhoa. Classification (NCBI taxonomy): domain Eukaryota; kingdom Metazoa; phylum Chordata; class Aves; order Procellariiformes; genus Oceanodroma; species Oceanodroma leucorhoa. The sequence continues at coordinate 3,783,396 of JASVER010000008.1, forward strand.
ATGGGACAAAGTGTACCCTCAGCAAGTTTGCTAATGACACAAAACTGGGAGGCGTGGCTGATATGCCAGAGGGTCATGCTGCCATCCCAGAGAGACCTTGACATGCTGGAGAAATGGACTGACAGGAACCTCATGAAGCTCAACAAAGGGAAGTGCAAAGTCCTGCACCTGGAGAGGAACWACTCCAGGCACCAGGACAYACTGGGGGCCATCCAGCTGGAAAGCAGCTTTGCAGAAAAGGCCCTGGGGGTCCTGATGGACACCAAGTTGAATGTGAGCCAGCAGTGTGCCCTTGCCACATAGARGGCTGGTGGTATCCTGGGCTGTGTTAGGACAAGTGTTGCCAGCAGGTCGAGGGAGGTGATCCTTTCTGTCTGCTCAGCACCAGTGAGGTCACAGCTGGAGTACTGTGTCCAGTTCTGGTCTACCCAGTATAAGAGAGATATGGTGCAACTGGAGAGAGTCCAGTGAAGRGCCACAAAGATTATTAAGGTTCTTGAGTATCTCTCATATCAGGAAAGGCTGAGAGAGCTGGGACTGCTTAGCCTGGGGAAGAGAAGGCTCAGGGGGAATCTCATCMATGTGTGCAAAAATCTGAAGGGAGGCTATAGAAGAGATGGAGCCAGGCTCTCTTCAGTGGTGTCCAGTGACAGGACCAGAGGCAACGGGCACAAACTGAAACACAGAAGATTCCCTCTGAACATCAGGGAACACTTTTGTACTGTGAGGGTGACTGAGCACTGGCACAGGTTGCCYGGGGAGGTTGTGGAGTCTCCATCCTTGGAGATACTCAGAAGCCATCTGGACATGGTCCTGGGCAACCAGCCCTAGGTGGCCCTACTTGAGCAGGTGGGTTGGACCAGATGACTTCCAGAGGTCCCTTTCAACCTCAGCCATTCAGTGACTGTGATAATRCATCCTCTGAGATGTAAAGGAACTTCGAATTTTATAATGGTTTTTTAATATTACAGCTACATAAAACTAATATAAAAAGATATAGTTGCTTTACATCGTTAAAAGGAATGCATGATAASTGCTTGCTGTTTTTTTAAAAGTGTGTTGATGATGATACAGACTTTATGGCCATAAGTGTTGCAAGCAGAGCTGTTGTTCAGATTCTGTTGGTATCTACAGTATGAAATTGCCAGCTGAAGGAATAGAAGTACTAAATCTAAAACTGGACGCATTTGCTGTTTTGACAGTTAAATTATGCTTTTCATCAGGAGTCCATTTAACATTGAGGTTAGTCGTTAGTGTAGGCTTCACCTTCCTTCTCCATTTCCTGAATGATGGAGATAATGGGATTGATTCTAAAGTTATTTAAGTGTTGTTGTAAGTCAGAGGTGTGTCAAGTGGAGTTAATGATGTTACATTCATGCAAGTGAAGTGAGAATCTGTAAATTGAGTATAGGAAAAATGCAGTAGGCTAGGAGAGCAAAGACTGAAAAGTAGGATAAATCTTGGTAGTGAGAATGTAAARTTTAAAAAACGTATCATATGGAAGGAAATATCACATGAGCTAGCTCCTCTGGTTTGTCTTGTTCCTAAAAATTCTCAGTATCTCCCACCTGGCTAAAATTTACTGTGCACTGCCTACCACACCAGACTCATTTAAGAYGTACTGTGTTCAGAAATGTATTTTAAAATATTTTTGTGATGTGTATAAGGGAAATGATAGCAAACTTGGCTTTCAAAGCTATTTATATAATTTCTTTGATTAATATTTTTGCCAGTGTTTGTTCAAAATTCCCAGTGCTATACCTTTYTATAGCTAGGCATGTAAACAGTGAAAATATTAAAGAAATTACATTGCCAAAAAAAAAAGAAAAAAATTAAAAATATAGTTTAAAATTATGTCTGCACATAATTTTAGTATTTGCATTAAAAGATAACCAGAATCGAGTCTGGTCAAGCATCAGTGAATAATAACCTCATTTCCAAAAGATCACTGTTGTTATTTTGTGTTTTAGTGTCTTATGAGTTCTCCATGTTAGCAGGTTTTCTCATCTTCCTCTCCAAGGCATGATTGCTCTCCTTCATTATTTCTCCCTTCTGTTAGGTTTTTGCTCTGCTTTTTATACACCTGCTAAGTCATTTCCCACTCTCACAATTAACACTTAATTATCTGACTACTAAAAAGGATAGTAAGATGCTCTCACAGTGTGCAAAATAATATTTGAACTTGTTCTGCCAATTGCATGCATAAAAGTTACTTATCTGGCTGCTTCATTGCTGAGAAAACTTGAAGCAATTTATTCCTCTTTGCTATGTCATTTATATGTTTCAGTTACAGTAAATCTTGTTTCATTCATCATTTTCAAATATATGCATAAAAAGCAATAGCCGTTCTTCATTCCTATGAAATAAATACTGTGCAAGTCTCTTCATTGTATTTTTTTTAGATTTCAACTTAGCACATACAAAAGTGTTAATTCTTTGCATATATGGAGAATGGTGGTAATTTTTTCCAGTTACTTTGGAAAATGGAATTGTAGATGTTATATTATGAAACTACGTAACCATACATATACCTTACTAACACTTTAGTAAGATGATTTCCCAGCTGAGAATTTTAGACTGTTTTCCGAATGTGACTGGGGTAAGGGATGATGGTAAATAATGGACATACAGAAGACTGAATTCTCCTAAGAACTCCAGTACGTACTTTGGGGGTGGTTGTTTTGGGGTTTTTTTGAGTGTCTGTGCATACTTAGTGGTGGAAGCTCCCTTTTACGTCACATGCTGCCAAGTCTTGGATTATGAGAGGAAATATGACTGCAAGTTTGTTTCAGCAAACGGAGGCCTCTGTGCTGCTGTAAGCGGGGGTCTCTGTGAACGCTGACAAGGACTGTGAACCGGCGGGGTCGCTGGCAGCCCGCTGTGACTGTGTGACAGCCTGATTTTCAGAGGGTATCCAAGAGTATGTGGACCCGTGTTTAATTCCTGAGGAGGAAATTTAAGATTCAGCATTAGCTCTAAGTCCTAGGTCTGGTAGGAGATTCCTGAGACAGATCCGTGCTTTTAGCCTTGGTTCAGTGGATCTTTTGGACGGAGTGGAATATACTGCTTTGGCACTAGTAGGGTTTTGGTCTAGTGACAGACCTGTGTTTTGCAGCTGTAACGGATAGCAGTAATGGAACAATCAACGCAAATAAAGGTAGCTTGTTTATATAGTGCACCTTTAAGAAGTACTGTAAAAAAACATTGAGAGTTTTTGGGTCCAATTTTCTGAAATAGTGAAATTTTTTTTTTAATATAAGCTGTTCAATCATATCTTGGTGGACTGATCTCATCAGATTTTATAATTTAACCTGAGATATTTTGGTAGGAATTATCCAAGGAAAACTCCAGAGATGCAGCAAATGACATTCAATTGTGGTATCATGTGATATGTCTTACCATGACTTTGGGTTAGACATTAAATTAAAGCTGTATCCATGAATATAGTTTTCAAAGGAAGCAACAGTGTGAGGCTTAGCACTGTGACCAGTTCCCACCAAGAATAATGGCATTCCTAATATCCTTCTTTCTTACATTAACCTTTTGTGATTTTTGTGTTGTCTATTGTACTATTACATTTTATACCTCAACATCATATATTCTTTAAAATATCTAATGGGATGTAGTTATTAGAAAGAAATAGAAACTCATTTTGGTAGCATTGCATTGTAATTATTGAAAGATTATCCAAATTACCTGCTTGAAGATCATGAAGCGTAAGGTAAATATATCTAATAGTTTTATATTCACTTTCTAATGACCTTGTTTCCCCAGGCACATAAAATTTTCCATGAAAAAAAAGAGAAAAGTACAGATTTTCAGGCAAATTAATTTTCACATTTGGGAATCTAGTGTGGGTGAGACACTTTCTCTTTTACAGTCTTTTTTTAAAATTGTCACTCATAATTATTTATAGAAGCATACTAAATTACCTTGCCAGATTATGAATAAGTGTTCTGGGTAGAAATCTAGAACAAAAAAATAAATAGATGTTTACTTGTGAGAAGAAGCATTTTTATGATGTTAGATTAAAAGAAACATGGGTTTGTATTCTAAACAGTTTTGTAAACTGTTTCACTTACCTGCAAAACATGCTTTTTTTCCAGAAGGTTTAAAAATCCAGCTGTGAGGGGAAAAAAGACTGCCAGGTGTCAAAATAATTTAATTTTTCCTTAAAAAATAAAGTGCTACCCACTTCAACTTTTCACATATTTAGAGGATCTTGTAGCCTGCTTGCATAACTAGTGCATGAAAAAATGTGATACTAGTGGGTTGTTTTTCTTTTTAACTATTCATTATTTATGAAGTGCAGAGAGAAATAGTTACAAATGATTGTTTCAGGGGATTTCCTGTAGCTATACTATTTTGTTCAAAGGATTTGCTCATACTGGTTTAATTCCAATATGAAAAGTTAAGGCTCCTCTTGTCCTGACCTACATTTGAAAAAAAGTTACTGCATGTCTTTATATGTATATACATGTATATAGGAGAAGTATATTGGTTGAAAACATCCCGTTTGCTTAATATTAGCTTATGATATGTGCCAAACATTTCTTATTTTGGCAATATTTTCTTATTTCACTTTTATTGTTGCTTGAATGGACTTGAACTGTGTTGGAGCAAATAATTCTGTACTCTAAACGTGCTGTGTTTGATGTATATTCTGTAAGATATTTATTTAGCAAGTGCTGATTACATGAATAGGTGTCTGTCTGATAGCCTAAGTGACTTCTCGGAGTTGTTTCATTCCATTTAGAAAGACTGTTTTACGTGAACAAGTGCTACACGTGAAAAGACATGCCACTTCTGTGCCCAAAAGTGTGTATTTGCAAATGTGCATAATAATATTTTCAAGTAAGTTTTTTGAAGACAAATTTCATGTTCTATATTTTTCAGTCCATTAAGAAGAAAAGAATAATTCCTATCCCTAGGGAAGAGTTAGGTCTTGGAGTCCCTGCTCCACTATCCTGCCAAGTGCGGGAAAAGTATCATTCTGGCTCTGGATTTCTCAGTAGAAGACACTATACTGAGACCGAAAATGACTACTGTTCCATATAAAGCACAAAATTCAACTTACTGGAAAGGTTGAAATTTTATACCCTATAACTGTTTTTAGTTTTCAAGTGTCCTTTGTCCTAGCAAATGTCCTTTATGCCAGTGATATGCAAGACAAGTTGGGAATACAGTGAATAGGAATTCTGCTACATGTTTTAACTTAAAAAAAGTTACTCTATGAATTGGAATTCCAACTCCCATTTGTGGCCTTAAAGGTCATTTTGTAAGTAAGCAAGGATATCTTTTTCTCCCCATCTTCTGAAGCTAGGAAAAAAAATAAAAATATTTGCCTTCACAAAATGATTTAGGAAGGTTAAGGGACTTTTTAGAGATACGAAGCCAGAGACTTAACTTGCTGCGCAGGACAGATTTTCTCTGGCTATAAACGTTTTTTGCTTCCAGCTGCAGTATGTTCCAGAGTAAAATGGGCCAGCTAGGAAACTGCAGGAACAAAGTATGAACTGAGTTTGTCAGGGACGTAGTATCTTGATTATATTGAGACTTAACCTTAGCAGCTGACAGGTATGGCAGTTGGATTGTATGTGAATATGGAGCCTGAGAAGCTACTTGGTAGCATCTGTTAAGTGACATGCAGCCAGGCTGAGCTGTAACACCTGCTCGGTCACACTTCCATCCCAGTCTGTTCAGCCAAAACACCCTCCACAGACTCAACAGGGTTAAATACTTCTTTCAGGAGACAGCCTAAATTAGTAGGGAACTAGGTATTTATCTAAAGGATAAAGTTAGCCTTTAACTCAAATGTAACGTACTACAAAACATCTAGTTCTTGTGCATGTTGAAAGGAAACACTTAATTTGGTGGTGACAACTATCAGAGAGAAATATGTATGTAAAATCAGAAAAATCCTGTCCTGACTTAAATACACGGGTATATAAAACTAGTATGAAGTCAGAAAGATTAACTTTTCCATCAAAATTGTTACTATGTTGCAAGAATCTTTTTTCTTTTTCTGAAGCCTTGTAGCAATACTAGAAATCTAACAGTCAACCTTTTTTCAATGACATTTCAATATGGTTTACACTACATTAGCAGCAGACCTTTGCAATATGTTTTCTACCCCGGGGCAGGGCAAAATTTCCCTCTTCTGTATCAGAAGGGATCCTTGCCTTTTGTATTTTATCTACGAATGAAATCATCAGAAGAGTTAGGATATTAATGCAGTTTGTCTTGCATGCTTCTGAAACCAGACTTCTGACCTGCAGATAACTATTTTGAAGGTCTTTGCTTGGTTTTTTTTTTCTTTTCGGAAACAGCAAAGTAAGATTCTCACTTTGCTTCATTCACCAAAATCTTAACAATGTTTAGTGTTTGGAGATACAACCTATACATCAGACTGAAAATTATCCTGCTTACTTGAGAATTAATTAATCGTTCCGATACTGCTTGTATGTCCTCAATGTTGCAATAAATGATGATGGGCCGATTGGTTTCCCCATTCTATTTTGCTCTTTTTTGGCTGTCAGTAATATGATCGTACACTTACATAATGAGACCCGGAGTCAGGTGGATCTTTTAAGTGGATTTAAATAGACCTTCTCCTTACAGAGCACTCCCCAAAGAAAGCTAAAAGGCTTTTTACATATTTTAAATGACAGGTTCTATTAGAACTAAAGCTAGAATAGTTAGGTTTTTTAACAGTAGACTCAGAGCAAATAAGTACTAAAAGGGGTTTATATACAAATCTTCTCCTGCCTTCTGTGTCCCTGGAGGCAGGTCCTTGCTTAGAGTCTTGGTTTCAGCTGGTGACTTTCTAAGTTGTAGCAAACTCTGCCGTGTTTCCTTTAGCCCCTGTGAAGTTCTCTGTTCGCCACAGAGACCCTTCTGGCTGCTCCCTRCTCATCACTGGTTTTTTTCTGACTCTAGTTGAGTGGCCGGTTCCCTGCTGTCATCTTGTGCCTACCCATTCTGAACTTGGGAACCATCTCCCCAGTGACCATACTTGGTAGCGCCCAAAGGAAGGACCACTCCTTCCTTTTCTGCAAGGGGCTTCCACCTAATCCCATGACTCTTTTTAAAGTAAYGTAAATTGTTAACTACAACATACATTCTGTCACATCATGTTTCTTTCTATACTTTAAAAATCAGGACCTTCCCTGAAAAGCATACCGTATTTTCCGTATTAAAATGAACGCCATTCCAGTGTCAATGGAGGCCCACTTCCATGAGTGTTCTCACAACTTTATCCTGAAATAGTGCGTTCACATTACACAGTCATATTTCCAGGGGGATAAAATTGATCAAGCTACCTTTATTTTAAACTTTGCATACTGTTTTGTATTGAGGCTTTGGCTGTTGTTTGTTATTGTCATATGATAGTGGAAGAACTGAACCCAGCTCTTTGGGATAATTTGCTTTTTAATTTCCGTGGTGTACCAATGTGACCTTTATCGTGTGTAAGAAGTCTCTGACTGTATCAGAAGGATACATTTCAAAGATGTTCTTCACTTCCTTTTCTCAGATTACGTGTAGTGATGCTGAGAGCTGTTAAAACTGTCCTATTTCCCTCATAAGACATTCTTTCAGTAGTGGATTAAATGTTTCACAATGCATAATTTGTATATCAGTTTTTTTAAGTATATTTAACTTTCTGACAGAAGTATTTCTTCATTCACTTTTACTTATGTAAGCATAAAATAAAACAAAATAGGTAAAAAACTGTTGGGTGAAAAAGGGCGATTTTAGTGGGGCTATTGAACAGGCACTATATAATGTATTAAATATCAGCCTGTCATATGCTTTTCTGTAAGCAGTTTGAAAAATGCATTAAGGCATGAGGATTGGCGTAAGACATTAACTTGTTGCAATGCAGAGAATTTTAGTTTTAAAAAGCAAGACAAAACAAAATCACGAAGAATTAATGTGGTGCTTACTTCATGCTTACAAAGAGCCCTTCATGGGGAGAAATCACTATTGGAAGGGGAGAAAATACCTGTGCTCTCTCCACTGCAGGGAAAGCAGGGTTACCTTGGGCTTGCTACACTGTACTGTACAACACAAAGGAGAACACTCCCCCTTAACCTTGTTCCTCAGAGGTGGTGTGTGCTGCCAGTAGAACTGTTCAACCTTAGCCCTCTGTATCTGATAGAGAGTTTTTGTTTTGTCCGTGTGGAGCTATATGGCACATWGCCATATATGACATGAATAGCCATTTTGTTCTGTCTTCTCATTGACCACAGAATTAGTTTCTTCTAAGTAATTTAACATAGTTTAAAACCCTTAACATGAAATTCAAATTAAAATTCTTTACATCTGTCAAATGAAATTATTTATCCTCATTTTGTTCGCGTAGGTTATATTGAGTTCTGAATGATGTAGACTCATCAATGGGAGAGATTCCTATTTTGATGTGAATAAAACTCGCTGAATTGCCCCAGCATATTTATTTACTACGGTAGGTTTTTATCTTTCTGCAGTGAGAATTACCTTGGATACAGCATTTTCTTCATTATTTGTGTCATCTGCTCAGCCTTTAGCTTTTGTTTAGGAAATGTTTTCCTTCCTCTGCTTAAAGAAGGTGGGATCATTTTGAACTCTTAACGAGTTTCCAGTCTTTTCTGTGGCTGATATATTTATTTTGCCATTGCTGGGTTTCCTTGCTGTTGTGAAGAAAGTAGATCCTAAGTTCAATGGGAAAAATTATTTACTGTTTGTAAGTCTGTCAGAGTTATGACATGTTCTTAGGATAGTTTCCCAAATCTCCTGTGAAATTTTGCTAGTGTTACTACGTAGAACTCACTGGTATACTGTGAATGTCCAAGGCTTGATCTTGTCTTCTGGAAATATTAACAATGCAATAACAATAGTGATCTGATAAATGGTTTGTTGTTGGGTTGTTACTGTAGGTTGACAGAGGAATCCTTTCTGCTACAAAGGGTAACTCTTTAACACTAGATTTGATCTGTGACCATAAATACTATGCTCTTACATCACTGGTGGCACAAACATCTGTTACACTCACCTGGTTCATTTGCCATTCTTGTTTCCAGGATCTTCTGCTTCTCCATTGCAGGTACAGGTAGACTTCTGCAAAGTTTCTTTGCTTTAGAGTCTCATCACCATGCTTACAGTTAATTCCATACACGTATTCCCAGAAGAATTGCATTTTAAAACGTGGTCCTCATACACTTACACCGTAAAAGAAAATAGAACTGTTACTGTCAGATGTCCGCTTTAGATCTGCATGCAAATTGAACTGAATGGTAATACAAAGCTCACATCTCTGATCACCAGTGACTTTACAATTTTCAATGACCCTGTAATATCTTCTTCTCTTGAAAAAAAACCCAACCAACAAACAACCTCCCCCCCAAAAAACACGCAAAAAACCCAAAAACAAACAAACGAACAAAAAAACCCCAAAGCCCAACATGATATTGCTTTTCCATCAGTGTTCAAGTAGTCTTAAGAATTCTCAGAGAGTATTCATATGTGTATTGAGTGTCCACATCCAGGTGTTGGCAGTGGGGAGCTGCAGGGGTGGCTTCAGTGGGAGGAGGTCAGGGCCTGCATGCATTGGCCCCATGGCAGGACACAGCAAACCCCAAGGTCAGAGAAGGAAGATGGGGAAGATGTGCTCCAGCTGCTGGAGCAGAGATTCCCCTGCAGCCCATGGGGAGCCGATGGTGGAGCAGGTATTTCCCTGCAGCCCACGGAGGACCTCACACGAGAACAGGCGGATATTTCTTGAAAGAACTATGGCCTGTGAGGAGCCCACACTGAAACAGATTTTCCTGACAGGAGCCACAGCCTGTGGAGGACCGTGCAGGAGCAGACTTTTTTCCCTGGAGAACTGCAACCCATGGGAAGGGCCCATGCTGGAGCAGGGGTAAAGTGTGAGGAGGAAGGAGCAGCAGAGAGGATTGACCACAACCCACCATTCCCCATCTCCTTGTACTGCTCATGGTCAGCAGAGGAGTCAGAAATGAAGGGATGGAGTTGAGCCTGTGCTGCGGTTTAACCCGGCAGGCAGCCAAACACCACGCAGCTGCTTGCTCACTCCCCCCCCCAGTGGGATGGGGGAGAGAATCGGAAAAAAAAAGTAAAATTTGTGGACTGAGATAAAGACAGTTTAATAGATCAGAAAAGGATGGGAAAATAATAATAATAATGATGGTGATAGGATATACAAAATAATTGATGCACAATGCGATTGCTCACCACCTGCTGACCGATGCCCAGACAGTTGCAGAGCAGCAGTCACTGCTGCCTGGCCAACTCCCCCCCAGCTTATATACTGGGCGTGATGTCATATGGTATGGAATACCCCATTGGCCAGTTGGGTCAGCTGTCCTGGCTATCCTTCCTCCCAGCTTCTTGTGCACCTGGCAGAGCATGGGAGGCGGAAGTCCTTGACTAGTGTAAACACTACTTAGCAACAACTAAAACATTAGTGTGTTATCGACATTATTCTCATACTAAATCTAAAACACAGCACTATACCAACTATTAGGAAGAAAATTAACTCTATCCCAGCCGAAAGCAGAATAGCCTAGAAAAAGGGGTGGGGGGAAGGTGTTGTTTTAATTTTGTTTTTGTTTGTTTGCCATTATCCAAATCTATTTTAATTGGCAATAGATTGGATTTATTTTCCCCAAGGCAAGTCTGCTTTGCCTGTGACTGCAATTGGTAAGTGATCTCCCTGTCTTTATGTCGACCCATGAGCTTTTCCATTTTTATTTTCTTCCCCTTTCTTGTTAAGGAGGAGAGTAAGTGAGTGACTGGGTGGGTGTTTGGCTACTGGCCAAGGTTAACCCATCATAGTGTGCTATCAAAGCATTTGAATTCAGGAATAGAAGATAGAGGAGATGAGAATCAGACTCTGTTACTATTCTGTGTGTGTGTGTGTGTATATATATATCTCAAAGTATGTCTTTCTATAGAAAGTATATTCTTTCTACAGAAAAGGATTTGCTAAGCATTATTGCAGGGTACTTTTCATATGTTTCCTGCTCTCTTAAGAACTCTCCTTATAGTGAAGCATATTCTGGTAAAGGAATTTGTGAGTCCTTCAAGGTGGGAATGTATGTATATGCATATGCTTTTTTTAGTCTGTTCTTATATAAATAAATGAGACATTTATCTTTAGTTTATCTATAATCTCTGTGAAGGGCCTTTGTTTTGTTCCAGAAGTACTTTTTTACTCAACCAAGAGATGTAGGTAATGCCACTGCAGGCAGCAGAATATCCTTCACCCTGGAGGCCTAACAGACATTAGTTTTTTTCAGGTAGTTCAGATTCGAAGTGGAGCATGGATGATCGATGTTTCAACCATGTTTTTATCATTAAAGTAATTTACATTTAAGAAGACAATCTCTCCCTCAGCTATTAATAATTTATCACAAGGAGGCAGTGTACTGGAGTATTGATTACATATCTGCAAGCTTTTGTGTAGTAAATATCCCTCTGGATTTAGCTGAAAAATCTTGATAAGAACTTTTCACAGAAAGTTTGGCAGTTATTCTCCTCTCCTTCCCCTCTTCACCCAGTCTTATTTTTTATARTGGTAATACACAAAGAATTGACACAACTGAGTAGCATGTGTCATTCTTCTTAGATAATTGGAACAGATCGCTACCTATATTTTCTACGTGCAGTAAAAACTCTTTTGGTCTGAAGCTTTCTTTAACAATTTGAAAAATAAAACAAAAATGGTAGAACAACAGTTGCATGTTCCCAGAAGTCATGATACACAACATATACGCAGTCAAAGAAATCTTCACGGAAAGGCGTGAGATAGGTTATAAGATATAAATATCAAGATGTATAATAATTTACTGGCTATTAATCAGTTCTACTTCCTAAATGCAGTATTTAATCAAAAGTCTTGCTGAAATGAAGCAGTAAAAATTAGATTTGTCATGATTAAAGCTTATATAATTTAAAGTTTACATGGCATTTATGATATAAATGTATAGGCATATAACTATGCCTTGTCTTCTGATTTTAGCAGTTCCTATTAGAATATTTTTAATTGCAGTTCTTACTAATTCATTATTATCTGACACAAATAATGGATATCTCCAAATTGATTTACATGATAGGGATTTTTTTTTTTTAATTATGCAGGTAGAACTTACCATAGTTAACATTTGTTAATATCTTGTTAATCTTAATTTGTCCCAGATCCCATTTTAAGCATTTTTTGGTTTCTTGTAGCAATAGAAAATTTCTTATATATGATTCTCTCTCTTCTTTTGATTCCACCCAAAGAAAAGTTGTCTTTTGAAATTAATGTGCAATTATTTTAGCCAAGACAGAAGAACCATAAAATTAGAAATACTCTACTTTTATAGTCTCATAAATGAATTGTAGATTAGAACCCAACTGGGATAAAACATTTTAAACTCATATTTTGTAGAGCAGGTGAAGTAGTAAGTTAAAGTAAAAAAACTTTCCAGGAAACAGATTTAGAAAAACAGGAATATCTCAATTTTTTTATCTATATATACACTGTTTGTGTTATATATAGATATATAACTAAGTTAATTTAAGATGTAGTTGGCAAATCTGCTAGATCCAAACTTAAATGAAAAATCTTTATGAAATGCAAATGTGTTACTGCTCAGTGTTATAGGTTAGTAGTGTGTGCTCAGTATCGTATTGAACATATTAATTTGACTATGTAAATATGCAGTTCGACTCTTTGAAGTTGTATCTGAATGTATATGTACACATGCATACATAATAATGAAAACTTGCTGTTATGTGTTGTTTACCATGTGCGGAATATCTTAAAAATGGTCATCTTTACTGTATTTTTATGTTTTCAACAAAAGTATCCTTGAGTATTCTGCTCCATTGTGTTTGTAATATTGTCCACATGAGACTGAACAGAAAAGTTTTGAAAGAACTACAAGATTCTTCAAGTTCACTTCAAAATTCACCATCTGCACACATCGTGTCTGTATCAGTGGATTACTTGAATGTTAACAGAAGCTGAACATAAATGGGGCAAATAACAAAGAGAAATTCAGGTTATTTAATCATGGAATTAGAATGTTTAAGTGTGCAAAACTTCTTATATCATGTCACCCATCATATCCATAATGCATGTCACACAAACTAAACAGCTGTTACCTAGCAATATTCTTATTCTAAATAGGGAGTTCCACAGAAACTGATCGTTTCTTCAGAGTATTTTTTGTTTATTTTTAATCCTATCTTTGTTTCTCAGTGTACTATGGGCATTCATATGGAATGAAGAAGAAATAATTAATCTAGGTATTCCTGTGGCTGCACAGGACCTGGCTGAATTGATATTTCATGCAAACCTGGTTTAATTCTCTCTAATCATCTTCTGCGTTAAGACTGTGTTACGGGGGTACAATGGGACCATACCTTCGTCTGAAAATGGTTGTGCAGGGTCTTTGTTGCATATTTTCACTACTCATGAGAAACATCTGTGCTCTTGTGGAAACCATGGTAGAATAAAAGAATTTCATTTCTTTAGTAGTAGATTACTCTTCCTCAGTCTCATTGCAGGGTTGTCTAAGGCCAAGCTAACGTACTTGTTCCTGATTGGGAATGAGGACATTTGAAAAAAGAATACTTGTGAGGTAGATAACTTTTCTATGTGCTCAACACCATATTTTTCCCTTTCAASTATGTCATTAGCTTGGTTGTTTTTGTGGGTATGTTCAAATGCTTAGAATAGCAATTTGCTGTGCAAATGTGTAATCTGCCTCTCATATTTCTTAGCTTTTATCCATTTGGTTCCTGGTGTTTATAATAATAATATGTATGTTTATATATAAAGTAAATTTTTCATCCTAATTTTTCAAAGTTACCTGCTTTTTGTCACATACACTTTAATTTCATGTCCTATTTTGATGCWGGATCTGTTGCCTCCTTAAAATATATTTTTACACAATGATGCACCACTAAAACAACAAATGTCATTTTCATGTGGTGCTAGCAGGAAACCTTACTGTAATTAAAGAAACTCTTGATTTTATTGTTAATAGGAATGTTATAGTGWGCTATAAAACTAGGGAAATACCTGTAATTCCTGTGAAGAACAGCTAAGTACTGATTGACACCAAGACTGATTCWGTGTTGGGTTTTAGTAGTTAACATTAACATTTTAATTCTGCTTTATCCTTTYTTCTATTCACATAATCCAACGAACTCTGTATTCTTATACAATACCGCTAAAAGCAGATAAAATATTTTTTCTAGTGAAGTGCATACAATACGTGTATTTGCAAACAGTATTTGTATTGACCAAGTTAACTTGCAAGTAGCTACCTTTGGCATAAAGGTTGCCTTTCTCTMCTTCAGTAGACAAATAATGTTTGTCTTCCTCAAAGTAACTTCTTTGACATAAGAATAACACAGCATAAGTTCTAGTTGATCATTTTCAAATATTTCTCTCATGTACAGTCACTTTTTTTGAATTCCTAAAACATGTCATCCTAAGCAGAAGTGGGTTTAGGTCATGACCAGAAACTTAGCAATCAAAATATACTTTGAACAAGCCTTCATASACACTTGCTTAAAAACGAAAAATAATTTAAAGACATTATTTGTATTTTTATTGTTTGTCTCTGAATAGTGTCAATTAAAYTACCTTCTAATATTTTGAAAATTTTGCTATGTACAGCTTAGTTAAGGGCAGGTTTTGTGATCATGAATTTCTACAGTTGCTGGAGCATAAAGGGATAATAGTAAAATTGCATGGCGGCTCCCAGCAAAGGACATCAAAGCATTTTTCAAACCTTAATGAACTAAATCAAGCTAAAATAAATGGTGAAATTAAGCAATGTTGAAACTGAACCATTTTCAGATTTCTAGAAAGCACTGGAAAAGGAGAAGGAATAATAATATGTATTTTCTATACAGCTTCAGCAACACCAGCTACTGTAGTTTGTGAATTAACTTTATATTCAACATTTTGTCATGTACATTAGGTGTTATAATGCATGAAATGAATACATAGTCACATACCAGTAGCTGCAGTTCCAAGTAATGATCGACAATACTGCCTCTAGCTAGCTAACACTTTTTCCTATGAAATATTTTCTGCATGACCACATCACATGGCAGCAGGCAGCGGTGGAATTTATGAACTAGCTGGAGCTATCAGTGCTAGTGAGGAAGCAATAGGGAAAGATGTATGTTAAAAAAAAAGGGGGGGAGGGGGGGAGAAGGCTAAAGAAAAATAGCCAACCAGAAAAAAGTTGTCAATATGTCACACAGACATTTTAAATTAGCAGCTTAATGGCAGTGCAAATTCATGTCTGTGTCCTATTTTTAAAATTTTCATCTTTTCCTAAGTGCAGCTTGCAGTTGAGTGTGTTTCTTTTAGCTATAAATAACTCAAAACTGACACAGAATAAAAAWTTCAGCTTTATGTCAGGTTAGAACCATGATTTGTTTGCATGACTGGGAGTTAGGAATGCTCGGATTCTTATCAGGTCAAGTTTTTCCTGAAGTCAAGTCAATAAGTATGATTCTTTTACAGAAAGAGACCTCAACTTTTCTCAAAGTTGCAGTAGCTTGAAATGAGTCATCTTTTTCCTCCTATGAGTATTTATCTAGGTATTCTCCCCACACACTGATACAAYACTTATGCACCATATGTAGAAGTGGATTGCAAATGAGGTTCCTTATATGTATTAATTGAAAACCAGTAAGAAAAACRTAAAGAATTTTTTTCAGGCCTCTATACGTGTGTCACTATCATGGTGTTTGAGACTGTTATTCCTGAAAGAAAAAGTTATAGGTTTTCAGTATTTTTCAGATTTACAGAACCCAAGTCAATGRGCTACACAGTAGTGAGATGAAGTCAAGACTCAACACAATCAAGAGGTAGCAGGAATGTAATCCATAATACTGTGGGGACCAATTGTACACTATCTTGTTCTGTTAATCTCACTACATATTAGGTTATGTGAGGACTATAGACAAATAAATACAGAAAAAATTTAGAAAAAAAAAATAAATATAGACATTCCCAGCTATCTTATCTGCATTGCCCTGTTTTAAGTTTTGCATACAATAAAAATAACTTAGAAACACATGTCCAGGTTAGAACACACACATCTATAAAGCAATTGCATGGCTGCATGTTAAGTGACATTATTGTGGAAAATTAGAAAGAATCTTAGTATTTCTGGGCCAAAATTTAGAATTGGTGTTGAATGCAACTTCTGTGAAACAACTCAGCATGTAGGTGCTAAGCAACTTGTATCTCTCTGTTTTTATACAAAGACCCYGGTCACAATACTGGAGACTGACTGGCTGAGGAGTAGATCTGCTTGAAAAGGACCCAGAGGTCTTGGTAGATGGCAAGCTAAACATGAGCCAGCAGTGTGCTCTGACAACAAAGGGGGCTTGCAGTATCCTAGGCGGTATTATCAGGAGCATAGCCAGTATCACAGAAYGGTTGAGGTTGGAAGGGACCTCTGGAGGTCATCTGCTCCAACTGCCCTGCTCAAGCAGGGGTATCCTAGAGCAGGCTGCTCAGGACTATGTCCAGGCAGCCTTTGAATATCTCCAAGGATGGAGATTTCACAATCTGTCTGGGAAATCTGTTCCAGGGGTCAGTCACCCTCATAGTAAAGAAATCAAGGTCCCTCTGGACGGCAGCATGACCCTCTGCCATATCAGCCACTCATGCTACTTTTGTGTGATCAGCAGACTTGCCGAGGGTACACTCTACCCCTCATCCGGGCTGCATCAGCAGGAATTTGTCAACAATGCACTTCAGGAACCTCCTGGATTTCTTATGCCCTACTATGCTGTCCATAATTTTGCTTTGTAGGTAATTYCTTGCTTTTACATGAGCACGTTCAAGGGGACTCCATTTAAGCCCTGTTTTGTTGRTATTGTGTTCCCTTTTGTTCACATCACCCCAGGCCCCTTCTCATCAGCCCCTCCCTCACAGGGCTGCTCCTAACGCTCTTCCTCCCCTCTTCCTAGTTTAAAGTCTTTCTTACCAGGTCAGCCATTCTAGTGGCAAAGATACTTTGGCCTGGCTTAGTGAGGTGGATTCCAATTCTCCCAAGCAGATGCTGATCATYAGACTAGGTCCAAAAATCATGGAGACCAAAGCACTGCTGCTGTTGCCAACATCAGCTCTGCAAACAATTGTGAACAGACAGTACCAGAGCTCTCTTCCTTACACTCTTTACCCTCACTAGCAGGATTGAGGAGGAYGCTACCTGGACCCCCAAACCCCTAACCATCATCTCCAGAGCTTTATAGTCTCTTTTGATAGCCTCCAAATTGCCCCTGGCAGTAGCATTGGTGCCCGGATAGAAGAACAGGTGGAGGTAATAGACAACCTTTGGCACCTGGCAGCCCAGGTGCTTTGCTTTAAAGTAGATTGGGGAAGCGATTATTCTYCTCTACTCAGCACTCCTTATACCTCACCTAGAATACRCCTCTAGCTTTGAGCTCCTCAAAGCTATAAAGAAGGTAATAGCAAGTGCAAAGGGCTCCTCAAGATGGTCAGGACTGCAGCACATACCCTTTGAGGAGACACTGAGGGAACAGAACTTCTTCAGCTTGGAGAGCAGAAGGCTTTGGSGGAACCTAAAGCAGCCCCTGAGTACCTATGAGGAGATCAAGAAGAAAGAGTACAGGTCTCCACAGAGGTGCATGGCGAGAGGACGAGAGACGCAAGTTAAAACAAGGTAGGTTCAAACTGGATGTAGGGAAAACTTTTTCATTGTGAGTAGTTAAGCTTTAGAACAGGCAGCTGTGTGATCTCTGCTCTTGGAGGCTTTCAGAGAGCATGTGGATCAAACCCTGAGCAACCATGCTTTAATCAGGAGTTTGGGCTTGAACCTCTTGAGGTTCCTTCCAACCTGAGTTATTGTGTGATGATATGATTCTCAAGACTGAAATGCAAGCAACAGCTAAGAATTCATACTCATTGTGTAGGGTAAACTGAAATTCTTTAAATCCTGTTTTGGACACAATTGGATTTAATGAAAATAGTGAAGTGTCCACTGGAGTTAAACCTTCACTCTAAATGAGTTTCTTACCCATCTATATGTGGCTTGAATGCTTTCTGCCTGAAAGACTGTTGAATTTTTTAATAGAAAGCTAAAGGGTTCAAACATGGTGCTAAGTGAATACTCAGAGCAGCTGAGGTGATTAGGGCACTCAGCTAGAGGTGGCAGGTTCACATTCAAATCCACCTTCTGTCTGATTGCTATTTTACTTGCTATTTTGTTTATTTGAGCTCTGCTCAAAAGAATGTAATTGAATATTCAAAGGTATATGCATAAAAAAAGAGTGTTAGGTCGGAATGCAGATGGCATGCACTATAAATATAATAAAGGCAAATATTATTTCCAAATAATAGCCCTTTTGTAAATGCCATAGTTTCCCGTGCTTATCCTTTTCCCGTTGTTTTGTAGAAATTAGTAAAAGCAGCAGAGTTCAATGAAAACATGGATTTGAATAACTAMATCTAAATAAGTTTCTAAAAGTATTCAGAATAGTTGTAGAGGATTAAAAATAAATCTTGATTTATGTTTTGGCCCATTATATTAAGATGTGTGCCTTAGCTTTGGCTAAGTCAGCCAAGTCTTATAAAAGAAATTTCAAGTGGGTCACATTGTTGCTAGGTTATGTGAATCTGAGCTAACTTTGGCTTGTCTCATTTTAATATGCTTGATCCAAACAGAGATAATTAAAAAAAAAAAAAATCTGAAGTTCCCTAATATAATTTAATATCACATCTATACTTGTCATATAAATACAATACCTATCTCATTTTTATTCAAATAGCAATCTATCAAAATTGTCTTTTGACAGAATTTTGACTACTTCTTATAGTAATAACTAATAGTTCTTTTTTACTATTTCCCAGGGGGGAAAAAGTATGTATGTGTGCGGAGGGGGGGGAAGGGTAGAAATACTGAAAATAATTTCAATTTTTACCCTCAAAATGACAGGACTTTTAAATCTGTCTGTTAATTTTCATATAAGATGGCAATCTGGAAAGGCCATTCTGTTTTGCTTTTATTCTGTCTGTGTTTAATTAAAGGAAAGCATAGGGGCACTTTTAAAAATAAAGCTGAATCTTTAATTGCTACTTGTAATAAATCTTTTAAGAATATATGAAATTATTGATATACGTTGCACTCAAAGGGCTTTTAATATTTTTGCGCACAAGTGATAATGGGTTGAAAAAAAGGGTTGAAAAGACTGATTGCAAAACTAACAATAAATCAATCAAATGGTTCTGGTAATATGTCTCATATCCAGAGTGTGTGATGCTTAGTTTATGACATCTTAAGATCTCAAAAGCTGATTTATTCTTCCAGTAATCAGTGTTCTGATCCATTAGTTTTTATAATGTAGAGAGACGTCATTGTGTTTTTTCATGAACGATTTGTATTTTAAAATTGCACATCTGTCAATCAAGACAAAACCAAGGATTTTTTAAAACTTAATACCTTGACTGTAGGATTATCACTATATACTGGTGCTGGTATATATTATTATTCAGTGAAATTCTTAATTACACTTTCTAGTTTTGGATTTTTTGTTTAATATGTAGCCTAAACAAGTTTTTATTCAGGTATGACAATCATTTTACTGTTCTCTATGTTAGTATTTTAACAGAACGTGACAGTCAGATATACACCAGCCCAAACGCATCCCAGCTCTGAGGCAGAATATATTTTGAATGAAGTGTAATTTCTTAGGTATTTATAGTAGTTATCAACATATCAGAAATTATCATAAAAGATTGCATCTGAGTGTTAATACAAACAACTTTGAAGCCAAAAGGAGTTTTATCATTGAATGTGGTAATATTATGTTTTCATCTATCATTTCTCAAATTAAAATTATTACTAAATCGCTGAATTCAGGTACATAAAAATCAAACATGAAACAGTCCAAACCAAAACATTTGTGTGTACTTATAGACTCTACCTACACAGTTCAGGGAAAAAGAGTAAAAATGTATGGGTTATGGCTTGTGTTTGTTTGGGTTTTTTTTTGTTTTTTTTTTAAATCAATACAAAAATTATCATTCTGGTTTTATTAGCCATTTGTGGGGTAGTAAATTCTAACAGTGAGAGCTTCTCCTAAGGTTGCCTAGTTTCTTGGCTTTAAAATGTAAGATCTAGGAGCTTGGGTATCCYATGTGATATTAACAGTCCTTTTCACATGTGTCAGCTGGCCTCTCTGAAAGTAAAGCTGTGAACGAGGTAAAGCTTGAGAGAGAAAGTCAGTGCTCTACAGGTCATTGGGGAGCGAAGGGGGTGGTTGTGAAGTTGTGGTGTGCATTGAATGTTGTCTGCTTTTCATGAATTACAGTCAGTGCTCTATGTCAGTTACTAAAATCAACTCATTCTCAAGCCATAACCATATGGAGTGACTGCAGGAAAGTTTGGAGCCGAAATCATGACAGTTGTGCGCTGAGGCTTCACTGGTGATAAAATTGGCATTGGATAAAGACATCCCTACCAGGAATGTGGATGCAAACAGATGTGTAATTTCTTTGCATTCATTCAAAACTCGGGAATAAAGACAACTTAGATCTCTGAAATGTTAATATTAYATAACTATCAGTTGTAATTAACTTTTACTTGTCTCCATTCTTTTGTTTTCTCCTGCACTCTGATATGTTTTTGCCACCATCTCCCTCTACTGTCCATCCACCCAGGTCGATAAATGCAATTTGCAGGAAGCCAGGTAGCTGTAAAATAGCAGTTTGGCGCTGGGTGATACGATACGGTTGTAGGCATTTGCGCTGCGCATCTGCGTTCTTGTCGCCGTCTCTTTCTTCCCCAGCCCTCCTGTGAGGGAGGGCCGAGGGGAATAGAGCTGAGGCCAGATTTGGAAGCAGCACCAAACAGACGGGGAGGGATGCGGTAGCTGGTGTGTGACATCCTGGTTAGGACCAGGGGATATGTAGCCTTCTTGTCCTGCTTTAAACCTCGTTCTGGTGCTGTAGTGGTACCTGAGGTTGTTTTTTTTCTTAATTGTGGGTACATTGTGTGGAGTATTGTGTAATGCTACATGTATACTGACGTCTTTTTGACTGTTTGATTGTTCTTGGGTACTTTAATGGATAGGGACAGACTTAAACCAAAGCTGAAATGCTGTGCTGTTTTGAGACCTAGAGTGTGCATGGGTAGAAAGGAGGCTTTTCTCTATCAAAGAGATTCTTGTTAAAGAAAAGTTTATACACTAGAAATCTGTTCATATTCTAAAATGTAATTACTGCTTTGGTTTCAGTTTGGCTACTTGCTTGATATTAAACTGAAACCAGCAGAAAAATAAAAAGGAAGAAATTAGTAATTGGGTTCATACAAGTGAAATGGCATTGTGATATCTTACTGTTGCATTCAAATTTCCTTGGGTGTTTGCTTTTTGGTTTGTTTGTTTTTTAATAATTTGGTCTTAACATAGTCAAAAGGAGTCAGTAATGGTTTAGGTAGAGGGGTATTCTTTTGRCAGGACTAAAAAAAAATGTGAAAAAATGAAAAGTTAACTTAATATGGAAAGCTACAAAAGTAGTACCACAGCATTTTTTCCAGTAAGCTTGGCACTCTTTGCTGAGTTTTGCACTATACAGCCATTAGCAGGCTGGTCAATGCATTGCTTTATGAGGCAATTATTTCAGCATACTCTATTCAAAATACGCATTAGAACTTAACCTTCTGAATCCTGAAGTAGCATTTTTATCACCCAACATTAGAATAGAGTTGGAGTCAGCAATTTCCCCTTTCTTTTTATGATTTGGTATCATTAATAAAGTATTGGGCTTCTTACAGTTCTCCAGGATAATTTGTGACACAAAAGGTGCTACTGTGATATAGTTGTCTGTTGACTTATTCAATAGCAGGGGAAACACAGAAATAGTTTAAAAATAAAAATGCGTAAGGGGGGGGAAGAGCTCCTAAAACAAATGTAGGACTGATACACAGCATATTAGGCCTGCTGCTATTGGATATGCACAAGTAGAAATGGGAAGTTAATATGGAATTTCTAATTAGGGTCACGTGCTAATGAACTCCCTCTTCATGTTAGTTTTATGCTGCTTCAGAAATTTTTTATCATATGCTTAAAAATTTATGGCTAGAAACATTAATGAAAATGAGGCGTGAATTGGAAATTGTGCTATTATGGAGATGAGTATGGCTGTGGCTAGTCTGATTTCTAAGGAGGGATCCTTTTATTGCCATTTTTTTGAGGGATGAGAAATGATACAAGTAAAATTAATGACTAGACATATTCTTTGCCCTGGCTTGGCTGGCATTATTATATTTAAAGTTATAAAAGCTGGATTTAATAAAATTTTGAATTAATTATAAGGGGAATTTTAATCATAATTGGCAGTCTTCTATAAGAATAAAACCTGTAAATCGGCAGAAGTGTGAAATTAATACAGTAAAGTGCATATGTTTCTATACACACACACACGTTTCTATGCATACACACCTATGCATGTGTGTATGCATAAAATACACAGCTTTGTATATAAATACAGACACTCATACACACATACAGGTACAGTGAACATTTTTATACTGACTTTGTTGCTAAAGGCGCTCTCCTTTTCTTGCTGTTTGACAACACAATTGCTCTTAAGTTCTGTGGATGAATGTTTGAGTGTAAATTTTCCAGAACTGGCATTTTTGTCTCGGGTATCTTGTAAAAATCAATTGGGCTTGCTATTTAAAATGTCAAACCCCAAAACACTACCTGTTGTATTGTTTCTTTCAGTCCCACTAAAATTATCTTGCAATCTTGTATAAAATATATTGAAAACATCTGGTAGTCTGTCTCGTTGGAATTGCCTTTGGAAATAGTCTAGTAACTTTTGACAGCTTGGCTTTACAAGGATATTGATTTCACTGTGGCTTTATCATGGAAAACTGATGAATGGTCAAAAGCTGAAAGTGATGTAAAACCCGGTTTATAGTTTTTATATGAAATGCATGTAATAAAATAAAGTAGGTTTATAAAACATAGTAAGGTATGCCCTTGTGAAAACATTAAAGAATTTTGCAGCGTTTTCGTGTTGTGGATTACTTGGCCTAGGGACACTAAAAACGTTTCCAGGCTTGCTAGAGATGGACAAAGAAAGGAGCATAGTTACTAAAAACAATACCATACGTTGTTAACGATTATGTGATATTTGTGAGAAGATAAGCTTGCGTAGAGCACTGCTTTATAACTTTATAAATGTTTCCTTTTGAAATAGGCTATTAATACTGTACAGAAACCAATATGGGAAATATATTGTTTCCTTATTCCAGTGACAAGGAAAAGTAGACAGCAGAAACACAAACAACTGAAGGGGCATGTAACATGGGAAACAGGAACTGCAATTTGGATGGAGAAATATCTTTTCTGTAGAACTGAAGAACTGAATAGGAAGAATTAGAAACAACATTGGCCATCTGTATTGCACTGACTGCAATAAAAGAAAGTAAGGAAAATATAGGAATCTAAATTGATTTCTTTCTGGAGGAAGTAATTACTTCACTGGCCAATTAAATATAAACACAATGAGAAGGTGTTGAAGTAGAAACAGTTGTGTCAGTTCTGCAGAACAGCGCATTGCTGTGTGTRCAAAATCCCCTGAGGGCTTGAGGTACATGTTAATCTACAGTCCAGTTGGGTCCTGTTCCGCAGGGGCGGGAGAGGGAGAGAGGTGGTGCRGCGTTCTTTCTGGATCTCAGCAAGAAGGGCCTGACGACAAATGGCTTAATAAAATGGCTGTTTTAATTAGATAGAGTAAAAAGAGGAATAGAGATAGCGAGTAAATCTTGCATCCCTTCACATGGTGGGAACCCCACATCTGTGTAGTTTTGGATGGACGCCGGATGGGGATCCCACAACATGTTGCACAGATCCTGTCTGCGGAGAGAGTTTCCTCCCTTTCTGGTCATTCAAGCTATTGTATCATTTTCTTACAAAAAAACAACTGTACTGATAAAGGGTGTTTGCGTGAGAGGTTSTTGCTGCACCGCTGGGTAGAGGCAAGGCCAGGCAGGTGGCTCCCCGTGGGAGCTGCCCGCAGGCTCCCGGCTGGCAGKGAGCTGGCTGAGGCTGTCCTGCAGCCCAGGGAGCTGTGCAGCACGGCACCGTCTGAAGGCCACGCTGCTCACCCAGCCCAGCCCAGCMCAGGCCTGTGCCTGCTCAGGTGAGCTCTTACGTGGCTCACCAATGCCTCGACGAACAGTGGTCACCCGATCAGGGTCACGGTGTTGGAATCGGGCTGCATAAAGGCAATCGTTGGCCTCGGACAACTCTCCTTGAGTGCTGAATTGCTGCAAGATAAACACAATGAAATGAGAGCAATTACCAAGCTGTTTCTGAAGATTCAGCCAACCCTGCTCAATTGCCAGTCCTCCAGAACAGGAGATGTTGTATCCCTTACGATATGTCATCAATTCAAACTATTACAGGTAAAAAGGAAAAATGAAAAGAAAAATTTGCAATTAGAAAATGCTGTAGTGTAGCTTGGATTAGTGAAGTCTGAATTAAAACTGGCAACTGTGGATTTTATAAAAAAAAGTTTTTTATAAAATTCTCTAAATTTTCTTCTTTTTTTGTGCAAAAAAAGCAATGCCAACTTTTGTCAAGATACCTTGAGCAAAGGTAAGGCTATGGTAGAGATTAGTATGCAGGCTTGGGTGCCACGCTCAAGAAAGATGCGGGCCTGCTGGAGAGAATTCAGGGAAGCACAATGAGGGTAAATAGAGCATATCCTACAAAGTATGATGGGGAGGAGAAAGTGAACCAGTCATTGTCTTCTTACTTTCTCCATGCCACTTGATAGTTTTATCATACCTCCCTTCTCTCATCTCTCTTTCAAGCAGAGCGATTATTTTCTGTTCAGTATTCCCTTCTATAAGAACTGCTCCATACCTTTAGTCAGCCTTACTGCTTCTAATTTGCATTTTCATTAAATGAGTTACAGCAAATGAGTGACTTGTTGAAGGTTGCAAAGGGAACGCAAGTCTCTGGAGTTTGACTAGTGGAGTTATCACTAAACCATTCTTCTATAAGAATATAATAGAAGACATAAAAAATAAATAGTTTAATATAAAAAAAAAATGAAGGGAAAAAAGGAAGTTGCTTCACTCCAAGCAGAAGGTCAATTTTCATTCTGAGAAGATGACAAGTAGAATTTTTAAGCAGATATAGTTGTAAATGGAAAAAGGAACAGAACATGATTTCTCTTGCAACCTCCTCTTTCCTTCTGTTGCTGTGTTTGACTCGCAGGGTCCTCTCTGAGCAGTCACATGGATACAGCYATGATGTATTAAATCAGGAAAGGTAATTGAAACTAACAGATTAGTCTAAGATTCGTTCCAGCTGTTTCAAGAATACAGGAAAAGATACCCTCTCGTTTGTATGTAATTGTGTTTCTAGGCTACAGCGTAACAGAATCTGGTATGGACTGCAGTGCTCTGCAGTGAAGGCATTTTATCTCAATCTTGGTTCTTTTTGCATTACAAGTAAGCTACAGTTTTCAGGATTGTGAATTTCATTTGCAAGAGGCCTGCCCTGCACTTTTCCCTTTTTGGAGAGTCTAATGGTGCTTTAATAGTGTCCAGTTCTTTGATTCTTGAAGTGTAAAACTTGTATTTGGTTACAGGAAAATGCAAACTATTGGGATGATTGTCTTGCACTTTGTAGCTTTGCACACAGATTACCTTTACCTAGCTAGGAATTCTGGCAATCTGATTACTTCATTTTAAAAGCCCTGATTATGATGAAAAGAGAAAGATAAACCTGCAAGGATTAAAATATTTCAAATTTGGTATAGAAGTAAAAGGAAGTATGGAGCTTTGTGGAAAAGTAAAATGTACAAGAATTTCATGCTGTGGCTTTATTTATTAAGAATCGGAAGTACTGGGTACTTGCCATGCAGAAGAAAAATGGAAGAATATGTATGCTGAAACATATTGAAAGAGAAGTATTAATAGATTGAAGGCTAGCGTGTAAGATCATTGAAAATTATGAAATGCTGAAATGTTTAGCAAAGGATATTGCATCTTGCTTTTTGAGAATATGGTTGAGAAAAGATAAATTTCCCATTCAATTTCTATTAATCATTTGACACTCGTAATTAGAAATGTCATAATTTAATAAGCCAAACATATTTTATTAAGCATACTTGATCCTGACTTAGTGTACTGTAAGAAGTACAGTAGCTATATGACTAGTAACCACATGAACTTTGAAAAAATAAGATGTTGCCTGATATGTCTCATAAATATTGTTTTATCCTGCATTCAACTTTTGGATGAATACTTCTCAACATTTTAGAGTTACGGTTATTTGAAACCTTGAAGCATGTGATAACTGTGATGAACATAGTGAAATATGTTGAGTTTGGGCTTGTAATTGCTAGCGAGAAGCATTCCACTAACCCCTCTCTGCACAGAGGGACCATGGAGGAGGCTATCGCAATGCGGATGCCGTACTCTCAGGCAAATGAAGGAATGTTAATTTGCCTTAACAGAATTGAGATTCGGGATTCTCACTCTCAGCTGTGAGAAGAATCTCACACTAGACTGTAAACTTATTCCTCTGCACCATATTAGGAACTCCAACCCCTCTTTTAATTAGTGTTGTTACAATATTGCTAGCATTAACTGATTTTTCAAAGATACTTTTGTAATTGAACTTGTTTTTTTACATTGCTTCTGCCTTTCTAGTCTCCATTAAGAAATTGTTGCTCTTAATTTCAGCAAAATACTTTTAAACTTTTGGAATCTGAGACATTTATGAACGCTACAACGTAAAAGCTGAAGAAAGTTGATGTGAAAACATTAGAGCATATCACTTGATGAGGTAACTTAATAGGATTGCTACTAGCAAGCTTACTCTTAATGGCTTTTACAAACTATGGTTTATTATATCAAACTGCTGCTATAAAAAGTAAGGAATTAAAGAGAATGCATTAGACATAAAGGGGAAAAAAAGAAAAAACTTAGAAAAGTTACAAGCCTATCTGAGGTTTATTTTGCATGTTTTAATTTTGTTAGTAAAGTTTTAAGTTGTATACAAGTCTGTAACATAAAAATATAATAAAAAAATTAGAGTGCAACTTTAAAACAGTCATCAGCTGTAAATGCGGTCATTAGTCATCTCACTACATAACTGATGCTATTTGACATTTTGCAAAGTGCAAAATTATACTGAAGCTTTGCTGTTCTCTGAAGCAGAAATCAGCTAGGAGTGTAGTTATGCTTTGTGAGGATCAGCAGCAAATCAAGGTGTGGATTTGGTGATGGTCCAAAACCACTGCTCTTGCTGTTACATGTAGCTAAGATGAATGGCCCAGCTCCTTCTTGCTTTATCGTGTTTTTCAGAGGTACAGACATATTGCAGTTTTGATTCTGCAGCATGAGTCAACAGGGCTGGATATAAGTAGAAAACATACCATGAGACACGCCGATATTTTCTTTTAGTGTAAGTTAACTTTTTCTCAGTTATTGTCTTAGTGTGTGACAGGTCTATAAGGTAGAGAAATTGCCTTTTTTAGAGCACAAGCTAACCAAGCCGTACTGGGGAGGAGAGTGAAGAGTTAGCAGCTCTAAGTTAGCATCAGTATCACATGACACAGTCATGATTATGGGGTCCACAGTCCCTAGAATGTATTTTTTCCCCTAAGTCATGTAGCTATAAAGTAAAAAAGGTGGTTTGTGAGTTAACCTGTTTTCAGTGGTTATGAATTTCATTAGCTGAGAACTGATGGGTTAAAATGTGTTGGGTTTTTTAAATGAATTTATATCTTCTGAACTTTAAGAACGGATACCTGAGAAGTTTTGAAATAACTAACAGTTTGAGCTGAAAATATTTGAAATAAAATACCATTTCTAACCTAAGGCTAGTTATTTATTGCTGTACTCTTTTAGCAGCTCACAGACATACATGCGTACATAGATCTATACATATGTAGCAGTCGCATAAAAAAATACATAGAAAAAATGTTGAAAGAGAACAGCTTGTTGGCTGAGCAGATGTTACGCTGGATTGAAACACACAAAGGATGTTTTAAGTATATGCTGGGCTACCTCACTGCAAGCTTAAAGACACCACATACTGTGTTACGTGTTCTTTTCTAATTCAAAGTCAAGCTACTGTACTGGACCAATAGATTTTTTTAGGCTGATATTAAATAACGAATTTTCACAGTACACGCCATAAAATGAATTGGCACATTTTGTGAGTGATTGGACTGTAAATCTGAAATGAGACTCCCTTCGTCACAGTTTCAGTTCTTCCCACCAACTGTTCAAGTGCCTCAGGTGCCAGAACCGATTAGAAAACCCTGTGAGAAAGGATGGCAGTTCTGCTGATGATAGTGAAAATGCAACACTGTTTTTTCTGCTTTTAACTGAACATGGTGAGCGCAGTATGAAGCTTTACATTTTACAGTCTTAGTCTGGGTCATAAGAAAATTCTATTACAATGCATCAGTTACCTTTATGTTTATAATCAGAGCTAATGCTATAAAGTTATATCCTGCAGATATTTAACCCTGTTTTCAAGCATTTCTTTTTGTTATACCTTAAGATATGAAACATAACTGAGTAGTACACAGTGACAGGAAAAAATTTAAAGTGGTAGTATGCCTTTAAAATTACATTTTCATGACTATCTGATACTAGCACAATTTTACAATAATACAGTCATGTTTTAAAAAATCCTCCCTTTGTTAGTCATAAAATGAGTTTATGTTCCCAAAGACATTGTAGGAAACAGCTGTTGTTAAAGCCTAAGTGCGCAGCAGGAGGCAGTTGACAGTGGCTCTTTTAGTCATGTAATCCTAGGACATAATGCTGTTAATATGCTTCAGTTAATAACAGAAACTACCACCAACTTTATTAGGGTTCCAATTTGCCCCCAAAGTTTAAGTTTTCTTAAGAAACAAAGTTTTGTTGTTCTGAAAGAACTCTGAGCAAACCAGCCTTTATCATAAACCTAACACCAGCTCCAGGGAGAGATTCCCCATGCTAGTGTTAATTTTCAAAGATAATGAAGAGCGGTTTTACTGGGAATTGGTGGATTAGATATAAACTGTTTAATCTTTCTATCCTAGCCTGAATAAGACTAACAAAATGCCTAAGCCCAGGAGAGCCACAGATCTTGCTTTTACGAGGAAGGTACAGGTTTAGCATTAACAACATGCAAAAATCAAACCAACACAATTAAACTCTCTTTCAATTTTGTTGAACAGGATTGTAATTACACTACTGCCCAAACAGACTGATTTTTTTTTTTTTTTTTTTTTGTCTCTTGTGATTCTGGTGGCTTTCAGGTGAATCGGGCCCTGGCTGACAGGCTCTTTCCATAGATCAGGGTTAAATGGCTTTGTGTCTGAGTGTTGGAATAGACATGTCAGCCAAGAAAAATCACAGCAGCACAATACCCCCAAGTTTCTCCGTAGCTGGGTCACTGTTCCATTTGGTTGGAGAGCCCTTTCCCTCATTAATAAATCTGGTGCACACTATGTGTGCTCATACAGTTCCATAGTTTCACTTCTCTTAAGCAAGGGTAACAGGTAACGTTTGTACATAGAGAGATGAATTTGATGTATTGTTAGCTCCGTACGTTAGAAGTTACTTAGCAGCTCAGGTAGGAGGCATGGTAACAATAAAAGGGATTGATATTTTTTTTTTTTTTTTTGAGTAAAGATATTTGTCTTAAGAGAGTAAAAGTAGAATGTATTATATGTATGTTTTGCACATATTTATATATATTTATTTGATTTTTTTAAAATAAAACTTGATATAAACTATTAAAGGAAAATGTATCATGCCAGAGCCAACAACCCAAGAGGTGAGGCTGTTGCCGCACCATATCCTCAGGTCCGGCCAGTAGTGAGGCTGAAGGTTTATCCCAACAGGCACACACACACACACACACACACACAGGGTGCATATGTATATATACCTCTACAGGCAGTCAGCCACACCGATCACAGACAGGTACTCAGAGCACCCAAATGAACGTAGACAGCACCAATGGCCTCATCCTGTTCCTCAATCTGGATGGACGGTACGGAAGTTTACTACTGAGAAAATATATATATATATATACACACACACAGACATATTTATATATATATGTACAAGGTGGATCCCTGCAGCAGCTGGGCTCAGACACATAAGCACACCAAGATCTCTTTTTAAGTATAATTTGGATATTAGTGATCTCTGTCTGTTACATTGTCCTAAGCGAGGTGATTTTACTCTGTTTTGTGGGAAACATTATAACTTATCCGGTGATGCTGTCATCCTATTTGCCTAATTACTGGACAAAGTACTGATCAGACTTAAACTCAGACAAATAGATTATATGCTGTCTGAAGTAAATAAATCAAAAGTTAAACCAGAGTTCTTTTAGAACTAAGAACTAATAATGATTAAAAGCTACCTTTTTTCTCTTGTACCTTTCGATTAGTTGTAGGACTGCATGGTGTGATTGATTAAAAATCAATAATTTAGAAACTGACAAAACAATACATTACAGAAAGGATAAGAGTCAGCATGACAACAAAATGATACAAATGATCCTGACTATAACATTTAAAGCTTTTAGAGTAWAACACCTTTCCACTTTTTCCCCCATCTTCCCCAAAATCTCAGCATTGCAAGCAAAGTAATCGGTATCAGGTTTTCAGCTATGGGAGGAGAGCCTAAATCATTTCCAGAGTTTAAGAATAGGAAATAAGGGAAAAGAGAAAAGGTGCAAATGTCAGGAAAAGGGGGGAGTGGAGGCAAATACGTGATAAAGTGCCAATTAATGCATTTTTCTCTATATGTAAAAAAGGGTTTACTAGACATCTCTTTGGCTATATAATAACCTTCAGTGATCATGTTATATCACTTTTTTCAAGGAATAGAGTGCTTTAGTTTACAACCTACACAAATACTGAAAAGTTCCGTAATGAATATTAATTACATTACATTTTAGTTGTTTAACTTTTGAGTGTGTGTTCCTTATATTGTTCAGTAGTTTATTGTTACTGCTCTGCTTATTCATATGACTATAAAGCCAAGGATATCTAGCCATGTGTTAAAGACCCCTTGTAATATGTGCTGAAAAGTCCAAAATTAAAATACGATTTTTGCTCAAAGAATTTCATTTTCAAGACTTTTGGAAGAAGGGAATACAAAGAAATAGTAAAGCACCACACTGCCGAACACCGATTCAGCGTACCAGTTTGTCAAGTTTTGGTAGCCACCACAGCGAAGTGAAGCAAAGAGAGATTGAGGAGGGGGGAAATGAAACAGCTCAGCAAATGTAAGGGGCAGCATGAAAGAAAAGCAAAAAAGCATATATCTGAAAATGTCAGAAATAAGCTATGGCTGTTTGAAGGTGGGAAACATACTTCTGTTCATGAGACACATGGAAGGAGGTAGGACTGTCTGAGGGGATAGAGAAGGAAGGTGTAAAAAGATGGCTGAAATGGTCGGAACAATTTCACAGAATTATGTTTGCAGCAGCAATCTAAAAGGTTGTGAGTAGAGAAAAACAGCCAAGGTGGAAGAAGATGTTACTTGTATAAATGGTCTGATGAGGTGTCGGGTGAGAGTTTAAGTTCTCTGAATGGCTGTGAAGTGCTAGATCTTAGAAATGTTACACAGAAAAAATCTGGAAGTTTTGCCAGGAGTTCAAGATGATAAATTTATGGAGGGTTGAAAAAGGAGGGCCTGGAAGCCGATGGAAAAAATAAAGTTCTGTTTTGAACTTGAAGCAATTGTTAGCTATCCATAAGAAGATTTGACAGTGCAAGTTAAGATTTAGTTCAAATATGTAAATTATGAGATGACCCTATGAGTCATACGCAAATGTCTTTGTAGGTGATAAATGGCCAAAGACAAGATGTGTAGGAAAAAGAGCGGGAAAGCAAGGACAGGCACCTCTTAGAGCACCTAAGAAAAGCTGACGGTAGACAAGAAGATGACATAGATAATGGGAAAGGATAATTACCTGAGGAATTACGATCAGCTGTCTGGCTGATGTTATAGAAAGTGGTTTACAGATTAGGTGACTATGAACATGAAGTACTAGCTTTTAGCCTTGGCTTAGAAAACATTCATTAGAAGGCTTTGCCAACCACATTTCCTTAAACAGATGGATTGCATGGGAGAACAGAATGGCAACTGTTGAAAGGAAACTCCGTGATACGGTCGTAAACACAGCATTCAGCAAGTTTAAAGAGGTTATGGAACATAGAAATGCAGCAAGCAGAATTTTTGATCTTTGTCTTAGATCTTTGTCTTAAGATGGGAGAAACCAGAGGGGAGCAGAGTGAGTGATTACAGAGAAGTATAAAGAAAGGAAACTAATGTCAAAAAGTGAAAAGAGGGAGTATTCTTACAAGAGACAACAGAGGCCTTAAGTCTTTTAAGGAGGGGAAGGGCTTTCTTGAAATAACAAAAGAAGGGGAACAAGGATCATTTCAAGCAGGGCTGACTGCCTAGGCAGCAAACCATTATTTAAAAACCCTGATAAGTATCTCTGTGCACTCCAAAGACAACCAAGACAGTTTAGAACTAGTCTGTGTCTTTCTTGCTTCGTGCTGCATTGTGCAGTGTGGACAGGTGCCGCATTGATGAGGATGAGAATTTCTCCTTTCTCTTTGTGGAAGAAGCCCTTACATAAATATGCAAAATAAATATGCAGCTTCAAAATATTAAATAATGAATCTTGGTGGAATTAAGACTGAATTCAGGCTTTCCCAAATATGAAGTTGACATATTATCTAGGCTGTAGGATTATAGGGGAAATAATAATAGCTATGATTGTATGAGACAGCTTTATAGGTAAGACTGAGAATGGCTTACTGTTGAACAGCCAACAGTCCTAACTGGTGTCTAGAAACAAAAAAGGTCTGAACAGTTTTCACAAAAAGACAGTGAACAGACAGTATATTCTCACTTTTATAATGGAATGAAGCATTAGAATAAAAATATACAGTAGCACAAACCTGTTCCCTTTAGTAGTCTGAGATGTATCTTTCTTAACTTCATACTTTCTTGTTTTAAAGAGAAAACTATTAATTTTCCTAATAAGGCATTCTAGAGCAGCGTTGCTTTATATAACGCTAATCTTATTCTCCTAGTTTTTCTTCATTTGCTTTTAATAATACTTATAAAATAATTTAGTCTGCAGGTGTAACCAAATCTGAGCCTTCAGGCTATTCCAATCACAGTTAGTATGTAATTATTATAAAGAGGGAAGTTATTGTTATACCTGATTATAGTTGGAAGATAAGATAATTGAACTGAAACAAAACAAGAGTTCACAGAAAACGCTTCTCAGTAATTTTGCTTTTTTGATCGCATGTTTCACTTCAGTGTGTTACAATATTTTTTTATTATTCACTTATTTTCTAACTGACTATTAAATTTACCAACTGCCTGTCTTAGTCTGAGGCAAAATTTCTTTCTTTCCCTCTGCACTAACCTACTGAAAATAGTTATGCATAATAACGACTGAAAGTTAATAATCGCTGAAAGACCTTGATGTGTTATGACTATTTTTAGTTCTAGGGCAATTTTTAGGGAATAAGTGTCCTCATTTATAATGAGCAACTTTCACACTAGCAGTAACATATTAAAATAAAAACAAAGGTGCTAGGTAAAATACTCATAAGACAAGTATCTTAGAATTCAAGTTATCCATATGATTTTGGTTAGTTGCCTTTGCTTGTATGTCTTTTTAGTGTAGAACACCTTAAGTGTCGTACAGATGCTATATTGCATACCACAAGCTGTGAAGAGTACAGAACAGTAAAAGGAAGAATGTTCTCTTGTGGTACAGGGTCTGGATTGAGACAGAAGCAACTTAATTCTAAAATAATGATAGGTTCCCCAGAAGATACAAAGATAAGTCCGGTCGTCTCCATCTTCTCATGCCTCTTTGCTATCTTTTGCTAGAAGCAAGAAATAATTTAGTCCTTTTTCTGCCATCCCTGCTTCTGCTAATATTTTTTATCCAAAACAAAAGGTGAAGGAGCTTGAGAAAATGAAGGTGACAGGCATATAGTAAATGAGAGCCAAAAAACTCAGTGTTAGCATGTTCAGCTAAATATTTCCACTTCCAGAAACATATTTCTACTTTTTCTACTTGCAATATGAGCCCTTTTTGTGCTGCTGATTTTTAGCAGAAAGTGTAGTAAGGAATAGAATTAGTGTAAACATTGTTAAATGTGACATACAGGTGAAGGAGCAGAATGATTTTTTTTTTTTTTTTTTTTTTTTTAAAGGAAGGTTATGACTCTCAAAGCTATTAGAGCCACTTGAAATAGTAAACAAGGAAGATCCATGTTGATATAGTGTGCCTGGGTTTCCAAAAGACATTTGGTAAAGTCCCTCATGAAAGGCTCTAAAGAAAATATGCAGCCTTGTGACGAAGTAGAAGGTCCTTGTGTAGACAAAAATAACGGTTAAAGATGAAAAGGAGAAAACAATTGATGGTTAGTGTTCACAGTGGTGTAAGATTATCTACTGGGACCCATGCAGTTCAACGTACTCATTGAAAGAGAGGTCATTAGTGACAAGGTTTCCTGATGATACTAAGTTGTTTAGAATATTTAAGATAAGGATCAACTAAAAAATTGCAGGAGGACTTTATAAGACCAAGAAACTGATGGAACTCAATGTAAATAAATTGAAAATGAAGCATGAGAAAAAGGCAAACCAAACTTCACATGTGAAATGATGAACATGAGCTGAGTAGAAACAGAAACAACCTGGAAAAGAAAAAAAAGATGGGAAATATGAAAGAGGTCTATAAAATCATGAGTGATAAGGAAAAGATGGTCAACAATTGATTTTGGTTTTTTGGTTGTTGGTGTGGTTTTTTTTCCTTTGGTYCTTCCACTGCCAATAAAGAACATCAAATGATGCTAGCAGGTGTCGGGTTCAGAAAGAACAAAAGGCGGCAATACTTCCTACAACGTATATACAGATGTAGACATTCTTGCAATAGGATGTTACAAATGCTAAACGTTTACTTGGGTCCAAGAGAAGACTTGAGAATTTCATGGAAAAGAAATCCATCAGGAAATATTAAACACAAAAATGTACCAAGATGTTTCAAAATCACAAACTACTGGAGACTGGGAGAGCATTCAGGGGAATACTTATTCCTCCTTTGCCCTCTTACAAATCAGGAAATCTAAAACTAGGAACAGTTGAAAGAGAAGAAATGTGAACTTTCCTTTAAATGGAAGAGTTATCTCAGTTGCTACTCCAGTAATTATGAAATGACTACCTGGAGGGGAAAAAAAAAAAAAGAGGAGAAAAAAAAAAAAAGGCAGACGGAATGAAGCTGTTATCCTAAAAGTAATATTAAAAAAACTCAGACTAATTATTTTTGATCTGAAGCTATCTGCCTTAGTCATTTACCTACCCAACCTGCAGTAACAGCTATATGAATTAGTAGTAACCTAATTATCGTCATTAAGCAGGTGTATCCAGTGTGTTATTTCTTTTGTTGGATTTTTTCTGTTTGCAAATCTTCACGGCATCCAGAAGTAAAATGTAAAAAAGGTAGACAACAATTAAGTATCCCTAGAAAAATACCAGAAAAAAGACATTTGGAATAATTATCTGTTTGCCGTGCGAATTCAGCAGTTTTTGCAAACTTTTAAAGGAAGATTATAAAAGATGAAACAGAAAAGCTTACTTCAGCTTTTAAGAAAGATGTAAGCAATTTTAAACTGTACCTTTTCCCTAGGGAGAGTTTGAAAATATTTCTAATGAATTAAAGTATAATAAAAGTATTTGCTGGATGATAACGTATTTTTCCTATTAATTTCTTAATTTCTAGAATGCTTAATTGTATATCTGAGGGGCATGAGGTTAAGGCAGTATATTTCCATATTGAAAGTATGCGCTGTATTCCTTTTTTCAGCATTTTTTTTTATGTAAGAGATTTTTTTTCTTTCTTTCCTCCAATTTTTTGAGAAATCGGAAGGCTGCATGTACGTTAACGAAGAGTGTACAAACTGTATTCATGTCAGTAAACACTTATTCAAGCACTCTGAAAGAGGACATAGAATCTGCTTTGAGATAACTCTCCTTTCAATTAGTTCTGAAAGAAATACAAGTCCCCAAGTCAAAAATTTTTCAAGTTCACCCAGGGAACAACAAATTGGTCCCCTAAATAGAAGGTTACTTCTTTCCTCCCCAAAACCATCTCATAAATGGGAGAAGGACAGAG
This sequence comes from Oceanodroma leucorhoa, assembly GCA_030449065.1. Lineage (NCBI taxonomy): Eukaryota > Metazoa > Chordata > Aves > Procellariiformes > Oceanodroma > Oceanodroma leucorhoa. The sequence continues at coordinate 3,819,654 of JASVER010000008.1, forward strand.
AAGTCCRTTCACATGTTTTATTTTTGTCTTGCTCTGAACATTCTCATTCATCTGACTATAATCCATGCTCCTACCCGATCCCAATGGGACAATAGAGAGCATTTATGAGAGTAATGTCCATGAAATTGTTTGTTTTTAAGAGATGAATGAGGACTAGATCATGCCTTTCAAACAGTATGGGGGCAAGAGGGGGGAAGTAAAAAGAAAGAAAAAAGGCAAGTTTCAATTGGAATAATCAGTAGCTGCCCCTTTGGCTGCAGGTTAGATTCGAAGAAGGCTCAGGCACAGGGTAAGTCAAGAAGGCGGCTCCACAACTTTTATGAAGTTGTGGAGCTGAAAGATAAATATCATCTGGTTAAGCAGTTCCTGAAAAGGAAATGGCACAAAGTCCAAAATGAATTTCTGGGAAATAGCTTTAAGTTAGTGAAACAGTCACCAATATAAATGGCAATGGTTCAGACTTTCTTCTCCAATTAGAAAGAAGAGACTCCATTCAAGTTAACCTTGTAAACTTGAAGGGTTATTGGTTGTAAAATGAATGGTTATGTTTTCTCCATTTTTTTTTGTGCTGAAACTGTAATTGATGCTACCAATTTAAACTAGAAATTAGCTTTAGTCAAAGAGAAATAATGTGTTTTAAAGGAATGCAAATCCCTTATAAAAGGCTTGAAGCATAATTTTTTTTTTTTCTAGAGTTTATTAGCTTCACTGCATTACAGAATGATGACCTCTTGGTACCTATAACTTTTTTTCTGCAGTTGAAAAGATTCCTGTATGCATTGTGACTGTTTTAATCGTAATATATTATAGGTCGCAGGAGAACCTGTGAAGTACAACAGGCTTTCTTATTCCATTTAGGTAATAAAGCAATAGCTCTCACCCCTAAACAAAAAAATATGTAGAACAGGCATAAAAAAAGGAAGTAAAGGGGAATGGTCCTTTCAAATCTTAAATACATGAAACCATGCAGGTATATTAGAAGTGGGAGCAAAATGTGTGAAATAAGTCTTTGGGAATCCAAATTAATGAGAGCATCCAGAGACGGGGCGATGGCAGAGTTTGCTGCCCATCTGAAACCTCTGTGCCGCTGAGCGTGTTTGGTCTTTCCCAGAGCTTCATTACGCCATCTCGTTCTGCCTGCAGTGCCTCACGTGCCCTCCTCTCCTCCTCAGTGTCTGCAGAAGCTGTAACCGCACCCCGAAGACAGCAGTTTTCAYCATCCAATTGAGTCTTGGATGTTACATGTTTTTCTCACTTCCCAAGTTAGCCTACCACGTTAGTAATCTGTGTGTGTACCAATTTTAGTTACCGTTACTGTTACAAATATAGTTTTGATTGCAAATGAGATATTGTTTGGTGTGCGTATTGATAGCTTCCCAATGCATTGCATGCTTATGATTTATGAAGCATTTGATACGTTTTTTTTGTTGACATTTCTAAGTCCTCAGTTTCRCAGTTACATGTTAGAGACTTGGTTTATGTATCTGCTTAAAAATAAAAAATGCAATAGTATATCCTTAAAAATGAAACATAGCCTCATTTCAGAATTCTTTTTATATCCTCTTTCTACAAAAAATGGATAGCTTCATCCTGTCTTAGTTCTCTGAAGACAAAACCAAATCCTAGCAATTCASTAATAGGAGGATGTGCAAGCTAAAAGGCAAGATATAAATATGGGTGAAAGATGTTACTGTGAAGTCTGTATCTGTACCTGTATGAGAACCCTCGTTAATACTTCCTTCCAATCCTAATTTCACTCTCCATAGCGAGGCACAAGGGGTATTTGAACATATGGAAAGCTTGAGCTTAATTGTTCAGATTCTGTGCAACCRTTCTAACTCTTCACAGTCATTTGCACTATTTAGCATTTGTATGCATTAGGTAATATATTTAGTGTTTCCCGTTTCAATCCAATTTATGTATGTTTGGCTGCAGACCAGAGCTGTGGGCACACGGTATGGAATTGTAATAAATCTGCCTATGCTGACTGTAAGTGCTATATTGCTACAGTTGATAGCACGCTTGCATGAACATTTCAGAATGCTTGCGGAGCAATACCGCCTATTCCCAGCAAATCTCCTAGGGACTAAATTAATGTATCTCATATTGTATTGATTGTAGCCAATAAGTGCCTAAATGATTTGATGCGAGGCAGAGGGATTATGAAGGGAAGAGGGAAGAGGCAGCTTGAAAGAAATATGCGGTTTAATTACAGGATGAATTTCGCCAATCTGCCTCCCCCTAGGAATTTAACAAATAGGCCTAAGTGCACTTAGCTGTTCTTGACATCTGTTGAAATGATATCTGCCCATGATGAGGGAATCATGGGAATTGGTCTAAGGGTATTGTCAGGATCAGTGAGCCACAGGAAACTGCTTTTCTGTCTGCAAAATTAGATGAAAGAAAAGCCTACATTAGCAGTTTTAAGTTAAGCTGTAATGATTAAGATTTCTGTAACAGAATTCTGCTTTCTGATTTAATGACACTGGCTCTGTCTTCAGAAAGATGTCAAGTAAGTATTAAAAATGGTGTTGAAACATAAGCAATGAAATATAAATTTAAGCTGGAATCAAAAACTATCCATGGTGCTGCTGTTGGTGGAAACTTGATATATGCCTTTCGAGAGAAACATCCAGGTTTATACCTTTTTTATGATGTGTTATGATATGTTATGAAACTCAGAATCTCTTAGGTAAACARTGGAGACAGGACAAAACCCAGGGAACACAAAAGCTGGAGCTTCAGCTTAAATTCTATAGGAAGACAAGCATGGTGAAGACTGATGTTGTGTATTTGCTCATTTTGATTACATCTATAATTCAGAAGGAAGTATAGATTACTTAAGCTTTCTACTGCTTTTTGTAGTATTTATACTATACCTCTGCAAAAGAAAACCTGCCGATACCTTTAAAGCCCTAAGAGATATAAATTTCTCTGCATTATTTGAAAGCTGTGTTTTCCCGTGCTTGGAGCATTTATGTGTATTACCTCATAAATTACTTGTAAGTCGTTTCCTTTGAAAGAGTGATAAACATTTATTTCGGGAGGTAGAAACAGAAGGTGAGACTGTGTATCCTATTATCTAAGCTGCATGTGTGTCACTGACTGCATACATGTGCATTCTGACTACGCATTTTGCTTATGCAAGGACTAAAAAAACCCACAAGATTAGGACTGGAGGGTGTTTCTTTTATATATAATGCGAATTCTTCTGCCTGCAGTATTCTTTTCCTATGATTTCTGTAGAGAATTTGAAAGCAAAAATATATGGTCAATTTACTTTACTGTAAAAGATAAATTAGGACTCATGGCTATAGGAAATGTTTATTGCTTGTTTTGTTTACAAATACAGTAATTAAGGACAGAATTTCAGTTTGTGTAACCATGCAATGTTTTCTTGGAAATGACTGTTTGAATTCACATCCTTCTAAATCCCTGATGCACTCCCCTGTTTTACTGATTTCTCAAAGACTGCAATGATGTTAAATGGGCAAGGGCATGGCAAAGATGATAAATCACAGCAAAGCTAAAAATTTAGGTTTTGGGTTTTTTTTTCTGCTATATTCCTGAAAATATACATATAAATACGTTTACGTAAGTGATAAAAATACAGAGAGCAAGAGAGAGAAAGACACACACTTTAGCATTCACACCCTGGTTTAAAGACCACCTTAAAAACAGTGATTTGCATGTCTGGATTACGAAGAGGGCTTGGCCTCTCATTGTTCTCACTGAGATTTTTAATAAAGTTTAGCTGCTCTATGCAAGTACACGTAAAGAGATCTGTGCAGTACCAATAGGCATATGTAGCTCATAGTTTCTTTCAAAAGGAATTAGTTAAGAAAACCAGAAGATTCTGTCTGAAAGGCTAATGAGACTACAATAGGCTACACCAATGTCAAACCCAAAACATTTTAGTATAAATTCTGCCCAGCATCAACTAAGTCATTTGGTGAACATATAGAAACAAGAAAGCAGCCGATTCCCTCTTGAAGATATGAAAAACAAAGGATAAGAAACTTGGAGAAAGCACCTCAATTTTAAAAGGTAGCTTTTTTTTTATAGCAAAGATGTTTTCCTCTAACAATGGACTTTGAGTTAACATTAAAATTTTCACTTTTAATCTTTTAATTGCAAAATTTGGGATTGCTGTCCAATTTCCTGTGAAATATAATGCAGTATAAATTAAAGCCAAGATATCTGAGATATGAGAAGTTGTTCTTTACAAACACATCATCATTATTACTTGATTTTTAGGAATGTCTTTATTTGGTATCTCATTGCTCAGTTTCCTGAAGCTGAAAAGTAACACAACTTTCTGTATATAGTGTAAATCTTCTGGTAGTAGGATTAAATAGAATGTTAATTTGTTTCCCTTTGCAGGTATAAATACTGTGTCCTTTTATGAGGAAAGAAAATAGGATTTTTTTTCTCCATAAGCACCCAACTTATTAAATTGTAATATATGTATAATTATCAGAGGTGTTTTCACCTTTACCAGAATGAACTATCTACCATAGTGTGTCATATCTTAAAGCAACTTCAAAACAGCTGTGATGTAATATATGCTCATCTAGCCTAAAATTTTGAGTTCATTTAAACCTTGCACCCATAATTAGGCATCTAAATATAATGGCCTGATTATTGAAAGATGTGAGCACATTTAGGTACAGCAACTTTCTAAGACTTGCTGTGTGCTGCATTTCTGAAAAACAGGCCATATCTGTATGTAGCCTAAATATAGATTTATGAACTARTTTAAGACTTAAATAGACTTTAAATTATTGGGCATGTTACTCAGTTCATGTTATTCTTAAAGGGGACAAACAATGATTCCTGGCAGTGATCATTGTCTGATTGGCACTGATGACAAAACACCCACACTTCAGTGGGAAAGGATTGCTCCTTGTTTTTAAAAGTATTTTTGAAAACTATGTAACAATTCAATGTTGTATTATATTACCCCTGTTTAAGGCAGAAGCTCTGTCTTCTCTGTTCCAAATTTACTAGAAACATAATGGAAAATTGTTAGGCAGAGCACTTTCAGTGGAACTGAATTATGTATGGATAATCTAAAATGCCTGCTCCCTTCAAAGCCAGTATGTTTAAGGAAACACATTACTTGCTTTGAGTAAAACACATCTTATATTTAACAGAGCATTTATGACTGTCAAACAGTGTGTTTCCTTTTCTTCTTTTCTCAGTGGTATTTTCAGGGCTTACCAGAAAACTGTTTCAGGGTTTTTCTTCTGATTGGAAGAAATTTTAATGATACCAGTATTTTTATCTGTAGATTTAGATTCCTCAAGAAATAAAAAAGGTATTTTTTAAAATGTGGTATCACTGCCACAAAATCACAGTGTAATTGTCATTGCTAATACCTTGTAATTGTCACCACTACTGGCATTGGCAACTAGACGAGACAGAGTGATGAAAAAAACCAATTATTCCTCATTTAATGAGGGCATTCTCTRTGTAATGTGCAAACCAGTCCAGAAAATCCAAACTCCATCTGAATGTGTTCATTATAATTCATTATAATACTTTTCCCTTTGTCCAAGTTTCAGTTCATTCATTTTCTTATATTTAAATTTGGCATCTTTTGTTAATTGAGGTTTCTTATGAGGTACATCAGGCTAGGATGTAGATGAGTAAAAATGGAACTATAATAGTGCACTAGCATTAACATTGCTCCTTTCAAGTTTTGGTTGTTTGGTGTTGGGGTTTTTTTGGTTTTGTTTTTTCAAAAACATAGAAATTATTTTTTGGTGGATATTAAAAGAAAATACAGGCATGGATCTGGGTACATTATGTAGTAGCCAGAGAAAAGACATTTATTTAAAAAAAAAAAATATTCAGAAGTTGTACAGCATTTTAATTTTGTGTATAGGCTATGTTTTCTTAGAAAATGACAGTAACTCYATTATTCCCTGTACGGAAAATTTTCAAATATGGATAATTATGCTTGTAACAGAAGAATGGTATTAAACAAATATTGTGGCTCACTGTTTCTCCCAATGCCCCATCATTTCCTTCTCCCTTCTGTTGTGGAGAGAGATTTTCCTGCAAATTTATCTACCCTTTGGAAGAAGAGTAAGTTTTCAAAAATTACTAGAAGTATCGCAGTGTTAGCAAAATATTAACAATCAAGTTATTAACATATTTCCACATTTCATGAACATGCTGGCATGTCTAAACAAGGAATGAAAATAGCTGCGGCCTTATGAAATCTCTGCATTTCCTTGGAAGCCAGATGTTTTAAAGTGCAAAATTCAGCTATCAGACTGGTTTTTACTGAGCCAACCAAGAGTGTGATTTCAAAAAAAATTCTTTTTGATGATGAATTTAGTGACTTTCTTGCTCGCTCTTTTTTTCATGTGACATGAGTAATTCATAAACACTTTGTRGTTTAGGCAGCAAGGCGGGAGCAGAAGTATCTAAAAAAAAAAAAAAAACTACCMAGAAAATCTGTAGCCAGAATGACAAATCCTTAGGCACAGCTATAAAACATACAGATCAGTAGCACAGAGCCATAAGAATATATTGACTGTGGCCCAAACTCATCAGAAGATTGATCAATCCAGCTGACTTGCATTAATTGTGAAATAGAAAGAACGATGCGATCAATGATAGGCATGAAAGTGCAGTGGTAATGATGCCACATCTAGCTAATCCAATAATGGAGAACCTGATGTATAGCATATTGGAATTCCACTGTTCGGGCCCCTGTCACAATAAAGTATATCCTGCAATTATGGGGAAAAATCGAGCAGGCAGCAGTTGAGCCAGCCTAATCGGCCAGTGCCACAGTAGTTTTCCTGATTAAACACTAAGTTAAGTGGCAGTCAAACACTGCAAGTTGTCTGCATTAAAGAAGATAATCCTTAAATTAATGTGAAACTTTGTATTTTAATCAAAGCAAACTATGAATATTAMGATGTGTGCAAGATATCTAGTTAACTGTGAACATTTTAACAATTTATAAACTGGTCTCTCACTGTTGGCTACAAGGAGAAAGGACCATATGCTGAATTGAGAGCCACCAGTTTCCCATGCTGAAAATCAATTAGACTTGATACAGGCTTAAAGACCTGATGGGAAAAATAATATACTTTAACAGACCCTTAGAGAATTCAAATTTAGTTAACTTCTGTAAATGTTTGCCTATGGTCACTAATTTTAGTCTGCTCAGTGTTACATGTCGATTGGGGGAAGAACAGATTTTTAGAAAATAGTAATGTAAGTATAACCAGACCTGCAGCTAAAGTTAGGAATCAGTGGTCATCTACCTATTTTAAAAACAACCAAAACCCTCTCCAAAATATAGCATTTGTCATGTTAATAGGAGCTGAAAGACTTTTAGTTTCTTAAAGTACCAATTTTTCTATGATTACTTTAATAATGATAATTTTTATTACTAAGTTTACCTATRTGGCCCTACCTGTTGTCATTTTGACCCAACTTTGCTGTTGGCTTGACCTTCTGTTTTAAGACACAGCTTTTTGCGGCGGATGCTACAAGCCTATGCTGCCCAAGCAGGAGCCCCTCGGAGGTCTCTGCTTAAGGAAGGTGCTCCTCAGTCCTGCCCTCCCCCTGGGGCCAAGGGATGGGCTCGGCCGGGGAGCTCAGTGCTTTCTGCTGGGTTTGGAAGGGAACATTTAGAGGAACAGTGGAGCCATGACTCTCTTTATTTCACCTTATCCCTTGTCAACAGCATTTCTCAATTATTATTTTTTTTTGCGGGAAGATGAATGGCTGGTCTCAGAGCTGCTCAACATTCAGGGAGTACAAGGGCTGTTGTTTATGTGTGGGTTTGAGTAATTACAGAAAGGGAAATGGATGGCTGCCTAACCACTGAGGAAGCACCTAAACCGATCTGTAGATCATTCTGCTTTGCCTTCTGGAGATCATTGACTGTTTTAATTCTAGTACTGGGTGGGTATTTTTATGTTTCAACWATATAAATTTACCACTTTTCAGATGCTAACATTTGTGTATAAATTGGACTGAAGTTTTGACAATGCATAGTTCTTCAGACTCTTCAGTAGAACCTGGCACCRTTTCTACATGCAAATGTAGAGGTTTTTTCATGAACAAAATAACTGCTACTCTTGCTGTGTTTTTTTCTTTAAAGAAGTTGCTGAGGCAGAGAAGCTTGGGGACAATTATTTAAGCAAATAGCAAACAAAAAGATTCACATTCCTATGTGTTAAAGTGTACTGGTTACAACTCCTGTGGCAGATTAGGAGCTCTGCGCATCTTGCTTAAGTATCTTTATTCTGGAGCAGTCAGCTCCAGAAGCAGGACGGGCGTGTGGGATCAGTAATTGTCCAGCCATCTCAGTTTAATGCCCTAGTGCAGAAAAGCCAGCACTTTAAGACTTCAGCTCACATCTTCTATTTCCTTTTCAATGCAGTGTAATTTTCTCAGTATTGTCGGGAAACTCTATCAGCCAGTATTTGCACAGGGCTTTTCTTCTTCCCCTCTCAAGTTGATTACACCTGTGGGGAATAAAATGACAAAAGAAACAAGATTGCTCACATGGTTACAGTGGGAATGCAGGGATGAAATTGAGGAGATAATTTATCCTAAAGCTTCTAAATATTTCAGTGTTTGTTTTTAATATAAAAATGTAACTAAAAACTAGATTAATAAGTGATTAATAAGTCCTGAAATTGGTTTCAGGCTGCTTAAGTGAGCTGACAGCAAAGACTGTATTTTTTTTTTTTCCTCTGTAAGAAGAAAACAGAATTAATGTTCTTCAGATTTTTTCCTTTAAAAATACTGCAGTATAACCGTAAAATAAGAAAAGGTGACCAAGTTGTAAATGTAATACTACCATACTAGATTTTAATAGCATGTGTTTCTGTGAGAAATGCCAGGTACGGTGTATATTTTCTAAACATATTTTTGATTGCATGAAGTGCTAACAGTTAGCTTTACACCTCCCATCATGAAAGTAATAATAAAAGAAAAGGACAGTTCAAACTCTGATGGTAAATAATTGCTGTGGAACAAACCCTTGCCTTCCCCGAGTCTTTGTTAGTTTCTTTTTGCCACTAGGGAATTATTTTAATACATGAAAACTGTATTCAAGTTATGTTCCAGCAGTAAATGGGATATACTAGACTTTATTTCTTTCCAGGACAATTAATTTCAAGCCAGCCTATGTTAAAGAAAGTACTGAGCAGTGTGTTTTATAATTGCTGGAAAGCTGTACATGCAATATTAGAATAGAAATATTGGGTTTCTTTTCAAGTTTTGAGTAATCCCAGTAGACTTTCAAGCTGCTATGAATAATTCTGTAAAGTCTAAGTGAAATAGTTCAGATATTTTCCCCCCTCTCTTTTAGATTACTGCAGTTATTTGAGGCAAAAAGTCAAAAGACGTCAACATTGAGGAAAATGAAGACACTTTCTGTTAAGACTGAAGTAGTAATGGATAGCCTAAAGGCATCAACCKAAACCAACAAACTGACTACAGCAATGCTTTTTTTTATGCATTCTCTCTCTCAAAGAAGTTGCTAGATGCCACYAATAATCTGTGAAGTTAACAATGCAGAATCTTCATAACAGAAGAACTTACGCAAATGCTTAACTTTGCTGTTAGTAGCTTAATATAATCAAATAGGTGTGTATATCTTTGTAGACCATTCCTTAATAATGGTACCACTATTTGTGGTATCTCAATTTGAAGTATCTTAAGGTCTGTGTTATATGCCACTTCTGCTTTGTTTTTTAAATTTTTCACATACAGCTAAAACTTAGTGCATAGCAAATAGGACTGGGGAGGTGAAGACACATGCTTGGAAACTGCTTCTTCCATGGGAATCTGGTTGTTCCATGGAACTGCACTGACAAGATTTTGTTGCTTCTGCTTCCCATACACAGTATCATTACCTTTGGTAATTTCTACATTGTGCTGTTGAAATAAAATTTGTAACACAAACAGTGACCCTAGAAGGTCTTACAGACTTGCAAGTACTTGAAAAGGAGGTGTTACTGTTTTTCCCCAGGAAAAGAGAAAGGAATTTTACCCTCCCCTAAAGATTGTTTCATCTGTAATTAGCAGAGGCAACATCATCCAAATACAGAAATCGGTGAGCTCACTGAGATAGTCTAGCAATGAGGGACTCTACTGGGATCAATTAATGTGATCTAGATATTAAAGGGAAAGCAGAATATTTCCTCTTTTCTTCCCTCCTATGATCTGCCACATTTATCTCTTAAATACAGACTCTTGAAAGCAAGAAAAGAAAGGGTTGGTTTTTTTTTTCAACATTTCCAGAGCAATCGAAGTCATCAAAATGATCTTCAGTTATGCTGACAACCTGCTTGTTTCTTTTACAGTCTAGACAAAGTGACACGTACATCTGGGTACCACTGGGACGGATTGTTGACYGGTGGTCCAACTTTTTTGCTGTTTAACAGCAGAATTGGTCTCATGTTGAAACTTAGGCTCTGATTCTTAATCTCAGTACATTGTTATATATTTATGGGGTTTCTGTACTATTTATTCCTACTGTGGGATGTCCTTAGCACTGAATATAGGTGGTTAAGGTATGTTTTTTCACTGGTATTGTATATCATAATACTGAWTTACAGCATATATGTGACTACATTTTACCGGTGGTCACAGGGTACAAACTTTCAGCTTTTTGAAATTTGTACAGTAAACACTGGGAAATCCTGTCAAGATTGTCAACAATAATATATTAATATTTTAAATGTTTTGTGTATTCTTTTTTCCATCTAATTGAAGTCATGCGTGTGGCATTTCTCAAATGACCCAGATGTGCGCTTCTGAAGCACGTAAGTGAGCTAGCATGTAATCCCATAAATTTAGTTCACTAGTACACATCAGCAATGATGATTACTCTAAATGTACTGAGAATGGACTAGACTGCTTTTTAATGCGCACGTTGAGAGTGCTCATTAAGGGAGAAAAGACGAAACTTCAAGCACCTAGTACTAGCTTAAAATCATTCCARCTCCACTAGAACACGATATTTTCTATTCCACATAAAATCAATTTAGTCCTTGTTGGAAGTGACAGGATGCTAACAGTTCATTCAGGAAAACATTTACTAATTTTAGGAAGATTTCATCTGTGTTATCCTGATCAAAGTTGAGGTTTTCTAGCTTAGTAAGARCTGATTGCTAAAGCTAAGTAGAACRGGGAATTTCTAGCATGYCTGGCAAAGCACTATTCATGTGTTCCTCCTCTAAACAACAGAGAAAAAATAGGTTTTGAAACTTGGTTATTGGGCACTACAAGGAGTAAAATGCAGTGAAAATGGACTGCAGTATTCTTTTTTATTTTTAGAAAATAATTCCAGACATYGGAGAGAGACTTTATATAACCTAGTAATGAAGAATAGTTCTTTTCCTGTTCACTGGGCCCCAGGCATTCCACGTTTCTGAAGCTGGAACATGACATGTACAACAAGAATGTATGAAATCTTTAGGAATTTTTTTTTTTTAATACCCAGATAACTGGTGAACTTATTTTCTTCTCAGAAAGAAGAGATTATAGATATATTTCTTAAATAATCGATTCAGAACTATCAAATAAAAACAAAAGTGACTCTCATCCTCCTTCCCCACTCTCCCTGACCCCCTGTGAAATGCCAAATTTGTCTATTTTACTTATCRTGGAGATGGATATTTAGATAATGATAGCAAAGCTATTCAAAACGCAGAGCAATTCATTCCTTGGTTTATTTCATGTTTCACTCAATCCATTTTCCATTATAATGCCCATGGACTTGGATTTCCACTCCCCACTCGCCACCCCTATTTTGTTTATGCTTTTGACTTGCTCTGAGAAAAATCTTTGTTTGTTTGTTTGTTTCTTTATTTCTTTTTTTTTTTAATTATTTTTTCCTAAAGACAGATGGTGGCAACACTGTTCTCTCTAAATAAAAAAGAAAACAGCTGGTAGGGTGCAAGGCGAGACTAGACCAGCAGTGCATGTCTGTTTCCAGTGTTGTAAAATCTCCCTTGGTTTTTCAGAGGAGTTGGTACATAAACTAAGCATACAGTTATCTCCCCACTAACTGTAACAGTAAAAAAAAAAAAAAATATATATATATATATAATCACAAATAAACTAAATTTATGGCAGAGTATAGATTCAGTACCTTTCCATCCTGGCTTGCATATTTAAATCCAGACTTGACTTAAGAAAAATTTATTGCAGTCTAATAACTATAAAATACTAAGAAGAAATAAAATCAATGTTGSCCCAAATCTTAGAATGCAAACCACACACACACGCACACTATAAAATATGGTAGAATACTGCTTACTCAGTAGATTCAGCTCTAGGAATCAAACAGAGCTGAGAATGACTATAAAAAATATGCAGGAAATTAAAAAATCTGTTTAATAGATGCCTGCAAATTGTTGTTTTCATAAGATCAAGGAATTTTTATGCCCTTCAGGTAAAAAGAATTCTCACTATTGATATATATCTGACTTGGACAGATAAAAGGTGGTTGGTTGGTTGTTTTTTTTCCTTCTTTGCAGTGTCCTTGGTCACAAGTCTCCAGGCTGCTAAATGTACACATGTGAATTACAGTGTTTCAGGAATCAAGTGAAAGGCTTTGGAAGAAAACAAGTCATCTCCATGATGTATTTTAAGTCTGGCTTTATTTACTAAAGAATGCTGTATAGTCATTTTAACGAATTATTGAACCTTACTAGAATGCAAAGCATACACTGAGCAAGATTCTCTTGCCGGTCGACATCTGTAACCTGTCATACTCACGCACAGTTGCAAAGGTTAGATTCTAGAAGGAGGTTTCCCCTTTTTCACAAGAGGGCTTTATCTTCATCAAGAACCAGACAGAGGTACAGTGAGAGCTGAGACTGAGGAAAAGGGGGAAAAAAAAAAAAAAAGGATCAATTTTATGGAAAATTCTGATCTTTTAAAACAGATTTTGTCTTTATTTAGAATAAAAGTGATTTTTTTTTTTATAACCCTTTAAAAAACAGACAGAGCTTTACCTTATGGTTGCTCTAGAGCCACAGAATCTCTGTGTCTTGGGGTCCAYTGGCAATGGTGCTTAGCAGCTGCAGGTTCTGGGAGCCTTAGTCGGGTGCCTGGATTGCATGGAAGGCTCCCTAAAACCACATCAGAGTCTCAGTAACTGAAGGAGAGGGGAATGAGCTTACAGAAAGCTGTCAGGGCATTATTAAGTTGAACRCTCTCTGCAGAACTTTCCGTTGTTGTTGATCTGGCAAATCTGATGAACAAATGTCTCTATCACCTTGTTCGTAACCAGTTCTAGGTATGCAACAACACCTTTTTAATTGTCTRTTTGGTCACTTAAATAAGATTTTCGCTGTCTCTGAACCTTTGTGGATTTTGACCRAAGCTCTTGTTGTAGGTCACCTGTTTTCAGTTTTGTCTGTACTACTTGGTGTTAGGAAGCAGCACGCTGTTTCCCTTCTGTGTTCTCCACTGCCTAGTTGTTTCTAGGCTTTCAGGACTGTCCCACCGTCTTCCTAAACTTTAGAAATTCGGAGACCTTCATGCCATGCAGATGCAAGGCAAAGGATGTATTTTAACTAGAGGTGCTTAGTTCCTGCAAGATTTACTTCTTTATGTAAGGATGGGTGTTAGATACCAGAAGTGCCATAGTTTAGACTTATTTGTCCATGATCAACATTACAGTGTAATTAAGCCCAGATAAGAGTTCTTAAGCAAAAGTATCTTTTTGCAATGGAAATYAATTATTATTTTTAATGGCGTGTGCCTGTTTGAGGGACATTAGGAATTAAGTAATAAGAGACAGCCCTGTCTCAGAATATGCATGATAGAGATGTAAAAGGCCTGAATTCAAGTCTCTAGACACAATTAGAAATCAAAACAATTGCTATGATATACTGAAAAACTAGACAAGTAACCTAATGCAGAGAAGYATTCCCTATCCTTTTAATTGCTGCCTATCCTGTCTCAGTAAGTGAGGTAATTGATGTTTTACTCTCAAAATTGATCTCGGTGTTTCAGGTAGTTAGCAGACTAGAATGGCTTTTACATCATAACACTAAAAATCGATTCATCTCATAAACTAATCCTAGGCTTGAAAATTTGCTAAACCTGAAGACTACCTGGCTTAAAAATAATGAGTTTGTTTGGATCTTGATTTCATTGGACTAGATGGTCATTAATCTGATTTAACCACACAGCACATCACGACACTGTTCCTGCTCGTTTAAGTTCTCCCGTTCTCGTTTCCCCACAAGGACCACGTACATCAGAGTTTTGAGGAACTCCAAATTGTTTCTGTGTGATACTTTGTTTATCCCTGTTTAAGTGAAAGTAATTGTTTAGTACCATAGCAAAGTGGCTAAAAAGGGAGTGGTTTTCAGTTTGAACAACTTGACCCAGCACCTCTTTGGGAATACGCATCCTCTTGCAGTTATGGAACTTAAGTCAAAGCTTTGGTTTTGCTTTGCTTCTTGACGGTATATGCAAATAGCATTTCTGGAAGTAAAAGGGAGGGAAAAAAGAAATAAACTGCAGGCCAAAATGACTTTGAGTAATTTTGCATATTTATCTCATCGCAAAATTTAGTAAAGTAAGTTCTACAAAATCTGTTCAGGTGTAAAAGCAGCAAAGAGTTGTTACAAACATTGGAAAAAAAAAAGAATGAAAAATAGTGAGTTAAATGACAACTTGCTTGAGGCTACGACTATACTGTATTGAATACACAGGCTGTACCACCACACTGTGAGCATTACTCGCATGCAAATGAGGATGAAATGTACCTTTTGAATTGTGCATGCTGATTATTATATTAATCATGTATATTATTACGTGATGTTGAAATTAGTTATTAATATAGTCATTTGATTTATACTGTGCTGCAATGAAAACATAAAGATACAGATATAGGTGGGAGAGATGCTTCCCCCTCTCTCTCCCTCTCCATCTCCCTTGTGTATAAAGCTATAGATAGCTATATGTAAGAAAACTGGTAGATGGAATGTTCTGTCCTTGATGACTTTCAATCTGGGTTAAGATATGGCAGAAAAGTGAAGATACGTGTAGCTATATGAAGAAGAAAAGAGGTTATACTTATTGTAAAAAGAGATTATATTTAGATCTTTCATGTATATATAGTAAAAGATTTCGATCTCTTCTAAACTGACAGAGTTTCAGGTCACAGTTTACTTCACCTCAGGGTAGCTCATCACAAAGTGTTTTAGAGATGTTGGGAGCAGCACTTCCATGCATAAGGATCGTATGCAATGCGTCATTAAAATTATTTCAGAAGGTATAGATACAATAGAATTTTTAAGCTACAAGTTCAAGCTTGTTATCTTGGAGGTCATTGAAGAACATGACATTTAGTTTGCAAAATGAGCATGGGTGTGCATGCACGTGCACACACATACGCAAGTTTAAATGTTTCCTTCTACTTTTCTGTGGACAGTAAGGCCATTGCTGTAGTCTCATTAAAAGGTGAAAGAAAATGTTTAACTTTGTCAGCTGCACCTGATTTTTGCCAATGATTGTTCATTTTCTTAACAGAAAAGCAAAGAACATTTTAAATGAGACTTACTTGTTCAGGGTAACCTTAGCACTTCTGAGAGAGAAGAATATACTGCCCTAATGGATGCTTTTATATGACAATCTCTAAATGTCTTTCATTATTAAGTGTCAAGGTTTCTTTAGGAAAGCTTTAGAAATTCTTTGGAGAAATGTTTCACCGCAGCAAGCTGTAGCACTGCCACTAAAAATATATTGCTAATTAAAGTTTATTGACATTCTTCGTAATGCGTTCTTAGAACAAGTAAAAGCATTGAGTAGTTATTGAATGCGAGGCACTGCATCTTCTATAGTTAGTTAAGCTGTTTGGGAAAGGAGATTAAGGTACTATGCCCATCCTTTCCCTGTGTAGTTATTGGATTTGAGTATTGTACAGAATAAAACACTTTCCTCTCAGGATACCAGTGCTGCAAAGACTTGGAGAAACTTTGGTTTTGTCCCTCACTTTTTCATTTGCTAGCCATAGACAAATTGGGAGGTAAGTTGAATACTTCCAAGGGTACATCTCCCCATGAAGGAAAAGAATTTTGACTATACAGAAAACAATTCCTTCATGGGACTGTTCCTAAGTTGAGGAAGGGTATTCAGAGTTACTTCAGCTGTGTGTGAATATAAATACAGAATTTGCAAATCCTACCTCTACGGAGTTCCTRTTGTGGGACACTTCTCATCACTGACAGACTTGCACACATTTAGCCATATGCAGCTATTGTGCAACATTACTGTTTTAGAACCATAGCATCCGTGTTTCTAGTTTATCAAGATGCATGGTCCATGCTGGTKGGAGGGGAAGCTCCTGAAGCATTGCTCTCCTCCACTGCCAGATGGGATTCCTGGTTTGGTGTGTGATAGTTGAGGCCGACACATACTGCAGATCCAGGGTTCCTCTGAAGCAGTGTGATTGCTGTGCTATGTACCGCCGGACGCTCCCCGACAGAGTGAAGGAGTGGCAACAGCGGGGTTACGGACACGGGGTGATGGGTGCAGGCTCTACCAGGCTGCCATTTTTCCAGAGGAGCAGGTAGGCAGCGACCACGAATCGCAGAGCAGGTCTCAGAGGCGGAACTTTAGGACTCCTAGAAAAATTCGTAATTTGGAGCAGTCTGCAGACACATGTATTATCCCATTGACAAGAAACCTGGCAAACCATAACATGAATCTCTCTCCTGTTAGTGGCATCATCTGAGGCTAAATATAGCCAATGCTATTAAGAGGTAATTCATGCTTGCTTTGTTCTCATTTACTGGTGTATTTTGTTCTAGATACTGCTGTGTTTCACACTGCAATTATCTTGGTATCTTTTTCTTTTAAATGMATATTAAAAGATAATAAACTTAATTGATAACTCATTTTAATAATGCAGACAATAGACAGTAAAAAAACATTACTTATTTTGCTTACATKACTATTTAGAATCATAGAATAGTTTGGATTGRAAGGGACTTTTAAAGGTCATCTAGTCCAAATTGAAAGCCATGATTTCTCACTGACATCRTGACAACTTAAAAACTGTTGCAAGTGATTACATAATGATCTTTAGGTGCAAGCAGGAGCAGCGTTTGCACTGTCTTGCCGCATCTCTGGAGTACTCTGAACCACAGTGAATTTTTGTAAGTGCAAGGAACTAGAGCTATTCTTCAGATGGTTGCCAGAAGACTTTTACCCTTCTTTACATCTCTAAATCTAAAATTACTCGTTTCAGTAGAGTTCCTCTGCAATTCTGTTGCTGTAAGAAAGAGCAAAGTACTGCCTTCGGTACGTAAGATTTACAGTACAAATCAGAAACAAAAAAGGATTTTTACATGTTGTAGCAGCAGTTGGAGAAGTGATTGTTTTGTGGCTCTAAGAGCCAAACGTTCTGCCTGCTTGTACAACCTACAGTTTCACTGAGTAACATTATCTGAGTTGTAAAAAATTATGTAAAGTTCCTTATGGCATATTTGGTTTACAGCTCATTAAATATCTGCCTGCAGTTTCTTCTGACTCGAGCTTCTTGCACTTACAGAAATGGTCAGCGGAATTGCATAGCGGRGAGGGGGTGTGAATCCTAATGCAGAGTGCAGGTCAAGCTCATGCCATAAGAGTAAGAACAGCCCTCGTGGTGGATGGACACATTTTTTTTCTCTCTGGGACTAATTCATTGATTCAAAACCAAATAAAACACACTTCTGGTTTTGGGTATATTTACTAATTATCACATATAGGGTGTGAAGTTCATGAAGGCATAATTCCTCCATGCCTTTGCTATGCTTTAAGAAGAGAATGTCATCTGGGGGGTCCACAATTTGATAAATTAGTGCAGTAAAGGCAACCTCTGCATCGCTCAAAAGATTTATTATAAAACGAACTGATAAGTGTGGCAAAGGGTACAATGCTTGTGTTTTGATTTGTGATTTTTGTGCAAGCACAGGACTTATTGCATTTCCTGTTCAAAACAGAAAGGGATCATTTAAAAGACATGAATGACATTCAGATGCCTACTTTCTATTGAAAATATGTGTGGATTGTAATGATTAATTTGCATCTTGCATTTATGTCCTTGCAATTCTCTCCCAAGAGCTAAAGCTAAGTAGCATGTATGTGTTTCATAAATAATGAAGTTATCCACTAAAATTTCAAGCTTTAGGTAGAGTGATACATGAAAACAGCCTATAATTTTTAATGAATTTACTTCATAGTGTTCACCTTTTTTTGCAATCAAATTTTACTGAGAAGAATATCTATATAAAGTACATGTAATTGTATAGGCATGGATTATTTCTTAGTAACAAGGTTTAAAATTTGCACACAAATCCTGCTTATGCCAGAACTTATCTGCTTAAGAAACAAAACCCAAAGCAAAAAACATGAAAAAAAGGGAAAAAAAAAAATAMTAATAGCTTGACCAACCAACTAAATTAAACTACAGTAGGATACTGTTAATTACCTCTCARTTAAAAGCAATTGTAGAATATAAATTGTTATGTTAAAAATTCTAAGGATTTCCTATTTATCTGCARATGAATAAAATAAGTTTTCCAGATAAATTTACTGATGATTGATTTATTAGGTTAATAATGCAGAATGACATTTTAGTGTGTTTTGGATCATTTCATATAAATTAAACTATTTTTTATATATATAAATACATATATACACGCCCCCTTTSACTTTATAACACTCTAAAGAGTAATTTTTTAATTAGAAAAAGAGTAACTCTGAGGAAAGGGACAAATCAAAGTTTGGCTATCTGTCAGTTCATTGGCTTCTTGCTGACCTGGCAATATCTTGTTTCTCAGACCAGTTCCTTCTATAATGGCCTCTTCAGCCAATAATGTGGATCTGCCAGATAAAAGCTGTGGTTTGGGGTTTTTTGTAATTTGTCAAGCATCGGTGGCTGAATGAACTTGACTTATTTTTATCAGCACACAAGCACAGCAAGTAGCCTTCCAGATGCTTACTGATAACACACAGGCAACGTCTATAGTAGCAATTTGTAACATAACTAGCTTTGGTAATTGTCTGAAAATCCATGCCTGTCTCCAGTGATATCCTTATTGTCAGTCTTGTATTCTCTCCTCTTCCTTSAAGTGTCTTTCCGAGTTGCTATCTGCAGTTAGTATAACTGGCACCTTAATAGACTAGTATTAATTTTCTGTTCAAAATATAAGAAACTATTCTATGTTAAATGGAGTTTATACTTTAAACCCTGTCTTAATTTTGTTATCTTGGTCTATAGTTTTTAGTCATTGTCTCTGTCAATTATGCTTCAAAAAATCTACTATGCAGCATATCAGGTTTTTTGCCTTCTTTATGTATTGCAGACCCTTAGAATTCATTTCAAAAGCTGGTAGCAGTACCTGATGCTCAGAGATTAATTATATATCCAACTTCTTCATGCTATATTTACACTAGCTTCAGAGTTTATCACTTAATTGGTATTCATGTCATTATCTGCATTAAGTTTTTTTTCTGGATAGAGACTTTAAGGAAAGAGACTTAAGATCCATGTTCCAAAAGTTACAAGATTTTACAAGAGTAAATTCTTGTAATACCAATATGCTTATGAAACAAAAATTATTTCTGCAGCAGTAAACAGTGCAATACRTGTAATATACCAGGCTTGGTCTGGTAGTGTTTGCATTCTAAGATAACATCTAATTCTATACTGGTTGTTGCTTTAACATCACAGTATTTTTAATTACATTTTTCATTTATTCTTTTTAGTACAGTGCCTTTGCCTTCTGATTATTCCTTATAATACTTACTGTGTTATGCAGGGAAATTAAATAAAATGCACTACAGCTAGTCTTTTATGTATAAAAGGAGTTYATATTTGAATACTAAGTATAGATAAGGTTACTGGTGGGATTGTTCAATGCAGAATTTAATACATGCAGAACATGCATGCAGAATTGAATTTTGAGGCTTTACTGCACAAGTGTTTTGTAAGTACTTGCAAAAAATATTTTCTTAGAGACCTTTTTCCTAGTTTATAGTAAAGTATACTGCAAAGTAGTTTCCAATATAAATGCACCAGTGCCTTAATGTTCAAGAGTTAGTCACATAGTGTAGATGCAAAATAAACATAAAACAGTTTTGGTCTTCATGGCACTTTTCACAAGGGCACACCAGAGACCCATGGTTCCTAAACTTTTTATGGAAAAACTGGGAACTACTTATGTAATAGGATACGTTGTGGGAGCACGGGAAAAGCTGTGGTGCTGGCTGGTGTTAAGCCACCTTGCAGGCCTTTTCCGTAAAGGGGTGTCAGAAAAGGAAGAGCTTCCAGGCCATGCTGCAGCACCACAACTTTCCCTGAATACACTCAGGGAGCCAAAGGCAAATTCAGTTACATAGGTATCTTTGTGATCTGCAGCAYGCTTTGGGCATGTAACTAAGACTATTTAAAATAAAGAAAACAAAAATTCAAAAAAAACAAAACCAAAAAAACCCCAAACCCCAAAAAACTGTATTTGCCGGGTAACAATATTGGTCAAACAGTATAGATAATTTTGCTGAAAAAAACGTGTCTTAGCCTGAAGCCAAGAAAAGGTGAAAATTGGACTTTGGGGTTTCTCAATTGATTAAAGGAGCCATTTCACACAAGAAAATAATTGCCTACAAACTGTTTTAATTTTTTTTTTTTTTACAATGTTTCTATTTTATTTTTGGAGATTTTCTACTTTTTTGTCTCAATAAAATTACCGTTTGGCATATTTTTCTAATTTGAGGGTAAGAAGAAAAAGAGAGGGAAAAATGCATATAAAACCATAGATTATTTTTTATGGAAGATGAGATGGTCCCCATTTGCATTTACAGCTTTACAAGGATTGTAGCATTAGGCTGCTCTTCTTTTTTTGATGGAAATGCTTAATCTGAGCTCAATGGGCCATAATAATTGCCTGTTTCTTCCAGCAGAAATAAACCCACTTGTATGTGACACTTGAAACCTTAACTCTGCTTAGTATTATGCACAGAATTGTAGACACTTCTTCACCCAAATATATTTATGACAGCAGTGCTAGTCGATAYACGATACCAAGCCAAGGGCATCTGAGAATAAATCAGTCCCTCTAGCTACTGCTATAGCACAATAACTAATGGTTGTAATAAAACCCCATGAAATTAAAATTCTGTACATGCAAACACACATACCTAGCCAGAGAAACCCGAAGCTCTCTGTTCTGGAAAAATTTGCRTATGCATAGACATATACACTCTGTACCTCTTTGTATTAGTAACACAATGTACACAAAAAGTCTATAGGTTCTTGGCACTGTATCATCTCATTAGACTCYCTTCAACATTTGGGGGCTTTCAGGAGTCATATGTAGAAAAAAATGTAAGCAGCTCATAGAAGAGGCGGACGGTCCCWGTTACTCCTTGAGGAAGAAATATTCCTGATTTTATGTTTGAAAGCCTCTTGATGATGCTGTTAAGTCACCACCAAAGGCTCTGAAAACCCCACTTCCGGTTCAAATTATCCTATGTGTTTATGCAGTTACTGATATTTTTCATGTCTTCTGTGTTTGGGCACCTCAGGCTCTACTTTGTGGCACTGTGAGCTCTTGGGATGGACATTGTTTCTTCATTTGTGTTTTGGGTTTTCACATTAAGTACTGAGAAGCCATTTTAAATTAATACACAACATTATTTATACACTTATGTACAAGCCCATACTCTCTCCACATATTAAATAACGTGAAGCATATTTTCTTCTGAATTCTGGAGGGCAATGAGATAATGAAAACTAATATGTAATAAAATCATGCAAGGGAAGTGACTGTTTCCACATGAAATACACCAGACAGCAGTGTATGGTGTAACTCCCTGTGTAGCAGGGCATTTTTGTGCAACATGGCAAGGAAAAAACCCAAGCATTTAATTTTTGAGAGAAGACTTTTGCAGTCAGATGAGTATCTAATAAGAGAAAACAYTGACTGATGGATTTTGCAATAGTGTGAAATGGTATGGACACTCTTATCGTATCTMGTGAAATACAACTAGTGCGACTGTGATGGAGTCGTCTGTGGTTTTATTTCAGCTATTTGACTTATGTATGAATGCAGAGAAATATAAGACCTTAATCAGATAAATAAGCAATTACTAATTGTGAAGTTATAKTGTGGTAAAAGCACTGTGACTGTGATCAGTGCCAAGTCTTTCGCATCTGACTCTCAAGCTCCACAGTTCAYTGACTGTAAGCTATCCTTTCCTAATGAAAACAGGCAATTGTTACAATRCAGGTAATCATATTTGCATTGTCCTTTTTGAGGTGGAAGAAGAAAGACAAAAATATTGGAGGGCCTTTCCTGGAACTACTGTTAGAGTACGTGTCTTAAGCCGCACAGAAAACCATGGATAAGTAATACCGGTGTGACTGCTCACTGGAAACAGGAAGGCTTTGTATACACTTTTTTCAGAACACAGGCTAAGTCTATTTACCACAAATGTTTGGTTATGGTAAAATAGCTAGAATATAAGAGACTTCAGCTGTTCACTCGCTATCTTTCAACCACTGGGACTGTGCTCCATTTCAAATTACCTTCTCCATCCTGAAAGTATTTTGAATTTGTAAATGCAAAACAAATACTTGGGAATGTTGTGCTGTAACAAAAATAGTTTTTCTTTTACATGTTAAGCAGAGTCTGTAGATAACGCTGTCACCATCATATTGTTCTCTTTGCCCTATCACCTAAACCCTTTCTTTAAAATGACATTTAAAAAACTTGGCATTAAAAAGCCTCCCCAGGTGGACTGTTGGTATTCCTTATCAACCTGAGTAATACTGTAGCCCTCTCAAACTCTCCACTGCATCCATAGATGGGTCCTATTTTCTATTTGTGTTTCAATTTCTTCAGACCTAGGGCTTGCATATCCTTATGAAGAGTGGATGACTGATAAATATATTTAAAAGATCTTAAGTCTTGTGCCTGCTTCTGTTGTTTAAAGAAATCAAAACATACTTCCCTGTTCTATTCATGTTCATGAACTCACTGGAGAATGACACCAGCAGGCCGCGCAGTATTTCCAAAGGGTCTTTTTTTGTTTAAAACGGTGGAGCCTGACAGCATGAGTGTCTTATAAGACCGCTGTCTTATAAAAACACCTGTAGTCTTGAACTATTGTTCAAGTTCTTTAAAATTTTTTCCCTGATGAACTCCTTTAAAGAKAATCAATATTTTAGGCATTCTTCCACTAAACTCTAGTATGTGAGAGCTTGACATAACGATGTTCAACATATTGACCAGGTTCTTCATGCAGTCTTGAACTAAAAGAAATAAATAGTTCATTGCATATGGTTCAATCCAGAGACATAACAAAGTAAATTTAGGATTGAGAAGCACTGTATTTCAAATTGCAGGATGTGCACAAGGTTTGCTTCTAAGGTCTCTTGATCATTAATTAAATATGTTATGGCTTTCAGTTCTCCTCGTTTATCTGTACAGGTTTACATATTGTAAATGCATTATTTATGTTTTCCCTTAAGTGCTTAGKACTGCCAGGATGTTTCTCTTAAACTGGCACAGAGAGCAAAAAAAGACAAAATGAGAGAGCAAATTTGGCACTGGTTAGCTGCACAAAAAGCCACTTGTGCCCAAATGAGCCTTTCCCAGATGTATTTTAATAAACTTGAACTGATCGATAGATAGACAGATAGATAGATAGATGGCATCATTGTTTAAACTATGAAAAATACTTTTTCATTAAGTCAAGTTTGGTTTGTTTCATTTTTTCTTTTTAATCTCATCCTAATAATGCATTATCACAGAGCCTTGCTGCTTTTGTTCTGGAAAGCTTCTAGTATGAAGGGTGATGAGGGAGATACCTACATGGAAATTCACTCTCTGAGGGAAGCCATCACTGAAATGGATTTTGTTGTTACAGCTCAACCATACAGTTAGGAATCAACCATTTGCTGAACTTCGAACAAAGGAAATTGCCGCCATTGGTGTGTCCTGCATATCGCCCCTGTTGTCTTCCTCCATTTCTTCTAGTAAACAGAACACTATGGATGTGGTGGTAGATTGAGTCAAAATATATTTTAAAATACAACTCTCACATTCATATGAAAGCTGTTTGTTTTAAAATAAATGGATGTTCTATTTGTTTTGCTGGCAGATGGTGTAGCAGTTGGATGTTAAGACACAGTCGGCCTCTCCTGACTTGTACATCTTTGTTCTTATTCACTCTTTGCCTCTCTATTGTATTCTCCCACTGTTCCTAAATACTTCTTTTCAATCTTAAATAACGTTCAATGTTAAATAACATTTCCTGTTCTGGTCTCTGTGATGTTAGATATTTGTCACTTTTATGTTTAAAATGACAGTAGCAGATAGCCTTATAGATGACTAATTAAAACACAGAATTAATTATCTGTTTAAATAGTCAATAACTACAACCCTTGCTCCACTCCACAAATATTCAATACACTTTTTTGGTTTGTTTGTTTTKKTTTTTTTTTACAAATTTTGCCTTTCTTCCATTCCGAAATCGCCCTCTCCCCACCACCACCTTTGCTTTCCAAATACCCAGTGTTATTGGAAGCTTGCAGGTTTATATTATTCGCGTACATGAAACCAGCTGTTCCGAGTCAGACCGAAGGTCTGTAAATCCGAGATACCATCTTTATGCATGCCTGTGGAAGAGGGGAACAAAGCAAGTGCCTCCAGAATTTTCTTCCGGYCTCCAGGAACTTTGTGTGGCAAAGGTGGTGTCTGTGCATTTAATAATCTTCTGTAAGTTTTTCTTTTGATATTTTTTTTTTATCCACAGCACCTACTCCTTTATTTACACATTGTATGAAGAATCATCTTCCTTAGTTTGAACTGGCCACCTAGTAATTTGTTGCCATCTAGTTGTTTTTTAGGAGAGAGAAGCAGCAATCGTTCTAGATTTTCCATCTCCATGTTATCTATGATTTCACAGACACCTAGTCCCAGCCATCTCTTTTCCAGGCTCAGGTATTCTGGTCTTCCTACTTGTTCCTGTCTTAGATGTATTTCCTTATCTTTAACCACCTTTGTCACCTTTCTGTCTGAAGACAGAATGCCTGTAAATCTGTGCAGCTAATGTGAGGTCAGAGCCAAAAGTTTCATCCCATGGGGAAGAGGACAACACGTTGTTTTGAAGGGTGATGTTAAAGGTACAATCTGAATATATTTTCCCCTATATCTACAAGGAAATAAAATAGTAAATATACATTTCAGAAAGTCCTTCCAAAAGACTCTTCACAATCATCTCAGAAGAGCCTAAACTAATACCATAGAATAGTTTGCAGCTGCTGTGGAATAAACAAAGTRTCTTCATAGTTTACCCAAACATGCAATCAGCATGTCCAGGCCCAGCAATGTGATATGGCGGATGAAATGGGAACAACTGTAAATCTCTCCCTATTTATGTATTTTATCAGACTAAACTTGTGAGCCATGTATGGCTGTGCACTACAAAGGGAAGAAAATTGGAGGWTAAACACATTACAGGTGAAATGGAAGGATTATCTAATTCCATATCCCATGGCTGTAAAGCAAATGTAAATCTGATGGTTTTTGTTTCTTAAGTAACAATGCAGTTTACAGCAGCATTTTGAATAACCCTTATCTCCTGTTGATTTCTATGCTGAACATCTTTTCTACGTGATTACAGTTTTGATTTCCTCTAAAGCCTTTAAAATTATTATTACTACTACTACTGAAGTTATTAGTAGTATTTAATAACTACAAAGATTACATTTCTTCTGTGTTCTGGGGACAAGTTATGAAAAATACTCCTGTTGCAAAAGTTACRCTCTCTAGGCATCTGACTGGAGAAAACAGGCAAATTTGACAAGAGATGCAAAAGAAAGTTTGAGAAAATTATGTTGAATTAAATAAAAAGCAATCACAATATTCCAGCATTGTGTAATGCATTGCATGTTCTGTTATGTTCTCCTTTTTYCCCTTTGTCTTTTTCAGTGAATCACCATGATGTTTGTTCAGTTTTCTTTTTCTTTTTTTTTAATGCCTGAAGAGTACCCTGAGAAATACTGGAACTAATGGTAGAGGCTGAACATTTCTTCTAGAAAAATAGTTGGTACATCTAGAACACAATTATAGAATGTAAAACTGGCAGCCTTGCCCAAAGCAGCTGACCAGTGAAATATTATAAAGACAAATCATTCTGGATGTTGTTCAGTTTGCTCAGTGGAACTCATGTGATGTTAGTTTGGCAAATGACTTTCTTCATTTGTTTATGCACCCATTTATCTATGAAAAAAACCATAGCGATACCTGTCTTGTGTTATGACTGCTCAGGACAAAACTGAATAAGGTAGTAGTAGTGTTGTTAGGTTTATAGAATATATTCTACAAACCATCAAAGAGTGGGTAACTTCAGATGGTTATGATTTTAAAGCTGTTTTAACGTGTGTAGGAGTGTTGTCTAAAACACCTATTCACATTTCAACTAATATTTTTTTCTGAAAATTGGAGTTAATATCTCTGGTGTGGAGGCTTACACATAGGAAAACCTGAATAACAATAGTAAAAGCCCCCAACAACAAACAAAACAAACAAACAAAC
The DNA here is from genome assembly GCA_030449065.1 of Oceanodroma leucorhoa. Taxonomy (NCBI): domain Eukaryota; kingdom Metazoa; phylum Chordata; class Aves; order Procellariiformes; genus Oceanodroma; species Oceanodroma leucorhoa. The sequence goes on from JASVER010000008.1 coordinate 3,846,257, forward strand.
GAAACAAACTCACTTCAAACTTGGACTAGATGATCATTGTAGGTCCCTTCCAACTGAAATATTCTATTGTATTTTATATTTTTTAAACAACATGARTAGATGCATCTAGAGCAGTTTCAGATCTAAAATTAACTCTTGAGACTTAGTAGGTACACTTATAATGCAGACTAATACAACCTTAAAGCAATTTATAGATGGGGTGAAGGCATAAACTTTGAAAAATTGAGTCATTAGTCTGCAACAGGTAGTCACTTTCGCTTAMTTTTACTCTTTAGGGGAAGATTGTAAATAGACCTATGCTGAATTCCTTTACCTATTGTTCCCTGCTAGAGAGCTTTAAGAAACCTATCAGACGAGCATTTGTTGCTGTTAGATTTGTATTTTTGTACAGGGACTTTGTTGTAAAACTTTTGCTACATATATAGAAGGTTTAGCTTGTAACTTATTTATTAGGACTCATTTTTCTGTGTTGAAAAACGAGCTGGCAGTTTTATTCTTTTGTAAGTAACCTAACTTTGCCAGAGAAGTTCCCCTTTTCATCATCACAACAGAGTAAAAATATCTTGTACAAATGGGTATTAGTTCGTATTTTAACTTTTTGTAAGTGCAAAGTAGTGAAAAGTGTACTCTGAACCTCTGCAAACATCCTTAGAAAACATTGCATCAGATTTCTTTTTCATGTTTTGTGAATTGTTTGCCATGTATATTAATTACAGAAATGGCAGTGATTACCTTTTAACGCTAATGATACTCGCTAATGATACTCACTAATGGTTCTAAAAGTATTCTAAACATAACTTATTTTAAAAACAAAACAAAACCAAAAAGCAGCCARACAAAAAAACCTCTTGCCACAGGTTGGACAAATCGACATCTTGAGTGCCTTCCTGAGCACCTGAGCGAAGCTTTTAAAGTTTTGTTCAAGAGGTCCTGGTGGCAGGATTGAGCTGGAAAYGGGGGAGCTAGAAAGCAAACGAGGAACTGGGGGTTTCAGTGCTGCTGTTCAGTGTCTTGAGCTCTTTCTAGAGGAGCCCCTTGCTTTTTGGCAGAGTGGTGACTTCACAGATTGTGCTGCCATTCCCAGATGACTCACATCTGCTGTTACTTGCTAGTGAGGTCTTGCTCAGCAACCAACTCTCAAACTCTGAGAGTGTTTCTCATAAACCTGGCAGAACGTAAAGACAGCAGTATGGAAAAAAATATGCATTGGAATCAAGACTTCTTCAGTTATTTTTATAGCAGATCAGAACTGGAAGTTGTCACAGGAATAGTTTTATCACTTCTTGAAGCTTCTCTATCTTATTTCTAAGGTGTGTTGTGAATATATCATGGTATCTTAGTAGTGGGATATTCAGAAAGAAAACATAGACTTGTGATAGAACAGAAAAAGGGGGAAGCTTCATCCTGAACTGAACTGCCAATGAGATCTTTAAAATCTGAAAAATGTTTTTGTACTTCAGACCTGTTGTGGGTTCTGGTGTTAATTTCCTTTGACCTTTGTAAATTTTAAAATAATAAGTGAAAAAATAATACTTTTTTGCAGTAATGTTTCTATCTAGATCCACAGTACAATATTGTGTTTAGACTCATGGCTGTGTTTCCAATATTTATTTGTGTAAGGTATGTAGACCTAGCAGCTTTGTTGTGGCAAGAATGCTATGCTTTCAAAGTTTTTGGTTTTTGTTTTTTTCTTTTTTCCTCTTACAGAGTTCAAAGCAACAGATGAGTTGTGAAAGAGAACAACTAAGGGTAAGTGCGATGATATGCAAAATGGCCTGTTTCTTTAAAACAGAAGCAGAATCTAGTTTGTGCTATTGACAGATGGATTACTTTATTTAAGAGGAACATATTTAGCTCATTTGTTGCTTGTTGGTAAATATTGTACGTATCTCAATATAAAATAGTTACAGTAGATACAGGTTTTTCTTTCATAATTTAGTGAGATTTGGCAGTAAGTAMCTCTATACAGGAGCTCTATTGACACTCAGTGTGCTCTTCCTATGCACCATGTGAAGATTTAGTAGCGGTAAAGGGCACTATGTTTCTCAGACTTTCTCCGCTACCAGACTGTTTGAAACAAGAAGACACTGTCCTTTGGATTTTTTTATAGTATGTGTGCTTTCAGAAAGAAATCAGTGCTAAGAATGTGAGGGAACTGGCAGAAAAGGTCCAAGTATTTTAGTGTGTATATTCGTTGTGTACAATCTGTAAATAAGATGAGAGTTCCTGAACCCAGGTTGCTGACCTTTATTTCGCTTTCCCCTTTTCCTCTGTTAAAGTGGCAGYGTTTTAAACAGGTGTTAGTCCCTGCTCCCTTTAAATGCTACGTATCTCTGCAGATGCTTTTCCATCACAAGTATTTCCTTGTTCCACTGATTGATTCTAGTATTTGTTTGGAAAGGCATAAGAGTTTTCATTAATTTAAAAAAAAAAAAAAAGCTTTTGGGTCATCCAAGTGTTGCTTAATAGACCTACATTTATTGATACCACATGATGGGTTTTTTCTTGAAATCTCATATGCAAGTAGAGAGGGAGAGGCAGGCCTGAAGGAAGTGTAAGTTTTTATGGAAGAAGAGAAAAGAAAAAAAAGCAGCATTCTTTTGTTTGCAGTTTACTAAGCATCAGCAGTGCCTGCATGACTTGCAAGTATAAAGAATGTACGCTAGTCTTAAAATAAGTTGTGYGGTGTTCTTAAACATTCATCCATTCATTAGATTAACTTCATAAACATATCTAGATGCTTCAGCTGGTCTTCACCATATTTGCAATGGGACTTTTGGTAAACAAGTTATGCAAGAATGATGCATCACATATTGTCCTTGATTCTTTTCTTGCTGATATGTGACTGCATTGCTATTGTACTGAAGCTGAAGTGACAAAGCTTTGTTTTATCAGTAGTAATGTCTCAACAGAGCAGCTGTCAAAGTTAAAATATTGCAATAGTACCCAAAGGACAATCTTTTCAAGAGGTAGCAGTGCCATGAGAACAAAGAAAGTTTTCATTTGGTTTTATTGTTTTTACTAAGTTTTCTCCTTTGAATGAAGAAAAACATTGTTTTGAATAATAATGGGAGCAGACCCCCAGCTCTTTCTTCAAGTAAATATGTGTGATTTTTCTAAGTAGTGGATAAAATGTGATGCAGTAAAACTTTCATTTATCTTTCTATTCCAGTATACACATTTACATCTAACAATGAACTCAGTGCTTAYGATGCCTTTGTGTCATATCAAAATGTGTCTTTTCATGACAACTTAGGAAAAAAACATGTCTCTAACCTACTAAGGTTAGGTACATCTCCTTCCACTGCTGCTGTGATGTTCCTGTTACATGAAATATAGTTATCAGTTGTCCTGATTTCGACTTTCTAGTAGCTGGTATAGTGCTGTGTTTTGGATGTAGCGTGAGAATAATGTTGATAACAYGCCGGTGTTTTAGTTGTTGCTAAGCAGTGCTTATACTAAGTCAAGGGCTTTTCAGCTTCCCATGCTCTGCCAGTGAGGAGGTGCACAAGAAGCTGGGAGGGAGCATAGCTGGGACAGCTCACCCAAACTGGCCAAAGGGATATTCCATACCATATGACGTCATGCTCAGTATATAAGTTGGGGGGAGTTAGCTGGGGGGCCAGCRATCACTGCTCAGGGACTGGCTGGGCATCGGTCGGCAGGTGGTGAGCATCACTTGTTTTTGCTGGGTTTTGTTTTCCTTTTCATTACAATTGTTTATTATTATTATTATTTTATTTTATTTCAATCATTAAACTGTTCTTATCTCAACCAGAAGTTTTCTTAATTTTGCCCTTCCGATTCTCTCCCCCATCCCACCGGGGGGAGTGAGCGAGCGGCTSYGTGGTGCTTGGTTGCCGGCTGGGGTTAAACCACAACATCAGTGTAAACTCTGTTCCTGAGGCTGGATGCAATGAAAGCAGTACACCACCCACAGAGTTAGAGCTTGTGGCCGTAGTACAAAAAGCATGGCCACCAAGAAGTCTCACACAGACAGATACGGCGAGGGCAACAATTACAGCGCTGAGCACGGTAGAGCTGTTCCTTTCCCCTGCCTGGTCTTCAAACGCCCAAAGCTTTACCAGTGCCCAGGATCTATTCCACTTTACAACAGCTAATCTGCTGTAACAAAAGGTCACAGTGAAATTTCAATATACTGTGTGGAGATGTTCTGGTCAGTGCTGGCAGCTTGGACCCTCCTTAGTCATGCTTGCTAACAGCTCCCCRCTGCAGGCTCTGCACCTTCAACACTCTCAGGGTGTAACTTGACCATTCTGTCACTTTTAGCTTGGCTCCCTAACTGAGYAGTGCTGTTAAAGAAATGCTTAATTGGCCGAGTTAGATTTTTCAGGCCTGCAGGATTTTCTTCTGGGGTTTGTGACCTGCCATGAATACTTGGATGCAAGGCCGTCTCTTCACAACAAAATATTGTTTCATCCCAACTGAAAGAATTGAAATATAACAAGAGAACAGGATTAAACCAACAAAATGCCAACACCTATTTGTTTTTTAAACTAAGCTAAAACTAGATTATCCTTAGATCATCTGATAATATAAGACAGACATATTATCTCCCACCTTCCTTGCTAAGTCTAAGATGACAACGTGTCTGCCACTCTCCTTTTTTGATTCCTTAGTCATTCCTTAGTATACAAGTCCTGAAGAAGTTCCAAAAGAAAGGCACTTTAAGAAAGGCTTGTTTAAAGCATAATAGTGCAAATAAATAATTAGACATYGTGTGGCTATAGAAAGAAATATCCAAGTCTTACTATAATCATTTATTCAGGTATTTCTCACCTCTTATCTATTTCATTGGTTTTTAAATTCTAAATGCAAAGCAGAGGCTCGCTGTTCTGGAATAAATGAAACTCGTACTCATATTGGAGCCTCTGRCCATTATACATTATATTTACAATGAATGATAATTCTAATAATTAAGGAAGTCTGTATATTTTAACCCTTTTCTGCTGAAGCTTTGCAAATGACAGTGACCACAAGTTGGTAACTTATTCACCTTGATAACCTGGTACAATTCCCAGCTAGACATTAATGTTTATACCTGAATTATTTAAATGAGAATTCACAGAGAAAGCTATGGGAATTTTATCTCTAACACAGCTGGTTGGTGGTTTTCTTGGGTGGTTTTTCTTTTTGTTTGTTTTTTTAATTTTCATTTGGATATATAACACAAGCTGACTTTGGCATATTTCCATCCAATTTAAAAAAAAAAAATACAAAACATTAATGCCATTTTTTAAGTTTTCCTTTCTCTTGGAAATGATTTTCGTTATCATGTGCTGCCTTGAATATTAAGTTTTTTCACCTTTCTGTAATTTCTTTTTGCTTTCTAATCTGGCTTYATTAAATCAAATTGTACTAAAAAACGTGTGTGTCTTTAAACACTGCTCTTTGTCAGTATTTCCTTTAAAGAAAATAGTGGTACTGTTTAGTCCTCCTCATTCTGTTTCATGTTCTCCAATCCTGATTGATAAATCCCTTCTTGGACAGATACACCCTATCCTCTTCTCTGAGTCTTTCCTACTGCCACTTGCTGTTTTGTGAGTCGCTGTGTGGACCTTAATGTAATTGTCATTCTGATGCATTACAAATGACCTGTAAAGACGCTGAACTCACGGCTTGCTCAAAGTCATTTAAAAACACTTTTTTTCAGACCCAAATATGAGAAAAACAGACTTTGAAACATGAATGACACGAGTTATTTAAGGCTATGAAGAAAATCAGGATGCCAGCCCTAGGTAGAAATAAGCCGTAGTWCATAAAGCTATAAAAAAGTGTAGCGACAGCCTCAGAAGTCTGCCTRCTGCTTCCACTGCACCTTCCTTACTGTTCTGACTTTAACGTGGGATTTTTTTTTATCATAGCCTAAGGACATTGTTTAACCTTATAGGCTAACTTAAATCTTACTGAGCTTTACCCAACCTTCCTTTCAACTAAGAAATTATCAACTCAACGTCATTGTTTGAAGTGAACTTCTGTATCTGTATTTACAGGCATGAGTTTTGCTATATAAGCTAATGCTTTTGGTCCTTATGCAGCTGAGCTCTCTAAGGTGGGCATAGAGCAGTTTTAAACTCTAACGTTAGGAGGGTTTATAAATGTTCCTGTGAATACCAATGAGGTCTAATGGAAAATGGTGTGATTAACTTCCTTGATCTGAAATTTTAAGTGACCTAGTTGTTGCTCTAATTAACAGCTTCTTTCACATGCACTTATTATTATTAAGATGCATTATATGCAGCCAGAGTTCATTCTCTCGTTTGAAATATGGGAAGGGCAGGTCTTACTATCATCTTGTATTTAATATCAACTTATATTTTCTGTAGTACTCTAATTTTCAAGGAGACAAAAGGAAGTTTTACATTCAATATCGTTCTATTTGTCTTGTATTTTATACAGTGAATGAAATAAGCTGTGACGTGCAGCCAAAAATGTATTAAAGTTATGCCAGGAAGAGGGAAAAAAAAGAAAATGCATTTATGTCAAGCATAATTTTTAAGCAACCATAATCCTGCAATATTTAGCTTTCTTGGTATCTTTGTTCAGTGCATTAATTCATCAGGTTGTAAGGTACTTAGCTGTGTAGATGGGTTTTTTTGGAAACTTTTTAAAGAAAATTTTTGAAACTCATTGTTGTGGTATTAGCTTTCTCCACTGATCTAAGAATAATCCACYGATAATTTTTATGTACAATGTTCCTCTGATGCACTAAGGAGGTAAATTGTGATTCAGTGGCAGATCCTAATTTTTTAATCAGTTTGAGTTGAGGGGAAAAAAAAATAAAACAACTGGAGCAAGGAAGAGAATCAGAGTGGAAGTGATTTGTGAAGTAGATGTTATTTTTGAGCATTTTCTGAAATAATTTACTATGCTGATAGCATAGCAGAACTTATATGGGGGCTGGCCAAAGAACCTGTGCTTTCAATCTCAGCCTCTTCCCACACTGGACTAGGGGAAAGGAAAGGGGTAATATAAGCTTGTTACATCAGGCAGTGATGTCTTTTCTWGTTACCAGAAAGCAACACAGTAATTCATAGTCTTTCTGCAAAACTGGGCAGCTAGTTCTGGCCAGTAATAAAAACTTCACTGTTTTTCTTTTCCTTCTGAAAATCTCTTGGCATGCATTTGCAAACAATGTGTGTACATTTTGCCTGGAACAGTAATCTGGAACTATCTAGTATTATACATCCTTCTCTCAAAGGAAAAAGGGTTAAAAGGGGAGAAAAAGCTGAGATGTGCTAGTAGAGTTGGATCAATCTGATCTGTGTTTACYACTCATCTTTTTCTTAGGAATTCACGTAGGTTATGTTGCATTTGACATGCTAGACAAGTGGCTTAAAATGATCCTTCTTTAATTTCTGTRGTTATTTTTGCAGTGGGCTATATGTGTCATCATCCATGTAGGTGTATGGTGAAGATACAGGTAGGTGACATTAATAAGAAAGCATTGTATTTTTGGTTCCTGGTCTGCATTACACATTGACATGGAATGAAATTAGAGTAAYCTCACTCACCATCTTACAAACTACATTCTCAGTGGTTCCATAAAGAGTAATTCACAGCATAGTTTGGAAAAAAATTATTGTAACTAAGATCTAGAGAAGAATAAAAGGATTGTAAATAGTCCACCAAACTTTTGGGGAGGGGGGTTGGTTGTAGGGGTGTGATTTCATTTAAATTTTCATCTAGCTTAAAATTAATGTGTGCAAAAAAAGGCAAGCAAAGAAACGTGGTAAAATTGATTTCAGTCCTGCTGGCAGTTCTGGTATACTYTAGGAGCCTTCCTAAGCATAGTAACTTTCTTAAGATAACACTGGCCTCCAATTTGTTGTTTAATAACCATGGTGATTATTAAAAAAAGTAACAATGGCTAGGTAATGAATGTTATGGTTCAYGTTTAAAGTGACATAGCCTCTCACCGTGAGGATGCTTTTATCCTCTTAAAATGCTAACTGCTAATAATATGCTCCTTTGATCAAAAGAAGAAAGAATATTTGCAGCACTTCCCTTTGTCGAATAGTGATGGTGCCACTTGCTTCAGGTTTCTTTAAATTCTTTCAGGAATAGTAAAGAAGCCTTTAAGTATTTTCCGTGTCTCTGCTGCTGATGGAATGCCGTTCTGAAAACTTTCCGTTCCTTTCCTGATGTTGTTTTGGCATCTCTGAGAGCAGTAGGCAGAGGATTTTCTGTTGTTCAAGTGCCACTTTCTCTTGAATTCAACTTTCATTTTTGAAACATTGCACAGTCAAGTRTTCTCAGTATGGTGCTTTGTAATATCTGAAACTGAAAAGTTACAGTAATGTTTTCAGTAACTACCTGTCCATTTAGTGTGACAGACAGATTCTGTCTAGAGCTGCAGCACACTATATGGAATTCRGCACCTACTCGATATATATTTAAAGTCATGTTTGTATACAGACAGTCGAGGATAGGGATTTGGTTCATGAGGCAGTTCACTAAATGTAATCAAGGTGTGGGAAGTGGCAAACTTCTGAAAGGATAGAAGGAAATAGATTTAGATAGTATAAAGTTCTGAACCAGTACCCAACATTAATTCAACATCGTGGTGCTCTCTTTCTCCTGCTACAAAACCAGCAATATGCAGTACTGGATCTGTACTGTATTTGGGAACTTTTGCACTCAGAACAGCAACTTTTGGTACAGACTTTCTGCAATGACTGCATACAGCTTCTTTTGCAGAACACTCATTGTGATCAGTGACGCTGTCCCAGAAAAGAAGAAAGATTTTCTTGCTTATTTTGTTGAGAGGGAGCTCTTTTTTCACATAGCTTTTATAACTTCTCTTTGATCATCTTGAAACCAGACCTTTAAGCACACAGCTTTAACAGTGCTTATGCTATCTTGGCTTATTATTTCAACCTCTACTCTTGCTTAGTCAATTTGACTAGCAAAGATCATAGTCCTCTTTAATGTCACACCTAATTCAAGCAGGAAACACTATATAGTTTACAGTGCAATTTTGGGGTTTTTTTTGTTTGGTTGATTAGTTTGGTTTTTTGCAGGTTTTGGTTTTTTTCCCAGGCTGTTTCCACAAGGCCCTTCTGGCTTGGGTGGGGGGTTGTGTGGTTTTGGCTGGGTGGTGTTGGCTCATACTATACATATTTTTATTTTTTTTACTAGGGTCAAGTGAAAAACCTGGAAAAGTGTTGTATTTTTAACATACTCTCTGTCCTTCTGCATGCTGGATTTCTATTCTCATRTACTCATATATCAAATAAATTGACGAGGCAACTAGATTTTTAAAGGGAACAGGACAGGCATTGAGAGTATTAGAATAACTGAAAAAAAATAATTTACATCCACAGTCTAAATGATRTATTGTTATAAAGATGTATATTCATTGGGCCACACCGGCTCCTTGAACCAGTATTGTTCAAATTAGAGAGATTGAAGGAATATTGATTATAATATGGACATCATGTTCTAGTATTGGTGGTAATGATGTTTTTATGTTCTGTAAAATCTGTCTAAATCTTACTTGTTTAAACTGGTCAGGTTTACTTCTCTACTAAACCATTTAATAATGCTTTTTTAAGTAGCTGCCAAATTTTTTCAAAGCAGCAAGGTTCCAAGGAGAARTAAGTTAATCCTAAACAAAAATGCAGATGCACACAACAATATTAATATTAATATGTATATACGTACAAACACTGATATCTATATTATATATATAAAACATAGTTGAAGGATCCAGTCCTACAGAATTGTAGTTGACAGGCAACAGAGCATATACACCATACTGTTTATATAAACAKTAAAATCTCGGCTTCAGATAGGCCAGGATTTTAGAGGAAGTGTGTACTTGTTCTTAGTCTCTTGAAATTTTTTTAAAGTAAGAGAACCTGGACAGTAATTGTGTTCTGTTCCATTCCACAGCAAAATCCCAAGTTGCACTGAAAGCCCAGTCTTTCTCTGTGTTCAACAGAAATGGTTTTCCTAGTACAGAATCCCAAGCAACCAYATATAATTTCCAGGAAGCAGGATAGAGAAATAAAAATAGGCTATGCTAAAACAAACAAAAATAATGTTTTATCAAGCTAATATTAGTTTTGAGCCATCCTCAAGTTTTGGACTCAAGCAGGGAGCTATTCCTGTTGGAAAACAAATGAAGATAAGTACAGAATTTAAAAAATRCCTTTAGTTCTACTAATTTTTCTCCTCTTCACAAAGCCTTGCTGCAAAAATTTCTTTAGAAAAAACTATTAGCCAACAGYTTCACACTCTTCACCGTGTTTGCAGAAGCTGTTGGGACAGTAAGATCAGCAAATATCCCTGCTACATATATCTGTTTGATGCTTTCCTAATGTATCCTAATGAAGGGCGGTCCTGGACAGCATAACCACTGCAGGAGCCTCAGCRGTTTGGAAACTGGTATATTTAAACATCAAAGCCTGAATTGTGTCTTCTGTTTTTTTAGACTGAAATAAACTACCACAACATGCTGCTGTGCTAAGAACAGAAGTATGAATTGCTCAGAATCCCACCTCTTTGCAGCCTTGAGAAACAGCTACCTAGCTTTGGAAAAAGTTATTTAAAAAAAATAAAAAAAGGCCATAATCTGACATTGTTATTTACATTTGGGATTTATTTTACCTCTTTATTTGTCCTGTTCATTTAAATGGGGTGAAAGTACTTCTGTGAAAGCAAATAGACATATGCATGTTGAGAAATTATTGCTAAGTCATTAGTTTTAACTACCTTCATATTGTGAAGTATCTTTTTCAATATTCAAGTGAAATTGACAAAATCCCACATAATAGGTGAAGAAAATATGAATGTAAATACATAAAGTGTAAATATGAATGAAAATTATGTACATAAAGTACATGCTAGTTGTACCTGGAGAGAAAACAGTCTGTCCTACTGCTTGTTTATAAAACCTTGATAATCTCCCCAAAAATACAGAGCAGATGGCTTTTTTTTAAATGATTTTAACCTGTACCAGGTATGGAAAAGCTTGTTTGTCGAGTTACACTGGCAGTTCATCAACAGAGCAACACAGGACAACTATGTCAATACATGTGGACTGCCCATAGAAAAAAATATTCTAAGTCAAATTAAAAGTGGAAATAACTGCCCTAAAGAACTGATGATGAAATCCCTGCAAATCACCATCCTAATATCCTCAGTCTCTGTCACTCAAGTGGGGTAACTCCCTTGCTCAATGTATGGAATATGTGCTTGAGAGAGATCTTGTGTTTTAGATGCCACAGGCTTCCAAGAGGAAAAAGGGAATAAAACCAAAACAGTTGGTAGGTCCTAAAAGATCACGATGAGATCRTACTCATACTATTTAGTATCTTCATCAATGACAAAGTGGGATGGAGTACACACTCAGCAATTTTGTGGACAACGCCAAGCTGAGCGGTGCTGTTGGTACTAGAGGGAAGGGATGCCATCCAGAGGGACCTTGGYGGGCTTGAGGAGTGGGGCCAGGTGAACCTCATGAAGTTCAACAAGGGCAAGTGCAAGGTCCTGCACCTGGGCTGGGGCAATCACCAATATCGGTACAGACTGGGATGTGAATTGATTGAGAGGTAGAAGAAATAGAAAGCAGGTATTTTTATATTTGTACCATGATATCTAGAGGATCCGTGTTATAAACCAGGAAGTTGAGAAAGTTGAAGATGCTTTGCTGATTTGTAACATCTTTGTTGCTTCTCACCCCTGGGAGAAGCTGACCTTGACTTAGAAATGTTTTTTCCGCCACATCTATTTGCTGTTGTGTATTTTAGAGCTTTGATCACCTCTGTTATCTTTAAAGACAGTATGGCTTAGACAGGGGGAGGGAGATATAAAAACCAAGTACATCATATCATGGGCATTTTTCATGCTCCACTAATACTGGAAATTTAAGCCCTTATGTAAATGGATGGCTACAGATGTATTCTAAATATGTAATAAATGCCATGTAGATTGTTATTCCATAGATAACGGGCAAAAATACAGATATACTCTATGCTCACAGGTTCATTGGGGCAATTTATAGCATTTCTCTTTCATACAGTAGTTGTCTCTTCCTTTGGATTCTTAAGATCTCTTGAATACAATGCTGAAAGTAAAAAAGTGGCCTTCATCTGAAGGTCACTTTCCTACTTGATAGCAGCTGCCCTCCAAAGAGCACATAATTAATAGTTTTATTACCTTGATTTAGTCATTTCCTTTGGTTGGTTTTCCCTACGTGCTATAGATTACTTCATATTCTATTAGCCCATTTCTCCTTTTTTCCCCCATTCTCTAAACTACTGCTTTCTACAACTGTTTTYATCATTGTTAAAAATCATTTATATAGCACCATAAATTACAGGTACTTTACAAGCACAGAGTAAGATACCGCCTTTGCCCCAAATAGTTTATGGTTCAGATACACCCTTGATTTCTGGTGTACCTTTTTTACTTAACACAGTGGCCTGGGAATTTTAAGGTAAATTGCATTAATCTCCTGATTTATTCCCACAATTTTTCATGATCAAATGATGGCGATCACAACTGATACCTCAATTTATGTGCTAAGTAGCCATCATTTGTTTGCTACTTAGCATGAAGGTATTGTAAACACTTCTCCTTAACAATAACTCCAGGCACACATTTTTGTGCATATACATTTGTATCTAAAAACTGCATGTGCTGGAAAAAAATCCAGACTTTTGGTCATTTAGCTCTTTCCCCCCCTCCCCCCCCCCCCCCCCCAGCCCCTGTTCTTTTTTTTCTTGATACTGTAACAGGCATTTCCATTTTTTGTAATGAAAACTCCCAGGCATTTTCATGTGATATTGCCACAGTGCCCAAGTAAAAACCTGACAGCATGTTCTATAATGATGCGTTTGAAAAGGTAGGGGGTTTTTTTCTGAGTTTGGTTCATTTACTAGGCTCCCAACTCAAGGCTACCTTATACCTGATCTACGGTCCTGCTTCCAYGAAAATGCACTTTTAAAATCTAATTGTAGCTACTATTTAACTTGAAAATCATGAAAAATATTTTCTGATATTTGCCTGAGAAGTAGCGATCCAAAATACAGCAAAGGAGTGTTACTGTAATTATTTACTATTCTTCCTTCACCTTTAAATATAGGTTTAAAAAAGGAATACGTGCAAATATAGGAAAGACTACAACTCACTTACCAACTTAATTTACCCTAACCCCTTGAAATGTCCAGGTCTTGGGTTCTGGTCATCTTCCTAGTTGTATGCTCAGATGGAAATGTGGAGTCCAGTTTTCTTTCAGTTATGATAATCTTGTATCCAGAGTATCTATTTTACAGGGAGAGACAGGAAAATATTTTGAATGTTCATCAGTGACTAAAATATAATGAAACTTTTCTAAACTCGTATATATCCAAAATTTATAATTTTTTCACGTTGACATCAGAACAGAGCAAACATGGTGTGTTGACAGAGCCATGCAGTTCTTTCTTTTTWAAAAATAGTAAGTAATGCTTACTATACAGCTTTCAGATCTAATGGCTGCAAAAAAATTAATAGTTTCCTTACTCCCTTCAGTACATTAAAATTATTATACCTCTGATTGACCCAAAATAATAAAARATGTTTTTTCACTGATTTCTTGTTTTGAAAAGGTATTAGAGACTTATCCTAAATAATACATAATGGTATTTAGGGTTACATTTAACTATCAGAAAGACTTTTACCATTTTTAGAGGACTCTCTGACTTATATGATATGAGTTAGATAAAGATATGAAAAACATTGGCTTTTATTTGTATCCACAGAATTTTTCTGATGGTTTTTAACTTTCTCTCTATAATAAATATGTGCTCTTTTTAGGATGGAGAAGCAAAACCTATAAAGCTCACCAAAAATAACCCACTTGACCTCAATGTAATAAACACATCACCCCACATTTCTTCTGAAATCTTAAACTTCAAGCTTATCTGTTGTTGCTGGATTTTTTTTCATTTCCCACTTTATTCTCTAGGAAGTGTAGCTAGGAATACTGGAAAATTACTATTTGGACCAGAAATGATTTATGTAGATGAAACCAGAGGTGACATGAAAGGGCCAAAGTGTTCATGAATCAGTGAACAGCAGTCAGTTCAAAAGGCTGATAAAAATCATTATAAATAAATTCTACTAAGATGCTCCTGTGATAAATTCTTCATTGCATTAGTTAGATCTTCACTACCTCCCAGCTACTGTTTTGTGCTCCTGATGGCACTGGACAGTCTCCTTCAGCAGCTACACACTTGAAGGACCGGGGAGAGAAAAATGGAACCATGTGGAAATTTTGRGGAGAAGAGTGAAGTGAAAACAAGTCTCTTTCCACAGCCTCCATGAGGAGTAATTGTGGGAATGAGAAACTTGCTATGAGAAGGAGCTCCTCCACCAAAGCCAAAGGCCAATGATAACAGAGGCGTCTGAAAAYCTTAATAAAGTCAGTCAACAGAGCTCTTTTTAGTCCCTTGCAAACAAAAYCTCAGTAACCTACCATAATAACACAGTGATGTAGACTGAGATTAATTTAAAATATAATAATTAATGGCTGAAATTGTAAAAGCAAAAAAGTTTCTGGAAATCTTATTAATACTTCTGTAATTACTTATTTCAAAAGTTATGTCAGTGACATGAGCGCTGTAGTTAGTCAAGTTTTCATCAGAAGTGTTTGAGACTTTTTAAAAATTGTTAATAAATAAATGTACACATAGAAAACAGCATTGTAAAAATTATAGCTTAAATGGTCACACACRACTTCTGAGTACTCGTATTCAGAAGAGCAAAGATATATGGTGCATATAGTCAGGAGTGTTAAAGATCTCACCTGGATGTAGCTACATTGCCACTGTGAGAAGAAAACTTCTTTGTTATTAATCATTCTTCCAGAAGACTGCCTAGGAACCATCAGCTGGAATAAGTACAACTGGTCTGAAAACAGAATTCAATTTCTATTCCATACACTATTCCAGTGTTTCCTAGGATGTTGTCATTCCTAATCTGAAGAATCACAGAACCATAGAACAGCCCAGGTTGGAAGGGACCTCGAAAGATCATCTGATCCAACCTTTAGAAAAGGTTGAAAGAAAAAAAAAAAAACCAACCAACTAATTTTTCAAAATGTTTAATGAAACAGTATTTCCACATTTGATTCAGAATCATCCAAGCTTTATTTTGAAAGCATTGGAAAATGCTGAAGTTATTAAAAATAAAAAAAAGTTTGTTAAGTATGCAACTGTAATCATACTACAATTAGTATGACAATATAATGTGCAGAAAACKCAGGTTGAAGCAAACAGTTTTGACATTATTACAGTAAATAGCAAAAGCAGATTTATGTTCCTGCATGTTTTCTGAACTAAATTCCACACAAATGCTTGCCATGTTCCTGCATTGTATATTTTGCTCTCTTGCTGGAACTAGAGCACGGTATTGATGCATGGCTCCGTGTTTCCAGCAGTGCATTGTATGGAGCGCTCAGTCAGTTGTGTGGCTCGGCCTTTTGCCTGCTTAGGTTAGTGCTGGAGGCTCGGGGMGTGCACGTTCGTTCCTTTGCCAGGTGGTGTAGGGAATGTAAACAGTATTGGAATTTGTAACGTAGAAATAGTCTTAAAAGATGTATCTTAGGCTAAGAAAAATTTAGCATATGTTTAATTAGGTGTTCCTGCTCTCTGACTTGCACGTTTTAATATCCGTAATCATGGAAGACCTTAATTCAGAACGTTCAGCTAATGTGGAGACACTCGCTGCACAGAGAGCATCCGAGTTTAATGCTCAGAGGGAAACAATGCGGAGTATCACCGCTGAGCGGCCATATGGGCTTTTATGCAATCTGATACTGCAGTCCGGGAGTCTCTCTGCCTGAAAGAATTGCATTAATGAGCTCTATTCATTTAGAATTTCCTTGTCTGAAGTACAGGTCATAATGGAAAATAAGCCTTGCTAGTTACCACTTTGCTCTGTATGTAGTATGTACTTTGGATGCGTTAACTAAATAGAAGCAGGGTACATGTTTCTGAATGTTCTTTGCAGTTTTTCCGTATTGGCACGTTAAATTTTGTATGTCAAAAAAATCAAAGGATCTTTTGAAATGCTTTAATATTGTTTTATTTGCAGTGATCACTTTGCAAAGATACTGTGGTTTAGCAAGGTCTTGCTCAGTGAAAAGCAGTAAGAGACTGTGATGCCTTTGATCAGCATTTTGCAATTTACTCTGTATGTGGAGCCCAACTGAGACTAATGTAGTTCCAGAGAACAGCGATGGTGATATTGTTACCTAAGGTTGTGGTCACAGAGACGCTGCTCCTTTTTCTTATGTGCATAGTTTTCTTTGAGGACAAAAGCAGCAGATGTTTGCTCTGCCACTTGCTGATGCTCTCTTTTAGTCCTACTCAAAGTATCAACAACCTTTTGTCACGGGGAGTGCTTCAGAACTGTGGAGTAATCTCAGGCTGCATCAAAATGTTGCCACCGTGTTAGTGATTTGTCTATGATGAAACTGAAGAACGATCTCTCCTTGTGATGCTACTGAAGAGTTTCCCTCCGGAGGAAAAATGTTAATCTCAGTTTTCACACGTACTCAAAAGTGAGTATTTCCGGTCTGTACTACCAGAAGAATCTACATTTTGATTTGAGAGTGAGATTATATTTCTAGAATTTTACTGTCTTCAGAATAGGGTGTAATTTGTTTTAGTTTGTTTCAGTGYTGGTACATGTGCATTTGCTGTTGGAAATAGTTAACTTTCCATTTTGTTGCTGGGAAAGAAGTATCCAAGTGATGTGAACCATGAACCCCTTAGGAAAATAGAAAATACATAGATTCAGAGCATCGCAGAGCACAAATTAAATATTTAGTGTACAGGCTGGATCCCTCCTAATGGAGAGTGTCTGAGGTAAGCATAGCATCTCTAATGTACAGTCAATTTAATAACTGAAAGAATGGGCAGCTAATGTAAGGAGACAATTTGGTGAGTATTTTGATATCATACAATTCTCTTCCTTTGTCTGAAAAGGAGACTTTGTAATTGTGAGAATGCACGATCAGGGAATCCAACTTCACTTTGCTGAAGGAATTTCTGATGGTACCAGAAGGCAATGGGGTGCACTGAAGTATGCATAGGTTGGTGTGCTTATTGGCTAGTTTATTGGTCTTTTGGTGGCTTTGCAAGTGGATGTAGAATCAGAGGACTGACTTGTTTTGTAATGCTTGATACATGCAGGCAAAAGTATTCCAAATTTGACCTTTTGCAATGAGCTGCATGCTCATTTYTAAGACCAGGAAAAAAAAATGGTTCCTACTATGGGGATGTTGGAAGGGGTATAGTGACCTAGTCATGATCTGCTAGCACTGTGGGGGAAGCAATGCAGAAGTCTGTTGTCTCACTGAGTTCCTTGGARCAATGCTGTGTGCATTTACCTGCAGTGTGGATTTACAGCTACTTAACTGTGCAGTACTACTGTAAATACAAGTACTTCTTTACAGGTAGTTGCATGTTGCACTTAACTTTCTTTTAGAAATACCTGTTCTTCAAAAACAACCGTGTCCTGTTTAAAGAAATTCTAAATCTAGAGATGAGTCTTTGTACTTTTAAGCATTCAATGTGAACAAAAGCAGACCATGGATAATTGCATGCAGATCTATCCACAGATATGTTATACTCTGAGATGACAGGAAGACATTCCCTCTAGCAGACTCCCAACAGGCACTCTTCATCTCATTTTGTCTCTTGACATTCCCTGGGTTCCCTCACATAGTTTGGACTGATGGGCAGAAGTTTCCCAATATATTTGGAGTGATCTCAAAATAATTTAATGTCACTTCTGAAAATCAGAACCATTTGGGCATACATGTGCACATTAGCACATTGCACATATTAAGGAAACACTGATGCAGCCTTAACTATTGTCTCACTGCTGATTTGTCATTAATACACAAATGGTTCCAGTAAATGTCAAGGGTTTCTGGAAAAACATGGTCTGAGACCTATTAAAGGGGAATGTTCAGTGAGTCTCAAGGTAGAAGCCAAAAACGAGAAAGGGCTATCGAGAATACATGCAGACATAAAGATGATGGATAGAGTCCTAGAAGACACAAAATGAAAGGCAGGCAAAGATGCCCAAAGTGTTTTTGTGGTCTGGAAGGCAGCCAAAGAGACATTGATTTATTAAAGAGCAGCATCACAGCTTCCTTTTCTCGATGTGATTGTGCCATTAGAGCTCCTCGAGCAGTCTCTGATTTCCCTGAGAATGAGGAATAGGAATTTCAAACAAAACACCAAAATAAGATTCTGAGGCCAGTTATTTCCCAGACCTATGCTACTGCCAGACCATCACTTTGGCTGTGTACCTGATTGGAGAATTCAGTATGTAAAGTATCTGCTGGGGATTGCACATATGAGTTCTCTGCTTATTAAACACAGTGCCTACTTGTGTAAAAATTACCTTAGCAATTGTGCACATAGGTTTTTGCACTCTTCAGTCATAGAATGATAGAATAGTTTGGGTTGGAAAGGACCTTTAAAGGTCATSTAGTCCATCCCCCTGCAATGAGCAGGGACATCTTCAACTAGATCAGGTTGCTCAGAGCTCCGTCCAACCTGACCTTGAATGTTTCCAGGGATGGGGCATCTACCRCCTCTCTGGTGGACATGTCAGCTCATGTCCAGCTTTTCATCCCCCGGTACCCCCAAGTCCTTCTCGGCAGGGCTGCTCTCAATCCCTTCATCCCCCAGCCTGTATTGATACGGGGGGTTGCCCCCACCCCGGTGCAGAACCACGAGGTTCACACGGGCCCACTTCTCGAGCTTGCCCAGGTCCCTCTGGATGGCATCCCCTCCCTCAGGTGTGTCGACCGCACCACTCRGCTTGGTGTCATCTGCAAACTTGCTGACGGTGCACTTCATCCCATGCTGTTGTATACAAAATCTAGCTTTAATTAGACAGGTAATCTAGAAATTGTGAGTCACCACTTAAAAATGACWTATTCAGCTGTTTTGTTAACTGAGTTAATTCAGTGCTTTTCTTGAGGACTGGTAATATACTGGGAGTGACTACTACCTGTAGCATCATCTTTTTTTCTCTCTCTGTAGATATCTGAATTCTCTTACGTCATTTCTCTTCCGCATTCGCTCTCTGAATATCAGTGTGTTTTTGTTTTGCAGTTTTCCATTTTTTGCCCCCTACAGTGCCTCACTAAAATAATGCCTCCTATGGCTACTTGTTTGTCACTTTACATGCCTGGAGATGGGCAGTACCTGCCTTCACTAGGGCTTTGTTTAGAGGCCTTCCTGATATTGTGAGGAAAACGGTGGAGATCCTGGGCAGCCTAATGGCAGGGCTCATTATGGTGCTCTTCCCAAGAAGACAGGATTTCAGGTGGCAGAGGAGCAGATTTTCGTCTCGGTGTGGTGGCTGTTGGAGCTGTGCTGCTGACAGCGGTGGTGCTGTCGGCAGCCTCGGGGGGGGCCGTGCTCCTAGCGCACGCCGCCCTGCAGATACGCAAGCCCCTCRCCAAATCAGAACGATGATGTAACTAACCCGCAGTTACAAGGCTGTTCTCACCTTGTTAAAAAACAAGTGGGACAAGGAGACAGAGCATGAATTTGTTTTGTCAGATAGTCAGAAATAACAACTGATAGGCTTGCGGGGCTAAGTTCTATATGATAGCTTTGCTGAAAGGTAGGCTGTTCCATGATTTACCGAACTATTATAAGTGATAAAACTGATCCATTTGTTATCATCCAGTGCGTAAAGACCAGGATTTAAGGAGCCTGCACTAAATAACAAACCAWTTTATAAACTCATAAACTGAAAATTACTGGAAGTAGTCCTGAAGTCATTGGTAATAGCAACCTTTTATCATATTAGTGGTGATTATCAAATGTTAACCCCCACTCCTCTTTTTAAAACAAAATCTTACTTTAGGGAAGTTGTAATTACTTAAAAATAAGGAAGTCATGGACATAACTTTGTATTAATTTATTGTGCAAGTGAGGCAAGTTTTATTTAGCTATCTGGATGTTGTCCCTCCGCCCCATCCCATCAGGTCCTTACATCAGCTGATGTGAACTGATTTACGCTTCTGCTAGCAGAAGCGTGTTGGCTGATGTTAGCTGAGGAATGTTGGCTCTACTACTGGGTAAAAGATCTTTATCCAAAGCAAATTTGAGTGCAGTATCTTGAAAAGAGGATCTTCCTGTGTTTCAATAAACAGATAATAGTTAGGAACAGTTGGTTTCAGATTAACCTGTCCTAAGGAGAATATAATTATGTATCCTACTGTGAAAATGGGAATACCCTGTACCGGATTTACATAAGTGCATTATGATTGTAAGATTGTAAGTCTTCTCCGTGTTCTCTTGAATCAAAGATTTTATGGGCAGTGGAAAGAAGATGTTGACTAGAGCTAAGAAAACATTTCCCACTGTCCTTGTGTCAATTCGCTGGGAAAGGATTTTGTAAGCCTTTATTTTCCTGTCACAGACCTTATTCTAAATAAAGTCAAGTCCATCATCATCCCATAGTGACACCCTCCCTGATCAGCACTGAAGCTGGAGCCCAGTTATGACAGCTTAAAACCAGGAGAGAGTATGTGAGGTTTTCCTTGTCAGAACTGTTGGCCGAGTCTGTTCTCACTAAAAGGAGTGGAGAAGCAGCGACAATATAGCACCTGTCATTGAAATTATGGACAAGGGATTGAGCTGTTACCAGCTGAACAATGATCACTAATAATTTGGCTTAATTATAGTCTGTTAGTTACCCTAAGAGTCTTGTGAGGATAGAACGTCTGAATGTTGGGAGAAGTAAGCAGCTTGCTTTGTTACAGAAACAGCACAAATGGAGTGTACATACCAGACAAAGGGTCAGACCCCTCACATTTTTTCCCATCACCTTGCTATACTAAGAAAAGGGAAAGCAAGTTTCATATTCCTGGTTCTAAGGGAAACTATGAACTGCCTAAATCCCGTGCATGTGTCACAGAGTCTAGGATCAGAGGAAGCTCCCACTGTCTCCATCCTGTTTGTCACTCCTTGGACTATACACTGAACACAATTCATCAGACAGCCAGAAATCCTGACTCAATATTTTAAATTGTGGTGATGTCTAATGACCAAATTGTTGGCTGGTTGCTCCTCAGGCTTTCCTGGGGCGATATTCTGACCTCGCTGTACAGCAAATGAACACAGAAACTAATTTCTTGCATCAAAAGCCACAGAAGTGCTAAAGTAATAGAAATTAATTGAAAATGAAAAAAAAAAGTATGTGTGGTGAAAACACAGAATAGTTTATAAACCAACTGAACTATACATAAAGTTGCACTTTGATTGCTCTTCTACAATTATGCTGAAATCCGAAAAGCCGAAGCCAAAAAAACAGCAACAACAACCCCCTTAAAACTGCAGTGAATTCAGAGCAGTTAAGGGCTTGTTTTGTTACCATACCTCCTAAACATCTGCAGTTTTTCATTTCATTAATAGCCATGATAGATGAGGCTGTAAGGTGTGGAAATTAAGCACAAACACAAATATTTCTAGCTCTCTAAGTGTTTCAAATGACTTTTGGTACTCTGTGTAAATTATGCGGTATTTTAGTGTTGTTGCAGCTCGTGTATCATGTGCCTGGTTGGTATCTTTTCTTGAAAAAACAGTTCATCACCAGTAATGTCAGCATAATCATTACCATCACATTCCCTCCCTCTTTATTAAGCATTTTTAAAAAATACTATTACCCCCCCCCCAGTTTAAACTCTAAAGTACAGAGACTTTAGTTGAAAATATGGACTCATTAAAGTCAATAAAAGTTTTGTCTTCGCAATCCATGAGTCAAATACATGATTTCAATATCCTTCTATATGTTTATATAGCACCTAGCAAAATACGGATCGTACTATTCAGCACTGAGATTACTTTAATATTCTTGCAGCTCCTAGGAATATTACATACCCTGCAAGATGAGAAACTTAGTCTGCATTTTCTTATCTTCCAATGCAGTAAGCGGCAATATCGATGCTATTTCCAATCTTCTGTGTCATTAATAAATATGCCAAAATATGTCCATGAATTATGGCCCTTTAATAAGGTAATGGAACTCCTAGAATCTAGAGCTTGATTTTTTTAAATCTGAGTTGTTTAGGTGCCAATAAGAATGTGCTGATCATATATATAACTAATCTTAATTAATTATGATTACAATTTATTATTTCATTTTTGCTATTGTCAACTSTTTTTTATCTACCCTTAATATCTCACCAATCCCTTGTGATTCCATAGGCAAAATATTTGATATTTTGATTGATTATAAAAGTTCAGGCTGTGATATGAGCTGGTACAGAAATGCCATGCTCTGAAGCTAAAATACCTGTCAATGTCCCTATAGAAGATCCTTACATAAACGTCTGTATAGCATCAGAGGAAATGGGCCATCGTTTCACAGCAAATAGCATACACTCGTATTTGGAACAGAGTTTCTGATTGCCTGTTCTTTAAAAGAACAGCAAGATTCTCATTGATTTCAATAGCCTTTGCCCTGAACCCAGTGTCAGTGCTCTTGGACCAGCCTTTGTTAAAATGATTGTGGTCAGTACTTTCTATTTACTTCTTTTGACACTGCTTGCAAATCCAAAACATGTAAGAACTAACCTTAGCAAACAGGRTTTGGTTTAAATTTTAGTCATAGGTGCAAAAAACAGAGTAATATATCTGTTTTCAGTTGTTTTTTTATCCATGTTTTTCTACCTGTGCAGAAACTAGAGATGATCTAACGAACAAAGCATTTAATAATAGCTGTACTAAAAATAAAACACTTCAAATGAATGGTTTTCTGTAGCAGCGTTAAAAATTGTTCCACTTGTTTGAAGGAATAAGATCTGAAGAATTGATTGAGTAACCAATTTAATAATGAAGAGAATTTAGAATACAGAAAGATTAGTTGAGAGCCTTGGGACACAATTCACTGAAGTTTTATATGCTGCCTATGCTCAAGAACAGGGAAATTTTGATATAAAAGTGATTTATAGGCAATAGCTGTGCACAGTCTTTTATCATATTAATAAAATCTTTAACCAGTCTTTGAAAATTCTAAAGCCTCCTGCGTTCAGTTCAGATGCARAGATCAGAAAGAACTGCTGGCTGGCAGATGCGCAGATACATTATCAGAAAATGTATTTTCAGCTTAACCARTATAATCTAATTCATTCTAACGTGATATTTCAAGTTTGTTATAGTGTTATTGAATACAKAAGAACACAGTGCTCTATACAGTAGACAAAATGAGGTGAAAGTGTACAGCTTAAAGGTGACCAGGTTAGGCCTGTTAGATTGCTGAATGTTGGAGGTTAAATTGGCAGATTATTTAAACCCAAAACTGTAAACAAAAGGCTGTTCTCTTCCTTTTGAAGACTACCTTTGTGAAGTAAGTGGCTTTACTTTATGAAATTGCACTAAACTTATTTAAAATTATATTGTCCTTGCACATTACTGTAAAAGTTATCACTTTAGTAATTGGTGCATTAAATCTTTCTCTTCTGCTTCCACTAGAACAGGCAACAACCTTTTACCTGGACATAGTATTTAGAGGATCAAACTTAAATAGCTCTCTGTGTGTATATGTATCTGTTAATCTGTAAAAACTTCTCTATATAAATCTTAGAATTAAGTGTCACATTAATTCATTGTTTCATTTTTCTATGTTAAATCAGCTTTGAAATGTTAGTGGTATAGCAGTTATTTTTATTTTGAATTCAGCTCAGTGGCAGGAGTTTTTAAGACTCTCCTGATTACCATTTGTTTAATGGTATGGATTTTAGTTTGCTCCCCCCAATCCTGCTTTGCTATTATGTCTCCTTGTTATAGGCTGTTTCAGCAGGTACCTATCCATTTGCCACCTGCCCTGGTGCAGTGAATGATTATGCAATTTAGTTAAAGCATTTTAATTATTTAGGTGACATTTTACCTTGTATGGTTAAGCTGAATATGTAAATTGACTGGAGTCTTTAGTTAAAAAGAACGACAATTTCTTGTCTGAAGAAGTGCACGGTCCGTGACCAAAGATAATGAATAAGTAATCAAACATAAAAATAAGACAGAATTTCTGTTTAATCAGATTCCCATGGCCATTTTTATACCTTCTCTTTTTATTTATTCATTGATTTATAATCATTATGTATATACTATAGTAGCTGATGCACTTAGTAGACAGTCTGTGTTTGTAGCTTTCTACATCAATACCCAAAGCATATTATGGTAACAGCGTGATATGCTGCCAGTTCACAGGGTCAAGGATGATTTTCAAGACCAATAATAAAGCCTAAAAAGTCACCAAGGCTTGTCTCCTTTACAGTGTAAAATTGTTTCTCACCTGATGGTGCTGTTATCAATTTACTAAATATATTGTGCATTACAATGAGACAGGTTAARTGAATTAAGAATACTTCCTTGTAGCAAATGGTGAAAGTCTAAGCTGCAATCAAAAAACTCCGAGTCCCTTGCATACTCATTCATTTGCATAAAGTACCTTCAACTTAACAAAAAAAAAAAAAAAAGACCAACAAATCGAGTTCTCTTTATTAGCCTTTGTTAAAGATACAAATAATAATTCTTTCTAATTTTGATTTTAAAATACATATTATGGCAAGAAAAAAAACAAACCTACCAAAAATAAATTAAATTAGCACAAACAGTTTYACTATTGTCTGATTCACTGTTTGTATTTCCCTGTTCCTCACAGTGGCAGTTATCTCCCAGCAGTGCTAACAGCAGCAGCAATAACACCATGAAGTCAGTAGATGGCTGTAGAAAAGTATGTTGAACACTCTTGTGTTAGAGTAATAAGATTGGGAAAGGCCTTGACCTGACTGGATGCGGCTTTTATCTGAAGTACATTTAAAGAGATAAAGGAGAAGCAGGGTGCAGTACATGTTCCTTTCTTTTCTGTAGGAGCTTTGCTTTGAGTTTAAAAAATTCTCAAATGCAGGATTTGTGAACTGGGTCCTTTAGCAAGGAGAGGTAATGGCTTGAGTGCCACTGGAGTCACCTGCTATTCTCTGATGATTCTTTTTTTTTTTTTTTTCTTCTTCTTCTTCCCCTCAAGACGTCTTAGAAATCCTCCTATAAATTCCTACAGAGGGGGCGTCTGTAGAGCCCATAATAACAATCAGGAAGTGGTATATTCCCATTTATTTATTTATTATTACTATTTTTTCTTTTTTTGCCTTCTCTCCAATGTAGTTGGCTGCCTTTAGTGCACGGACCTGCTCATTAAATAGATACACCAAGAATTGTTACCTAAGCAAGCTTGACAGTAAAGAAAGGACAGACTGAGTTAGGGAGAAAAAGGGAAGAAAAAAGACAGCCTGAAGCAAGTCACTTCACACGCAGAAAGAGCCACTGAACGAATGCTATTCTCATAAACAAACCAAAAAAAATACCTTGTGTAAGAAAAGAAGAGAACTGTGAGGACTTGACAGAAAAAGGCAAGATTTTCTACCCACTGTTTTCAGTTTTCCTTCCAGACATACTTGGTGAAGTAAGGAGACTTCTGTTCGCTGACAGAGCCCTTGATTTCTTTCAAGATGATGATGTATTTGTGGGTAGGTAGTGTCTCTCTCCATGTCAATCTCTTATTAATAAATTGACTTTGGGACTGTAGATTTTAGCCTATAGTTACAGCATGTTTTCTAGTATGTAAAGGTGTGTATACTGCAGGATAGCTTAGCGCAGCTAGTACATGTGCTTGCATTTCCAACGGGAGTTTAGACAAACCGGTTCATTAACATTAAGCTGCGATTTATTTTCAGGGTTTGCAGGCTGTGGCATAGTGCACTGCTTTCTTTTCRTTGCCTTAGAAAACGCTACAATTGCATCTGTAAGACTCACTGTGTGGTTCAGTCATTAAAGGAATGCTGCAGCACTTGTGGCTGTTCAGAATTCGCTTGCTTTGTGAGAAATGAAACAATGTGATTAAAACTTCTAATTYGTGTTACTTGACCCAGTTGTGCTCATATTAGTTGTCAGAGTCTTTCTTGGCTTTTGTACTTTCTGGCAGTTGACAACTGCAGATAAAGAAACAGATAAATTGTACTTATTGCTGTGATTTTTATATTCAGCATTGTTCAGATTCCTTGCAGTGAAATCTGCTCACCTTAAAAATAATGTTCTGCTGTGACATGTATATTGTGAATTACAACCTGTTAATTCATCCAGGTTTGGAGAAGAAACATTTTTTCTTAAAAAAACAAAACAAAAAACCCACAAATAAATCAGTGGACGGATATGCATACTTAAAAAGCATTTCTGTGTTCCTCTTCAAAGCCTGTACATCTTCTGGGGAAATATTTTAAACTAATCTCATTTGACAATCTATTTATTTATTTAATTTAAATGCATGTAAAAATAGACAGGCTTGCAGCTAATCTGGGCCACCTCTGCAAAACAGGCTGCATACGAGCAACATTTAAGTCTTAGAGATATTATCGGTAAATCATTACTRCTTGTTTAAATTCCTCGTAGTTCATGGTTCCTTCTAATTTCTGTTGACCCTCCAATGTATTGTAATAACTTTTGTCATCTGTGCAAAAGGCACTGTATGCAGACTTCTAAGTTTATTTCAGTTCTTTGACCTGTGCTATCATTTCAGGAGCTCACCAATCACTGAGCCTTATGATTTTCTCTTTTTCTTTTTTTTTTTCCCCTCTGTGTTCTGTAGTACAAGTCACTTTAATTTTCACAAGCAAGTATCTGTGCATGTAACAGCAACCCCAAGTGCTGATTATTTTTAACCCTTACCATGATTCTTTATTGAAGCTGTACTTTTGCTAATGCAAGGATTAATTTCATTCTATTTTTAAATTTATAAATCAGATCACTTAACCGCAGTAGTCTATTTTTCATTCAACACTCCTGTATTCTGCTGTTGTAGTTAACATAATCCAAAAGAGACAAACAGTAAATATTTCAGGATAAACCTTTTTTTGTGACATGCACAATAAGGTGAAAGGACATGTATTATTCTTTGTGGCACTAGCTCAAAAGGTTTAAAAGCCAGGCACTCTTCCTCCACCCCCACCCCCCGAAGCCTATGAATGTTTGTTAATTGGAAAACTTAATGAAATACATTTTCTTACAGGTAGCTATGCAGATTTCTATTATCTTCAGTGTGTTGTATTTTATATTATCTATGAACTTTTCTAGTTATTCCTGTTAGATATGTATATATGCTTTAAGCAAAAAATACAGTAATAAGCAGTTTCTGATGGTACCACTTCCTGGTTTCCAAAGCTTCCAGTAATTAATATTTGACATTTAAAAGTCTATTCCTTCCATTTCTATTTTTTCCTTTTTACTTATATTTGATGATGTCTTGGTTGGTTTTTTGTTTTGTTTTGTTAATTAGCAAGATTCATTAAACAGGAGAATGCCTGTCTSTCTTTTGGCACTACTAAACCTGGGTATTAAGCATTATTCCCATTTTTAATTTAACTTTCCTAGTCTAAATGATTTGAATAACTTCTCAAAATAAGATTAGTAGGAAGAAGCAGAGAATGATTTTTTTTTTTTTCTTTTTTTATTGTAGCAGAACATTATTACTTTCTTTTGTTCTGGAAATAAAGATGAGTTGTATTCATAGAAAACTTATTACTGAAATTGTATGATTTTTAAATTGTGTACATTAAGTGCACGTGTGTATGTACCTGAATGTAAAAGACGCAGTGTGTAAACAAGAGGCTTTTAACATATGCAGGTGCAATGTATAAACTCATAGCAGCGTTTGAAATGCTTTCTCCTGGCACCACATCAATATTTTATATAATTATATAAAAGCTCCTCAGCAATATTGTTAAAATTTAAAGTAGCCAACTTGTGTGAAAATGTAGTCTTCCCTTTTTTAAAAGGTGTAAAATAAATTTATTTCCTTTCATTGATAGAGATTTTTTCATACTATTCACTCCTTTATGTGGCAGCACTTACCTGTTGTTTCATTCTATGTATAATGTAGAAATATTTTGCGATATTTACAAAGAGAAAGAAAATTGCAGTTTCTTTGCATTTCATAATGTCTTACTAACGTATCCTGTAACAATTTTTTTTTTTTTAAATTCTACTGCTGCTGATGTCAAGTTTCTTTTATGGCAAGCAAACTGTGAACATGTTCAGCTAACTAAATCAAAACATTCTGCAGGAATGCAGTGTGCAGCCAGTAATTCAGTCTGTTGAGTGGAACAGTCTTGATTAGTTGTTGGTTTTAAATACTTACTTCAAGATTTCAGAAACTAAAGAAAAATTTTAGTACTGTTAACCCTGTCGAGGGAAATCYGTATTTGTTGACAGCCCAAGCAATTTAATGATGCTTATACTCTCCTCCTCCCCTAGAAAAAGGAGAACTTTYTTGGGTCTGGTACTTTTATGTACAGACACCTGTGCTGTAGGAATCAGAGTTCATCAATATCCGATTTCATCTTGACCAATAAACTTTGAGGACTTTCAAGTRTTACTGAGACAGGGACTACAGCTAAATCCTGAAGTCAAAAGGACCTATATCCTCTCTAACTTTGAAGGGTATAGACCCTTTTATATGCTGACCCTGCTGCAGTATAATCCACCTTTCTCTCCAACACAAGACTGTTGCAGTGATGATGCAAGGTGTTCCTGATCACTGCAGATTATCATTCATATTTTATAGTGCAACTCCTCTCCCAAAAGATGTTGTGGTTTTCCCAGAATGTAACAAGTAAGTGAAGATTTTTTCAGTTAGAGGGCTGTAAAGTTGCTGACCTCCGCTTACCTTGGAAATAGAAGCATAACTTATCAGTGGGTGAAATGAATTTTGATGGTTGAAAGCTGAGACTGCTCAGAATCTTTCACAGAATCCACACTTTTCCAAACCTGCTCTTTCTGTATAGTATTTCTCCTATTCTTTTTCATATTTTGAAAAATAAGCATAGTTTGTCTACTTGACAGCACAAGCAACTGCTTGTTTCACAAGCAAACAGTTCCGTGGTCGCTTGTTTTCCATTTGGTAGTTCAGACTGGACTATTTTGAGTTCTCATAGACCTCATGTTCAACTTGCATATTCTGAGTCAGAAGATGAGAGTTTAAAGTTACTGCATCTCGTTAAAAAGCTAAAGTCGTATGCAATTAAATACTGTTGTAAGAAAAACTGGAACAAAATAATTGGTAAACGCATTTTAAAACATACAAATTATTGGTTTTCCATCTTTTGTTATATGCTATGAAAATGCTGAACTAAAATCACCTTAATATACCATAATAAAATTTTATAAATTTTATAAACATCTAATTAAGGTCTGTTTCCTCAGAGATGTGCTTCATTCCTATCAGTCTGCTGTTCTTTTTAATAATAGGGAATGAGTTTTCATAAATTTTGTATATATTTAGCAGACTTTTTCAGTAGCAGTTTCAGAATAATACTTGATCGAGGAAGGCAGAACGCTTGTCAGCAAATGAAATTTGTTTTTGCCCAAAACTAGTGTAGGCAGATACAGAGAAACAAATTGAAAAAATTTATATCCAATAGCAAGAAGATAATCTCTTCTGGCAATAGGACATTGTTTTGACAACTCTGAAGAATAAAGCTTTTTGGTCCAATAGAGAACTGTGTGTTGCACTTGCCTGCATTAGCAAAACATACCTCAGATGAACATTCGGGAAGACTGGAGGAACAGGGGGTAATATAAAGACTGTGTCAGAAATTTAACCTGGATAAGTATTTAGGAGTTTAAACTACTTTATGGTAGCATTTCTGGTGCTTTTGTCAGTAAACTTCTCCTGTTTAGAGACATCTTAATACACATACAGGTGTCTGTGTCGGTTCACATATTCAAAGGCAGATGGTATTTCATTCAGCTGAACAAAAGTCTTACTGGTTCTTTTGCACTACCAAATATATGCAGGCATAGAGTATGCCTTTCTCCTGAATTAGGGAAGTAATTTCAAACCCAGCCTGTGCTCTTTGTGTACTAAGTGCTACAGGACAAGTTTGTAAGTGAAGCAATACAAAGGCTTTTTATTTAAAGGAAATGAGAACCCTAAACGCGTGCGAAGATTACTAAAAAGACAAAAAAGAAACGATATCTTAAGTTTTTTAAAATTGGAGTAAGGAGATAGAATATCCTTTGAGCAATACAATTCTCATATTTTTTGGGTAACTTTACTTACTATGTATTTTGCAGCACTGACATTGTGTGCATCAAGCAAGGTACTTTTCTCTTAAATGAGGGCTTCCCAATAACATCACAGAACAAGACAAAAATGCGCTACTCACTGTGTTTAAAGATCTACGTACAGTTGAGATACAATATGAACTAAATTGAAAGACTAAAGGAGTACGTTGAAAACGTTGCCAGTGGAACACTTCAGCAGGATAGATTTTGTTGCACAGAATTATTGAGTAATCAGAATATTTAGATCCTTTTAGTTAAGAAAAATCAAACATATTTGAAAAGCTGCAGGTACCTTCAGAGTCAAAGTGATCCTCATGCTGCTTTCCACTGAGACCTTGAATAAAACATGTAGCTTCATACTCTGTATCTGACTGCTGGTGTTGAATAAATATGTACCTTTTATTATTAACACAGAAAAATACAAAATGATTTAATAATAGAGTATGCTGATATGAATATTAAGGCTCTTCTAGGGTATCTGACTCAATAAACCTGAATAATGAAGTACTGCAATTTATAAATCTGCAATCTTGATGGCTGAAATGAAAGGACTGATAGAGATGTTGAATGAAAACAGGATTACAATTAGTTTAGGTAGAATCTAAGACAATTCTCAGTAGGTTATCTTTTTGTATCTGTTTGTATAACACATAAGTTGGTTTAAAAATCGTATGTATAATAATTCATTTTGGAATGACAGAAGCTAAAAACCACAATAACATGCAAAGCATAAAAAGATTCTCCAAAACCACCTTTATTAATATGAAGAAGAGAAAGGTAATTTCAATTTAGAATATTTGACAGCAACATTTGTTCATCCAATACATTCACTCTTGAAGGATTTTTTTTTTTGACCTGCTACAGTATTTTGTAAAACAACATTCTATTATTTATACAGGGTAATAATATGAAGAGAACAAAATCAGTATTGTGCTCCATTATATCCAGTGTTGCATAATGGTGGCTTACGCAAGCAAGGCAGTTTGGTTTATAACAATAATATGCATCCCTTTAGACACAAACACACATACGCACACGCATACACGTAAGTGCTAATGTGTGATGAAATTGAGTTTAAGTAGGACATTAAGAATGTATGTATTATTATTAATTCAGCAGAATTTGTGCATTTTGTGTAAAGCCTGTATGATAGATTTACTCTGTTCTTTTCTGAAGTTGCATTATATACTCCATATACTTTACTTACTGAACCCRTTTCCCCCCCTTACTTTAGCAAGAAGTTGTATTTGTCCAATTAACCTTATCTTCCTCTTGTCCCTCTTAATAACATTGGTTTCCATCACAGCTTTGAATGAACTGTGTGGATGTCTTTTTATCAGTCCAGGGATGCTTATGTGAGGAATTGAACAAAGACTGCATGAAATGTGGCTGGGTGAGCAGGCTAGAGTTCTCCTATTGTCCTACTATGATTATCTCTTAGAGGAAATCCTTTCTAAATACCCTTTCTGTGGCAATCTGGGGAGTTTGTATGCTACTGCATTTACAATTGTAGAATCTTAGCTACTGTTTGAATGGTCTTGCTTGGTGAGTCAGAAGGATGAGCAAGTCCTGAAGACTTTTCTGGGTAGTTGAAAAACTTTATTCATGTCTTCAGATTAATTTCTTGACTGGTTGCTTTTGGATATTTATTCCAGTGACGTATGCCTGTTTGAGAAGCTGAACAAGATTCTGATAGTCCCTAAGATGAGATTTTGCTTATGGTTTCTCACTTATATGTGCAAATGCTGTTAGACTTGATGTACCTTGTATAACTAGTTTGACTGTCTCACAGTTTAATCAACAACAGGGGATGTTTAGTAGTGGAAGTCTAGGTCTGTTCACATCTTCATTAGATCCTTCTTTTTCTGTCTTTCTATATTGGCTTCCTGTTTCCCTTCTGCTCCTGGATTGATATTCCTTCCTTGCCGAACAGATGAATCTGTGTTTAGATCCTTCTWATAGTGTAGTATGGAAATACGCCTGTTCTCACTGCAGTCAGGAAACTGAAGTCCAACATATCTGCAGAGGCGACTGCTTTCCACAGAGGGATATAATGCACTATATATTCTTTCCCTTCCACAATTATAATWGTGTTGTGGGTTGGCCCCAGCTAGCAGCCAAACTCCCACCCATYTGCTCGCTCACTGCCTGCCTCAGTGGGACAGAGAGGGAGGAGAAAATAGGAAGAACAGGAGTGAGAAAGCTCATGGGTCAGCATAAAGACAGGGAGATCACTCACTGATTACTGTCACAGACAAAACAGACTTGCCTTGGAGGAAGTGAAATGATTTATTGCCAATTATAATTTCTGCTAATTAAATTTGCCAGTTTAATTTCTGATTCAGGTAGTGAGAAACAAAACCAACAACCCCTCTTGTTATCACCACAAGTTTAACTCACTTCCTTCAATGAGGCAATGGGTGGCATGGAGCGACTGCAGTCAGGACWTAGTAGTTTCTCTGCAGCTCCTTCCTTCTCACTCTTTTCCTATGCTCCAGCGGGGGTTCCTCCATGGGCTACAGTCTCCTTGGGGGTGTGCTTGCTCTGCCATGGAGCACCTCCTCCTTCTCCGACCTTGGCGTTTCCTCTGCTGTTTTTTTGTGTCCCCCTCCTCTCTTCTTCCAACATTTCTGCCCTTTCTTTACATACGGTTTCACAGCTGCATCACCAAACTGGCTGATGGGCTTGGCTGTGGCCTGTGGTGGGCCCATTGCCAAGCCATGTGGAACCAGCTGTATCTGGCACAGGGCAGCCCCTGTCCTCCTCGCCCAGAGGCCACCCTGGCAGTCCCCTAACTACCAAAATCTTGCCGCCTACACCCAATACAGGTTTTAAGTCAGCTAAACATATGTTAGTCTGAGTCTGATTATTGACATTTCAAGTCKTCTTCAGAGATTGTTCTGTGTTTGTCTTTGTTGACTATCTTGGTCTTCTATTTCATAAGTAGTGTTTTGTAAATTTAATTTCTGTGGTGTATAGATAATACAGTGAAGTACTCCTTTTATAAAGGATAAGCTGATATGTATTTGAATTTTACTTTTCAGTTAGCTTCTCCTCAAATATAATTACAGGAATTCAAGGAAGAATAAAATGTGACAACATATTTATGAATCACGAGATTTAACAGAGACCGAAGTAGATCTTATTATTGATGTGCTTACTGCTTCATTAAATTCCCCTTAAGGTTTGCAGCATGGATATGGATCATTTGCAATAATAATTATGCAGTGATCGATTGATTGTGTCTGACATTGTACTTGTCACCTTGAAATGCAAAAACCATTCATTTTCGACTGTGCGAACATTTTTCTCTAATGTTAGGCACCAGCATGCAATGGTTTATTTTATAGAGGAGTGCATTTTATAAAGTTGGGAACTTAACATTAACCTTTACCTAAAAATGAAGTATCACTTGTCATTTTACAAAAATGAAAATTGCCCAACCAGCAATGTTTTGAGATTAGAAAACACGGTCTAATTTAAAAAAGATTCTTCAAATTAGAATGTATRTATTTCAATTGATTCATGCATGTGTATTATGAACATTAGTTTTTCAATAGGTCTGTGTTTGAGATACAGCRTAATGAGCATACTTGGTAAAATTTCAAGCTTGAGATCTCTGCTTTTAAAACTGGTGTGTGTTCTTTGGAAAGTCTGTCTCCCTTTCTCACCGAGATTTTGATTCATAGCAGTATTAGTTAATCGGAARATCAGTATAAAATGCTTTGACTTCAGTCATTGAGTTAAATACTGTACATTTCATGTTTTAAGTGGTCTAATCATCATGACAATTTAATCTTCCTTTTATTAAGAATGTTTGTAGTAATGAATGAAACACTATCCTTTATCTTGTTTGTTTGGGCTTTCAGGATTTTGAACAAAATGTTTCTATTGAAATTCCGGTGAAATGGCTAGTTAGTGGCTGCAGTTAAAATTAAGTGCATCTATGCTTTCTGAACTAACATAAAAACAACAGTCAAAAGAAATGTCGCATTTGTAGGTRCTCCACTTGGAGCCTTTGCAGAGCCTCCATTGTTACGGAATAGGAAGTGAAGACCAGAGCTATGTTTGCCGAGATGTGATTTGATTCAAAAGTGACTTTTCCAAAGCTAAAAGCCAAATTTAGATTATATCAGAACAAATATTTATAATTACTTTTATTCAAGATATAAGCTTTTATTCAAAGATCTGTTTTTTAGGAGGTTTTGTTTGTTTTGATCAGTATTTTGAAAATATGTTTCTTTTATTCAAAAAGCAAATTTTAAAATTGTTCACGGTGAAATGTTCTGTGTAGATGATTTTTTTCTCCAAGGGTGGGCATAGGTAAGTGTATACATTTGAATAGGGAAATATTTAGAATGTTGGTGTTCATGCAATCACTTTGAAGAGTAACTTGCAACCAATTTGAAGAGTAACTGCAGTGGTAATGCTGCTAATATTAAAGTGGCAAAGCTAATTGTACTGTTGGTTTCAAAATTAGCAACCTATGTATTTTTTACCACAGCATGAATACTGAATAAAACTTACAAAACTGCTTTAAAACTGTCACATAAGCAAAATATTCCAACATTTTTAAAAGCAACTGGTTTTTTGTCAGCACACATGTAAGGTAACTGAAATACCTAACCTGAAAAAAAAAAGAGTGTTAGTGATTGTGCCTTACTGTTTTCAGCAGTCGCACTGTTTTAGCTTGCAAGTTTTCAGAAAATACCCAAGGTCAATGGTATTAAGTTCTAGAAGAATCCCAGATAAATCGCACCATGTAGGAATATACCCAATATATCACATTTTTCTGAATTAAGTTGTAATTGTCATATAGTACTACTTTATTTTTTCAGGTATCTGATTCTGATGTCAACCTACATAGCCATGACAAACTCCTAATTTTCAATGCAAAGCCCAGTTATATTTSTTTACATATATCTCATGTTCATTTTCCAGTGGAAGTGTTGAGAAAACGGAGGTAACTTCCTTCTGTGAGCTAACAGTCACAAGCGCCATGCTTGTTTTTCCAGTTGTTTTTCCAGTCTTGGTTGCAATGTCCAGTAAATGCTACATCCCAATAACAACAGGAACAATGTAGAAAGAAGGATAAAACAAGATGTGTCACTGAAAGGGAAGGAAAATGCAGAAGAGAGAGGTAAAGAGGCTGAGATGAAAKGAGTATATTTAAGTTCAGAACAGGCAATGCCCTTTTGAGTTAAATGTGAAGAAATCATGTCCYCCTGACATCACTAAGGTTCTACTCTTAAAGCAACTCGCAGGGTGAACTGCATTTTTTGTCTTCATGTATTTCAAACTGTATTTACTGCCACAGCATCTGAGGGCAGCATGAAACATGCAACAGTGGGAAACTTGAGATCTTTCAGCATTTGTTTCTACCTAGAGTAACTTGATAATGATGCTAATAATAACGCCCTTACTTTGCTATGCTTTGGTTGACACATGTAGATGTCTAAGGCACCACTCTCTCCAATAGGAAAAATTAATTCCAACAGAGCGCGTTGGTAGAAAACCTTTAGTTTTTTTAGGGCAATTGTGGCTTAAAAGCAATTAAAAATTTGCTTTAGAGAAGGGTCTAATTTACCCTCCTGGTGTGACTTTACTTGCAATTCTTTGAATTGGATGGTTACGAGTCAGAGAATTTTTGCTGCATTTTTTTTCTGCTGCAGAGTGGTAATAATATATGGTAATTGGTCCTTCGAAACCTAAGAACAGCTATGTTACTTCAGAAGTACGCAGACACTTGGGTGTATGTGTACCAACTTGCCATAGTCTGCATGCATTTTCTTATTTTGTTCTGCCTATGTTCACAATACATATTAAGATACTCAAGACTTATCTCCTGAAAATGCAAAAAAAGGAAATATAGGTAGCAACTGCATACTAATGTTCATCAAGAAAGGCAGAGCCTATTGCGTTATTCATAAAAACCTTCAGTATCTCATGCTATAGACAAAGTGGTTGGATCGTTTTCTTACAGCATTAGACGTTTATATTTGCAGCATTTGGATATTCATATTGGAACCCTAGTAGAGCTAAATATACCCAGACAAGAATCTCACACAGCAGTGATATAACCATGCATTATCAAAAAGAGGTGTTATGTCAGAAAAGGCATCAATAAGCTCTAGTGTGGCAACATGTTTGATGACTCTATGGGCAACAATAGAATAATAATAATAGGAAGCAAATTTTGATTTGTATATCGGAGACAAATGGGGAATGTGGAATTAAGACCTATAAAGATTAGGAAGATAATTTAATAATATATRCAGACCTAGCCAGGATAGCATAAAACATTTCATTTTACCACTTACACGCATATAAGGAATCCTGTGGTATGATGTCGTGACATATGTTATTGGCACTTACAAAAGTTCCGCATGCACTTCTGTTACTTTTATTCACTACTAATTTGTGTGTTTAGCATTTGTTACTCTCTTATTTTAGAAGGTTATCGTATGCTATTGATGCAAAACTACACAGTGCAACCTAAGATAACAATCCTGTTTTAAGTTAATAAATGGATGTTCACAGCCTGTGAACAAATTCTTAATTTAAATTGGCTTATAAAAAGCAATTATAAACAGACAAGTCAAATTTATCTCTTAGCTATAAAACACACGCAAGAGAGCCACACGTCTAATCGGAATCTTTCCTGCTGAAGAGCAAGCCTGCTCATGTCTTACTCAGTTGGACATGGAGAAATGAATACTTACTCATGTTTTGCAGCAGCCTTTTATGCACTGAAGATTTTTTTTTCCATGRCACTACTGAAGTAATATGACAACTTCAGTCATCTTTCAAGTGAAGTGACTCCTATTTACACTGGAGGTGTTTCTTGTTAGGGAACAAAGTTAATAATGTTATCACAGTCAAATAAGCTAAATATGACCAAGCAGTCTTGTTTCTATTTTTCTAAGATGCAAATTAATTAGCTGGCTAAATATTKTAGCTCAGGTTCCCCTGCAGAAAAGTCAGCACACACAGTTTCACATAYGCTAGTATGTATTTTAACCAGTCCTTTCAATCATGTTACACTGACTTAGTTCAATTCAAAAACACCATTTCCCACATCAAGACAGGTCTGTAGAATGATTATGTACCATACTATTGACTCTGTTGTTGCTAGTTATTGAGTGGCTTGAATGGTATCTGAAAATACATCATCAGAAGTAGTAGTAAGGAGAAAAGGAGAGAGGAGAGAGTTAATAAATGATTCATGGAGAGATTATATGGTTCTGTCTTGATATTCATAGGATGAGTTGTTTTGTATACAATTTGCTGTATGGGAATCTTGCTATCATATAGATTTTATAGACCTTAACAGCTCAGTTAATTTGGAACTGTTTCATGTGAACACCATCATGCTCGTCAGATGAGTTCCTCTTTGACAGAATAGTCTCTAAACAATAAAGTTTATTGGAATTTAATTGGGGCAACTATAGGAATTACAGCTATTTTGCTCAATAGTTTATCACTGAATTATGATTGTGTATTGGAAAAATTACTGGACCATATGAATAGCCAAGGAGTAGTAGTATAGGCTTGAGTGAGAAGAATGATTTCTTAGGGTCACATGATCACAGTAGAATATGACTTTGTATGGTTTTTTTTCCACTGATCATTTACTGTGAATTACTGGTTTTTTTGGAACAAACGTGTGGCTACCCTAAAGAAACAGAATGTGTTGGGCAAAAGATACTCGCATGACATAGGAGGAGCTGCCTCTTGGACACCCCATTCRGAAATCACATTGGAGGAAGCTTATCATTGATTTCTTTAAATCTCTCTCACCTCTGCTCAGGAAGCATTTCAGCTAAAAATCTTAAATCCCTCTACTGGGTCTAGCTGTGATGGAGTTTGTTTTCTTCATAGAAGCCATATAGTGCTGTGTTTTAGATTTGAAGCTAGAACAGTGTGGGTAACATACCTGTATTTTGGCTATTGCTGAACAGTGCTGGCACAGCATCAAGGCATCTTTATCCCACYCTGCTCCCTGCAGTGAGTAGGCTGGAGATGGCAAGAGGCTGGGAGGGGACACAGCCRACCCRAACTGACCAAAGGTATATTTATGCTCAGYAATAGAAGTGGAGGGGAGGTGTTTTTTGGGTAAGGAGCCGTTGCTTGGAGGCTGGCTGGTCTACTTCTGAGAGGTGGTGAGTGATTACCTTTGCACCACTGCTGAGTTACAGTGCAAGTTACTGGCTTCCAACTAGACTTCACACCACTGTTCACCACCCTCTGGGGCCAGTCATTCAGCCAGATTTTAACCCACCTGTCTGCTCACCAAGCCCATACTGCGTCAGCTTCTCTATGAGGATCTGATGGAAGACAAGTGTTGAAAACCTTCCTGAAGTCAAAGTAGGCAGTATTTACTGCTCTTCCCTAATCTACCAAGCCAGTCCTTCCATTACAGAAAGTYATCAGGTTGGTTAAGCATGACTGGGAATCCTCTTGGTGAATCCATGCCGACTACTCCCATTCACCTTCTTGTCCTTCGTGTGCCTGGAAATGGTTCCCAGGATTAGTTGCCCCATCACCTTCCCAGGGATCGAGGTGAGGCTGACCAGCCTGTARTTCTCTGGGTCCTTCTTCTTGCCCTTTTTGAAGACAGGAGTCACATTTGCTTTCCTCCAGTCTTCAGGCATCTCCCCCACTTGCCACGATTGTTCAAAGATTATAGAGCATGCCCTTGCAATGACATCAGCTAGCTCCCTCAGCATGCGTGAGCGCATCCCGTCAAGGCCCACGGACTTCGGTATGTCCAGTTTGCTTAAGCATTCTCCAACCTGATCCTCTTCCACCAAGGGYGTATCTTCCTTGCTCCAGGCTTTCCCTGCAGCTTCTGGGGCCTGAGATTCCTGAAGACTGTCTTACTAGTGAAGGCGGCATTCAGTACCTCAGCTTCCTCCACGTCCTGTGTCACCAGGGCCCCTGCCCCGTTCMSCTGTGGGCCCACACTTTCCCTAGTCTTCCTTTTGCCGCTTAGGTACTTACAGAAGCCCTTCTTGTTGCCTTTGACATCCCTTGCTAGATTCAACTCCAGGCGGGCTTTGGCTTTCCTAACCATATCTCYGCATGCCTGGACAGTGTCTCTATATTATTCCCAGGTTACTAMTTGTCTCTGYTYCCCCCCTTCTCTATATTTCCTTTTTATGTTTGAGTTTTGCCAGGAGCTCCTTGCT
Organism: Oceanodroma leucorhoa; assembly: GCA_030449065.1. Taxonomy (NCBI): domain Eukaryota; kingdom Metazoa; phylum Chordata; class Aves; order Procellariiformes; genus Oceanodroma; species Oceanodroma leucorhoa. Next base: position 3,885,615 of record JASVER010000008.1, read on the forward strand.
CATCCCTAAAGGCCTCTTGGCATTTCTGCATTGCTCCCTGCTCATTGGGATGGACYGCTACTGGGATTGGAGGAGGYGATTCTTTTATCTTAGACAGCTTTCTTGGCTCCTCCTCCCTCCAGGGCCTATTCCCATGGSACTCTTCAAAGCAGATCCTTCTTCTCTGGAAGATGCCAAACTCTGCTCTCCTGAAGTCCAGGATGTTTTTTACTCTGCTCTCTTCTTCTCAGGATCCTGAACTCCACCATCTTTCCTGGCCTCATGGGGAGGCCCCAGCCGCTCCCTGCATCCTTGGACTTGGAGGGCTGCATCCACCATCCAAAACTCTCTGGGTCGAAGCATCTGCCCTGGCAGGGACAGCAGCTCCAACACCTTCTGGAGAATGTGGCCTGTGGCATGTCATATCTGAGAATCTTGAGGCCGGACTGAACTCAGATGAGGACCCCATCTTTGTGCCCCTCTGTGCCAATTGCTGCCATCTGTTGSCTGCCTGTGTAAGCTGTCCTCTCTTACTTATGCAAAAAACGTACATATCTTTAATATAATCTGCCTCTGGCATTAAACTCATGCTGTGACCCCTGTCTCAATAAATGTTGTATGTCCTAAATGATTCAAGAGATGATTTTTAAAATATTTTCCCATTCTGTGGTTGACATTCTATTCTTGGTGTCTCGCACTGGAGAATGGTCAACTCGCACAACAGGGAGTTGCGTTCTGAATTCTTGTATTAAAGAAGTACACTAGGTATATGATCAGTGATCATCTGCTCACATTCTACCTCAATTTCCGTTTATACAGCACAAAGAGGAGTACCAAATTAAGGTTTCTAAAATACCTGTCTTGTTTCGTTCTGATTCCCTTGATTCTCTAGTATTTGAAGCTATTAAATATGAAAGCTTGTTGATAATTGAAACTTGTTGGGTTTTTTTTATGGGTTGCTGTGGTTTTTCAGAGACGCTTTGCTATGTTTTGAAATGCTGTTAGAAAGATATGCAAGCAGAAAAAGGAGAGCTAAAAACAAAATCAAGTTAAATTATATTTAAGATAATAAGATAATATTTTTGTGTGTGTTAGGAGTTAATTAATCCTTTAATTCTCTGAACTTGGAGAAGGAGAAATGAGTTTGTAAAGCAAATATCATCAATCTAGTCAGTACTGCTGCAGTTTTTTCCAAATAATTCCAGGAACTAGCAACAAGAATGTTCCCAACCATCATTACTGGGCTAGCAGGACTGCCAATCCAGACACTGAAAACAGCATGAGCTTGTCCCTTCAAAATAGCAATTTTCTAGAAGKGTGTTCTTTTTATTCTAGGTTGCGAATCTTCAGTGTTTGCCATGGATGGTGCTAATACTTAATGTAAAAGCTGATACTAAACCACCTAATAATCCTGGGGTTTTAAGTAACATACTACTATTTCTAGGACTATTATTACAGGTTTCCAATGCTGGATGAAGCACAGACATCACTCAGCTAACAAAATTCTAAGCAATTCTGAATTTTTAACACTCTCTGAACAATGTCTGAAAACTATTACTGAGCACAGTAGCTGTGTTGGTTCTCATAGCTGTCCATCCTGTTCAGGAAGCTCATTGTGAATCATCAAACATCTGTTAACGTTCTTCAGTGTTGCAGTATTGGAAGGGTGATGGTGAAGACATATGTAGTCATCAGGAAGTCTGAATACTAGAAAGATCATTACAGACTACTACAGTGGCTTCTAGAGAACTYGGGGACAATGGCAAATACTGTCCGTTTGCCACATAAACTCTCTTGCCAAAAGCACTCGAAGTTACTGTAGTCATCTAAGTCTTGGAATCCATGATTCCATCTCACAATCAGGTTTCCCTCATGTCCTTCCTGATAAGGAGAAAACCTAGAATATACAGTCTCCAGGGTTGTAGAACAGCATACTACCAGTATCCTGATGAAAGGGAATCAAGAACCCTATCACCCAAGTATTGCTTCAAAAAGTGAGAATCAAAGAACATAATCTTGTGCAATCTTGCAGGTGAGTCATGGGAGACTAAGAAAAAATCTTCCTTGACAATTGGGAAGAGAAAAGAATGAACTGATGCAAGGATCAATCTGTCAAGTTTAAGATCAAAACAACAGAGGGTCCCTTTGTTTTACTCTGATAAAATCTACACAGAATCTTTACCTTATTAGCTAGCAAACCAATTCTTCCACCCATCTTGTAGTCATTTTGTTTTCAGGTTTTGAGATTCTGCTAGGTGATTATTTGCATCTTTTCAGTTTCTCAGAGGTCTCCCCAGTATTTCCAGTTCAACATGATGATTCTGCTATTTTGGTATTCATATCCAGTTTCCTTGTCAGGATGCCAAACTTCTTCCTGAGAAGCTCATGTCACAAATGAGGAAAAATAGTTTTGAACTGGTTATACCCTTGATGAATCTAAATAAAATGTATTGTAATGTAATGTAATTAAAGTTTAGAATTAAAGCATATGAAGTTTGTGGAATTTCTTATATGTTTCAAAGAATTCTTGCAAGTAATAGAGATAGCTCTTCCAAAACTCAAAATGCAAAGTGCTTAAAATGGATGGTACTCAGCCATGTGAATAAGGGAATTCTTTGTAATAATGTATTGTGTTTTTCCCTTGTAGATTGGAACAATTTAGAATAATGATTTTAATATTCAGTAATACATCTAGATTCACTATTGTAATTCTTAAGTTACATGTAGTACTCCATGAAAATAAATATTTCATTACCAAGTGTCAGACTTACCAGCTAATTAACATTTCAGGAATGAAAGAAGTAGTGCCATTAGCACTACTCTTAGAACTATTAAGAGTGTTGTTCCTCACTACTCATGTGGAATTTCCACAATGGAACTGAATAGACAAGCTTATTAACAGTTAAATGTTGGTTTTGAATGAGAGGAGTCCAATTTATGATGAGATTGCAGAAGACAGAGAAAATTCCATAAAGTCAGCTCAGGGACCTACATGGTCCAAGTAGTCAGTGGTGTGTATGTGGGGAGTCCCTGAATGCCAAGAGCATTTTTCAGTCCAATTAACAAAATAATATCTGATCTCTTTTCAGTGACAAGGAAGAACTCTGGCAATGTATGAGATTATGAGRTGTTTGAGTGTCAGCTTATGTTAAATGGTTTCTCTTTCGAGGAAAGGGTTTGCAACTAAAGCACCAACTAAAGTGGTCTAACTCCAAAAGCACAACAATTCCAAGTTTAAATATTTAATGCTTGTTTTTCACCGTTCACTCTGTTTTCTTATATCCAGCTGGTGTTGCAGTAAGTTTCTAAAAAGGATTGAGGGAAAAATATGTGGGGAAAAAATCAGACACACAAATTCAGGGCTTGAATTAGGCTTTCCAGCAGAAAGTTGGCTTTCTAACTCCAAATCAAAGTGCAAGGTAGCAATATTTTTGACCTGCTGTCTCCTATGAGACAGGTGTACGAGCCATTTGACAATATAAAGCATCTAGCTAAACTATTTAATAATTTATGTGGACAGTATAGGATCCAACATGGTTGTTAGGGCAAAAATATCTACACCAATGAAATTTCCAAAGTGAAAGACTGCAGACTATCAGGCCCTTCCTAGAGAATTGAACTAAGTTGTATGATTTATCCTTAAAAAAAGGGAAAACTAAAAGTTAAAAAGCTGGGGGGGGGGGGGGGGAGTCTTTCCTTTCATTTGGAGATTTTCCTTTACATTTGGAATATTATACAAATCTATCAATGGCATTATACTCCTATTTTCCCAACCGGGGCATATAATGCACATTAAAGATGGAGGTTTCCACAGAGAAAGTTACAGGAATCCTCCCTGGAGTTTTCGGACAAGGATAGATAGTTCTGTCTAGAGATCCACTGTGAGCTATTTTGAATGGCAACTGTTGTGGTTTAATAGTTGCACAATTAGACCACAGAAGTAAAAAACTGCAGAACTGTCAGGATGCAAAGTCATTTAGAGAAGGTCTCATGATCCACTTCCAAAAGGTAGTAAACTGCCATTCCCTAAAATAACAGATACCGATGCAGGCTTTGTCTTTCCTCAAAGCCTTGTAGCTTCAGCTTTTACCACAGAGGAGGATCATTTCAGGTAAGCAAAATATTGGATGTTTCTTCAGTTTGTTATGGGAAATATTTTTTATTTATTGAAGAAAAAAWATATAGAAAGCTTTATTTGCATTGATGTAAGCTATCAGTTACTTAAGAATACTTCATTAAGTATTAGTGACAAGTATTTTAAATTGTTGATTGAATTACTCAGGATACATCAATTCTTCCAGGAGGACATGGTGTACATTAAAGCAGGCATATTTCAGTAAGAACTAGATTTCAAATAGTATCTGTAAATTCAGAAATCCACTGTTTTGGAATATTTTAGACCAGAGGGAAATGAATGATCAGGGAAAAAAAGGAGCAGAAAATGAAACTTTATCTGAGAATTAAAGCTTTTTATTTGACTGTAACACAAAGTATCTGAAATGGTTATCACCGATCATTCAAAAGGGTTAAAGTACTTGTAGTCTAAATGCACATTATGCAAAGTAATTTATTAATTTACATGTATTTATATGTGATAACAGGCTATTGAGGCATATTTCTCTGGTCTACAGTGCATAATAAGAATATGAAATGTATATTCCACCATGCCTTTGGACTTCATAATAGTCACATTTTGAAATATTGTGGCTAATCTAAAACTATACAGCTGAATAGAAAAACAAAACCAGTTCCAAATATGAATAAACGATCTGCTACTTAATATGTCAGTGTATTTGTCAGGTTGATAACATTAGGCTCAGCTGCATTCAATTCTAAACCCTGCAATATTTGAAGTTTGATATTGTGCCTCACTAAATTTAATACATGGACCGCAGTAATAGAGGAAATCACTTTAGCACTTGGCAGTTTGTTATGCTGTATAAAATTGACTGCCCTGCAAACACAATAGCGATAATAAAAATTGTGGTCAGTAGGGGGGTGTAATGTATTTTCTAGCTTCAGCAAAGGTCCAGATGAGATTTATTGAGATTTTGCCGTTTGGGTGAAGATCAATAGAGCTTCGTTAATAATTTGTTGTAAGGGCACCCTTCAGGGATATGACATTTTACTTTAAAACTTTGGTAATTTTGAAAGCATGCCTAGTGATAACAATGTCAAGTCCCTATGTTTCGCAAGCATGGATTTTCGCATTCAACTTGTGGGAGCATTTACTTTCATAGCAATTACATTTGAAATCATTCAATATATGATGCAGTCCAGTATTGATAACAAGATTCCACACGTTCTGTAAGAGTTCTAACGTAACTCGTAAGAAAGAATCCCAAACACATTCTTAAGTCCTCCATTCTCTCTATTGTTTTCTTCTTTAATCAAAGAACTTTCATTTAAATGTCAGTCTGTAATTTCTTACTGGTATATAACTTTCATGAATGATCTGGAACTACATTCTTATTTTCATGACTGTAGAATTAGAAGGCGTCATAAGAAACTTATCCCTATATCTTCCTATTGCCAGTAGCACTTTGCATAATAACTATTAGGTTGACTTAGATATCTGTATTTCTTTTATATTTTCATAAAAGAAACTTTACTTCACTTTATGTGCCAAGCAAGCAAGCCTTCCTTTTCTGCCACCAAAATTTGATGGACATTACTGTCTGTTTATAAGGAAACAGAAATTTGTCAGCACTTTGCAGTTCGAACACAGGGACTAGGTACAGCAGAACAATTTATTTTCAATGAGCATGCACAAAGTAAGATTTATGACTTTTGCAGCTCAGATGACATTCCTTACATAGTTGCCGAGCTACAGCAAATTAAAAGGATCCATGAATACTAAGGGGTGTGTTTTTGTAATGAGGGAGAAGAGACAGAAGCAATAAGAAGATAATTAAGGTAACAACTTGTGAAAAATTAAAGTGTTTCTGTCTTTCATTTTTGAATCTCTGAGCATAAACTTTGTAGTTGTTAATTTAATTGCTGACGTTCTCTATATCCCTGAAGAATATTAAGGATTAATCATCTGGTTCATTCCAACAAGAGATATGGCCTAAGTGAATTGAAATTTTACCAATTTAACCCTGTCTTCCTCCTAATATGACATGATTAACATTCTTCAATTAACAACACATAATTATTCTAAAGGCCTCATTGCACTTACTCCATTTTTCAGTTTTAGGTTGTCCTTTGCAGGTATTTCAAAACTGAATAAAAGGAAGGCCATATTTTTGTTCTGTATTATCGGTCACCTATGTTCATCCAAATTACAAGAATTTAGATTTTTAACTCTTTTACTTTTTTTTACTCCTTTTTGTTCCTAATAATCTCTATCTGCACATCCTGAAAATTGTTTCTGATTAGCTAAATATTTTCTTTAGCTCCTCTTTAGGGACAGACAAGTATTTCTTTTCCAACCTAACTGTGCCAATCTGAATAAATTTTCTTAATTATTTGTGGTTGAATACCAAGTTACAGGACTAGCAATTTCATTGAGCCCTAGAATGCATAGCTATTCATCTAAATATTAATGCATAGTGTATTGATTCATTTTAGAATAGAAGATAATGACATTATTTACATTTGTAAGAGACACTGGTTTAGAGCTACACTCAATAAAAAATGCAGTACCTTTTTTATGTATCCTGGTGTTCACTGAAGCGCTTTCCTGGTATCTTTCACTGGGCAAATAGTACATACTTGCTTTTGTGTCTGATGGATAATTATGTAGCTGTTAATGGGAAAACATCATTAATTTTTGGTAAATCRAAAGAAAACAAAATAAAACCTAGCTATGAAGAAAATACACCTTTTTTTCTTCTGAAACCTAGGAGGTAACTGAAGTTTCCCGATTTGTAGTTTTAAAAGTAAAACAGTAGCATTTCTATGTCTAGTGCTTAAAACATTCCGTAGTTCTTACGCATTTTCTTTTAGGTCAGTGCGACCTTTAAAGAGCAATTATTTTCCATTAGAATTTTTATTATAATGATACAGATTTAAATATCTATATATAACACTAGAATTTTGGCTGTGTAGCATAAATACTTGATATGAGACTGCCTTAAAATTGCATGGGATTATTTTCTGAGAACAGATCCTTAGTTGGACATCCTACTGAGAGGCCTACAGCCAGGTCACCACTGTAGAGATCTACTGGGGCATCTCTACATCCAGATGTCTGTCTGGGTTTCATCAGGGCTTTTCAGCCAACAGTTCTCTAAGGATCACCTGGTACTAGATACAAGAAGCTCCAACTGTTTGAGGCCTGAGTAATTCTGCACTTACAGGTATAAGCACGGAGACCTAGAATATGTTGCAGAGACTTTGGTGAGGAGCATGTTAGTTGTTACCTCCATTTTCAAAGCTAGAAAACTCTGTGAATATTACCTTTTCATTGCATGCCAATTAGGTCATTAATCAGTATTAAAGGTTTTGAACACTGGGAGATGCAATGGCACTATAGAAAGCAGTATTTTCATATCCGATTTTTGGAACAGCAGCAATCATTTCTGCTTTGTAGGAAACAATCTTAAGTCAATGTTACTTCAGCTGTTAGATACAAGAAGGTACTATTTAATTTTCAACTTTAGTAATTAAGTGCATTTTGTGGCGTGTCTTCTCATGTCGCTAGAGACGATGTATTTTTCTGCACAGTAATTCCGTCTCACTGATAAAAGAGGAATTTGGCCATTTGTCCAGATTTTTCCATCAGGCTGCCAAGAGGGCCACTCTAYGTTCACAGGTTTATTTCAGAGCCATTGTAAAGTCAGCTTGTTGTGAGGGTTATTGTGTAACCATGAATATTCCTGATGCCTACGTATTTATCAGGGTTCTGTCTTACGAAAATCTAGGAGGTCTAATCTTTTCTTTTTCTTTGTTTCTGGATAACGTTAAAAGACTTAAGAAGAAAGTTCAGTTAGAGTTGACAGTTACTTTGTATTTGTGTGGGGCGTACTAGCTTAAAGAATCTGCATAGTGCTGAAGGCCTTCTGAAGAGTGTCCAGTAAATTACGTTTTGGCAAATGGTAAAGCATGTTCTTCCAACTGAATTATGATGACATTGTTCGTACATTTCAAATAGGATGGAATTGTGCCTATCTTTTCAGAAACTGAGATTTTCTTCAGGATTACRGGATATTTACAATTAAATTGCTTTGAAAGGCACTGCTATTACTTTGTTGTAGTTTGAACCAACGGACCTTTCCTAGCTAACGAAGAATATTTTCTCATCATTTGGAGTCTTTCACACGTCCTGATTATATGGGTGTTGCTTTAGCCTTGGCTACTTTAAAAACATGGATTAGTGAGAAATGCACTAGTTTATTAGCATAATATTAATGAGGCCATTTGGATTGTCTTTCTAATGGCACTTCTACCTAGTGTCTGTGCGCTGTCTCACAGTGGGCATGGCATTTTGTGAAAGGCAGAAAGATTCACTGAAGTCAAAGTAGCAACATTTGAGAACAAACTGAACATTTACATACTGGCTGTGGCCATCCAGTGTTAAAAGAACCCTAAGTAAAATGGCCTGAATTATGATTACATTAATACTCGTATTCCAAGACACTCAATAGTGCACTTTTGAGGAGATCAAAGATTATTTTTTTCCCCATAGGAAAGGGAAGAGGGTTTCTTGCATGTTTCTAAGGAACACCAAGTAAAGACTGCTGCTGAAATTAGGACGTAGTACCAGGTGAACCATAAATCATGGGCTTGATCCAGTTTGATAGTTCCTTTGCAAACTAGATATGTAAATGTATACGACCAGCAATTCTGAACATGAAATTACCTGCATTTAATTTGAAGAAACTAAAGAAAAGGAAAGAAACAAAGAAAAAGGAAAGAATTGGTAAAAAATACTCCATGTCCCCCCATAATGAGTACATTGTAAGACTGGACATCTCCAGTTGTCAATATGTCACCAAGTACCAACGTAAAGTGACAACTCTTCCTACTTACTACACATCAAACAAAATTGCATTAGGGAAGAAATTAATCAGGGCCTCTTCCATGCAATAAAGTTGCAGGGCTTTATTGAAAACTACTTAAATCACCTATGATATACAGGGCTACAGAAGCAGGAGAAATCTCKCTAGAAAACACCATCAAGTATGATATCTCTCTCTCTATCTCATCAGGGAGATGTTTCTGTGTGTGTACACATACATGTTTTGATATATATACACATACACACTTAAAAGACATACAGTTTCTTGTCTTTTGGAAACAAAAAATCAGCCTCTCTACTTTCATAAAAAGGAGAATGACGTCAATAGGAAACAGAAATGCGGTATCTTTTCTTGGGTCAGAAAAATCGCTTCCTTTCACAACAACTAAACATACTTGTTATTTTTATTATTTCTTGAAGTTCATGTTCATTTGATGATCATGACAGGTGGGCAAGGGAAGGATGCCCACAGACAGCAATGGTTCTCTCCACTATTGCATTTTTAAAAATGTATCAGGGCTGAATTGTTTGAAATTTTGCTCAAGAGGAGAAATAGTATCAATGAAATAATCAGCAAGTGAAATGACTTCAACTCCAGGCACTACCTGTCTTTGTGAATTTCTGCCCTGAGTCCATCCTTCCAGCAGGCAGGCAAGAGTCTTATAATATTAATGCTAAATGTAAGAAGTGCCTTAGACACTGTTGTTCATGCAGTTGTGCTTTCTGAGTTCCGCTGCCTGTACACTAAGGTTGKCTGAGGAGCACAGCATGAGGGCTGTTAGCATTTGGGGAAATACCTTAAATCAGGATGGCAATTAACACCTGTACAGCAATCACCTTGTCTCATTTCCTTCTCCTTTTGTGATGGATGCATTTTCGTTAACACAACAAAAAGCCAACTTTTTTTCTATTTTTTTCACCTGCATTCAGCATTAGTCACTTTTTTGGGGCTCATCACCTGTTTATACCCTTTGTTAGAAGCACTGATGAGCACCACTTGCTAATATGCTCGCTAGAGATGTGCCAGAAAAACTCTTCTGGAGGTTTCAAAACCTTTTTCAGAATGTTTACTTCTTTTCATCACCTAATCTTCTCCACAGTTTAACCAAATGTGCTCTTTGGAATGAGCAAAGGAATTTTTTTTTTTAATCAATAAAACCCAAAACAATTCTTTATTTCTGCAAAGGATAGCAAACAGAAATGTTTCACTGATTTTGATAGCTGTGATACACTAGTATGTGACCCTAGTCAAGGCAATGATACTGTATTTAAAAATTAGCMAATATTACAGAAGTACCTAGGATGAAAGAGAGCTCATTATTTACAATGAGTTAGTACGAAGAATGAGATATGAGTAAGGAACTTCTGTCATTGTTCTACAACAGAAAGCATCTGAGCACTGATGATGTGCACAGGGAGAAATACTTCAGAGGAGAATAACTTCTGGGTTTTTTTGTTTACTTGTTACATAAGTGGGTATAGTTTCAGATTTATCAATGAAAAGCCATTGGAAGACCACTAAATCACAGACTTAATTGCAGTATCTTCCTTTGTCAGCTTTTGGGGAGCCAGCTAGTCTGTGGTGTGAGTAATGCTGAATACATTCATTGGAAAGACAGCTGAGGGGAAAGCATCTCAGAGGGCTGCTGCGGGCCTGCAGCTTCCCCCAAGACCTACAGCATTAGCTCCAAAGCATTCTTAGATATTTTACACTTGTACAAAGATCTAGGACCTAGTCTTTCCTATTTACTGTAATACTATCATGAATGCAACTGCTTTGCTCTGGGAGGACTGCTGAAAATTTTCATCGTAGAAGCAACCTCTGAGATTTGGTTTAATTTATTCTGAGAAACTCTACAGAGAAATCTACTAGTTAGTGAAAAAAAAATCAGTTATTGTATGCTCTGTAATGTACAGTGTGCTGGGGGAAAAGAGTGAAAAGAACTGTACTGTTCAACTGTTTGGCTAATTTAAAAGAGAGGAGGAAAGAGAAAACAAGGTAGATGACTGAATCTGTAATTCCTTGAGATAAAAGGCTCTGATATTGTTCTGTACTTTTCTCAGCATACTTCCTCAGTTTTAGTCCCTTTATTTCTGCAAAAACAATCTCTGCAGTGCCAAAAATCGTATTTAGGCTCCTGGACTTTGGTAAGCTTATTTGTGGTAACATTTATCTTGTGGGGTAAAAATAAGCATAAGACTGTAATATCCAGTTGAATTATGGGTTGTCAGATCCTTAAAAATTCAGGACTTCCTTTGCCACTGCCCTCTCCAGATGCACTGTATGCAGAACATTCGTGTGACCCTATAACAGGAYGTACTGTGTGTGAAGAGTGTATCCTTAGCACGGACGGCCTTCAGATGTAGATCTTTCACAATTCATTGCCTGCAGAGCTATTCATAGTGGAAGTCTAGGATGGATGTAATCTACTTCTATGATAAGCTTTGATACTAGTACAATCTATTCCAAAAGTTTGGAATATATACCAACTGAAAAAAAGGAACTACTTTGCCCCCCTCAAGTGTTTGGCTCACATTCATGTTTGATCCGGATGGTGAAGACTTTTTATGAAACTTATTTTGTGTTATTTTGTGTCTACCCACAGGAAAGGAAACATTTAAACAGCTAATTCCAGATTATGCAGAGAATTTATCAGTGCCTTTTGTTGTTTTTCTTTCTCTATSCTTGCCCTTGTTTGTTGTGTTCTGTAGTTATCTATCAGTACAATATTCTTGCTTTGGAGCATCAGTTTTCTCCAGGTAAGTACTGAAACCCATACTCACTGAACTTGATTGCGATTAAGTATGCACTTAAATTTAAGTACGCAGCGACTGTRATTTTCTCTATGCTATACATCTGAAATACTTTCTTCAGTAGGACTTTAAAGCTGGTATTATTCAAAATAAGATTAATGCAACATTAGGCTACTGACATACAGAATTTAAGTAAATCCCAGGTTTACTTTGTTATTTTGATGTCTGTGAATTGTGACCTTTCCATGTGCTTCTAAATTTAAAGGGTTTGATATGCATTCAGTAATAAGTTATGGTTTATGCAGCTTTTTCCCCTTCTTTTTTCCCTGGCAACACATGCTAAATATGATACCTTGCTGCTGGTAGATTTACATCTTCATATCCAAACAAAAAGCAACTGAATACAGCTACAGAAACTGACTCATTCCACAGGTGAAGCAGTAAAACTCACTTATATACCATGGGCTGTCAAAAGCACCTGGTAAACAGATTTAAAAATATGACATTTCTTCTCTAGCATCTTTCTCTAAGGATGATTCCATATGCAACTTAAAAAAAACCCAGTGAATAATAAAATAACCCAATGTTAGTATGGTAATTATGATGCAGATGTCTTTTAAAGTTTAAATGATAAAGGTTTTCTCTTACTTTCTTAAGACTAAGAATTTATCACTAGGTAATTTACCYCTTATTATTATTTTTTATCTCACTATTACATATCCATGAGAAAGCAGGATCAGTATTTTTAAAAAGTTGCTTGTAGTAGCATGAGCCTTGCAGTTCTAGGAGAYGCAGTGCCAGAGTGCGGATACGTACTGAATATGTTGCATTCAATTTTAAAGCAATATTCATAATTTTTAACTCACGGATAACGGAGTAGATGTYTGTAACCTCTGGTTTGGTCTCAAACAATTTATTGAACGATGTACAGGCTACTGAATTTTAATTAGCTAGTAAAAAATTGTGTTTYCATCAACTTGTGGCAAATACTTGTTAATAGATGACACATGCATCCTGTATTATGTTAAGCTGCTTCTGTTTTTTTCTGTTGAAATCATTCAGAAATTCAGTCTTACACTGACAAAAGGACAGATAAGTGAAACTCAAATTTTCAGCAGCAGGCATGTTGTTTGCTGGATGTTTAGTAATACAACAAGCTAATATGCTGGGCCAAAGAGATTATTGCTTCTGCTGCCTGCCTTCCCRGAGCAAGAGGTTACTGCTAAAGGTGACAAAAAAAGGACATAGGCTCGCTCATTAGCTACTAACGTTCACAGTCTGGCATATTAGCTTGAACAGAAATTAYGGCTGTTGAATTTAATATGCTAGGCCATTAGTGTGGTCCAACAGAGACYGGGTCATGTTCAGTTCTGCCCCAGCCCGCAGCAGGGGTGGTACACTTCAGTAAGGGCTTTGGCAAAAAACTGAAGGTGAAAGTGTCTATAATGACTGCTATTAAATCTAACAAAGGCCGTCTACAGACCTTTTAGACTGTGGGAGCCAGTCCAGGTCATTCATGTTACTCAGATTCCTTATTTGTTAGACTACAGAGCGAGCAAGCTTTGAGGTAAGAATAATTTATTCATTAAATGCATATTGCTAGCCAGATTTAATTGTGTCAGATAAAAGATTACTAAATTTCCCTCTAGTAATTAATAYGTATTTCTAGAGCAGTTTATTACCTTGCATAAAACAGTGGTGCGTATAGTTCAAAAACATATCAACAGTTAATAGTTGTTTCAATGTGAAAACATTGTGGATAAATACAGAAAAATGGGAATGGAAGAAAAGAGTTTGAAAATGAAAAGCATTCTGTGAATGMTAGAAAATATAACATAGTATTCAATTGATATGCTCGCCTTACAGAATTATCTTTTTCCCATTTAACATGGTAACTCATGTTTTGAATGGAAATTAAGGTCTGCAGTTCCTGGGTTTTGAATCTAGTGTCTGTAGGTTTTAATTTTTTTTATTTTTTTTTTTTTTTTAACCAATTCAGGTATAAGAATTCTGTCTTTACTTTGGCCAGGGTCTTTTGTTCTTTTATAAAAGTTTCAGTGAAAGTCACCAAGACTAAGAAGCAGCAATTTTCTATTGATTCCAATTTCTAGACTTTCACTGCAATAGGCAACCAGCATTGTAAAAAATGACCTCATAATGATGTCAGAGAAAAAAAATCCAGTAAAATCTTTATCACATGTAAGTCAGTAACCAAACTAATGATATCACTGCATGAACACACGTAACAGTATCACAAGGTTAACTAACAAGAAAGGAAATGAAATATACACACCAAAGTCATTAAGTGCTCACTGATGAGCTATTGTAAAGAAGTAGCAAAAGACTTTTGAAGAAGGAATGCTATAGAAACATTATCTTATTTTCATGGTTCCTGTCTGTTACCCTATTTATAGATATATATCYGAGGTTGCTGCAGCGTGCACAATATAACAATGTGGAGAAAAGTTTTACTTGCTGGCAGTATAACTGAAGCGATATAATTGAAGTAATTCTTTTGATTTACTGCCTTGTGCTGTATTTGGGTTGAATAACTTAGTAGCATTGGGTTGTTGAACTAAGTGATTGCATCACAGCCATAATGAAATAGCTGCAAGATTATTCACTTGTCTATGTCTACATTTTTTAAATGTCTAAATTTTTGGCTTTCATCTGCAAAATCCAGAGTTAGGTACCTACATTCATTGAACATAATTAGAACTATGTTGCTCAGAACACACAAAAATTTGTGTGATGAACACTGTCAGCTGTGTTTAATAACAGTGTACATAAAGGGTGTCTCAAATTCTGCCCCTGCTGCTTAAAGATGCATTAGGAGTACTTAATATCTGCGGTCAATCCAGAGCTAAGGATCTGTTCCTGAGGCTAGAAACCTTTACGTAGTCTTTAAAACTTAGGACCGGTGCTCGTTCTTTTCAAGGTATAGCCACTGGATTCCAAGACTTTTTGCTATCTTTCTGGCTTACACTATTGTTTTAAGATGTCTCYTCTTTACTAGGTCATGTAGAATAGCCTACAGGTCTTCTTTTGTGAGGTAGGAGACAAGGTTTTTAACATACAATAAAAAAGTTCGTGTAATTAAAAAAGATACGCACCATACTTTAACGGTCTAATTCACTGTYGTAGAATATTATGGATGTCAAAAGCTTACATAGTTCAAAATCAATTTGATAAACATGGAAAATAAATTCATAATGGATTATTTAAGCAGAAGTGCTTGACAAAGTTTGRTGGAGGTAAAACAGCAGAGCAGGGAACTACCATTATATGGTTGCCTTATCTCTCTTTCTCCAAACTTTCTAACCTTCAGACAACTCTGGAGACAGAATCTTGGGACAGACAGACCTTTGATACAACGTGGTACAACTGCTGATACGTCATGTCCTTACGTTTGGCAGTGCATTTCTGAAAGGTATCATTTATCGGTTTTTACTAGCAGACTGACCAGATGAAGAAACTTCAGGAGCTCTGGGAAATGCTACCTATTTCTGGTACTACGAGCTTGCTATACAGGGAGCTTTCAGATTGAAAAGGGAGACACCGTGGTATCTTTTTGGATTTCATCATTAGCTTTTATTGTCATATATTTTTAACATCATGTTAATAAGCCTAAAATTAAGAATGAGTTACTAGCCAATCAACTGCATTATAGAACTACACCATCTCCCTTATTCTAAGCACATCGATGCTTGCTAGCAAAAATAGCATAATCTTCAGAATTACTAAAGAACATCACCGTGTTTCTGTGTTGATCTGGAAACATTTATGGAAAGTCGTGGTGCAGCTATATGCGTAACATTAAAAATACAAGCCATCAAACATAGATAGATTCCACATCCTGCCATATCGACCCATTTAATCTGTTTCAAATAATCTGCCTTCCAGAATCTTAAGGGCAAAGAGGGAGAGAATCTGATTTGGTCACAAAACAGGAGTCATTAACCTTGAACACTGAGACACTGAACTTCTCATGAAGAGCAATGCTACTTAATAACCCATAATCTAACAGATTCTGTCTTGGCAGTATCTGTAGGTGATTTCCCCAAACACCAATGAAGCCATGAAGAAAAGTATTGCAAAAAAAGAGATAAGGCAGAAAGATAAAGGAATCAAATCTTGTATTGCTGATATGCACAGCTTTTACATCTAACACTAGTTAGTTCATTTCTAAAACACACATGATACCTGACTCACCTGTGATAAATTAATATATTCAAGAATCAGGTTCATGGTTCTGAAATGCATTCTGTATTTATTTCAGCTATGCTGGTGAGTGCTAATAAATATATAAAATACCTACCATTGTGGAAAGGTAATTTGAACAGCAAGCAGTTATGTTTAACAAGAAAAACATGTATACCGATAAATACATATATACTAGGTGTTATATTTTTATAAACATATGTGGAGTCAGTTTTTCAGAATGATTTCTCAGAATACTGAACATGATCTCTAATTCAAAGCTGTACAAGAAGAAAAACAGCCTGCTAGCATTCTGGTGAAAGTCACTAATCCCCAAAAATAAAAATGCATATTAACGTGTTTTATCATACAAGCATCTTTTCTTCAAAGTCAAAATGTCTTGACCTTTTAGAGAAATCTAGGTGTATTGTCATTTCGTTCGTAGTTCAAAAATACAAACTGTTTATGCTAGAACCACAGAGCTTATTATTCTGGCAAACTATGTGTGCATTAGGTCATACAATGATACAGCTTATTTATACCTGGCTGCAACACTGTTCTAAGTACAGAGAAATTCARAGCAAGTCCTTGCATTCAGTATTGTTATAGTTGATTATACACTAAATATTCAGAGGCTTCAGTGTCATTAAGAGTATATAACTGAAATTACATGGGCAGTGTTATTCTCATCAGTGTAGGTTAATGGAAGGAAACTCATCTGATCATCTTTTCAGCAGTAGTCTTATGTGTTGAAAAGCTTGTCCTCATGCATATGCACAATGTGACAGTCTGCTCTGAAGAGGACTGGGATCTGGAAATGGGAAGCTGGACCGTATGCTTAGGCATTACATACATTCATAGAACAAGCTCTACCACTGAAAACGTGTAGTACAAGATACCATTTCAATATGAAAATTAATTTAGGGTAAGTAGCAGGTTGTATCCCATGTACAATGTTGTGTACAATAATATGGTGCCGCTATGGAATCAAAAGAAATTTTATGCAAACAGCTAGATGGTATTTTCTTTCAGGGTACTTGTACATTGCATTTTTCTTAGGGATGGTAAATCCTGCTGAATGTGAATGAACCCAAATGGGAGGGATTCACAGTGCTTGTGCCAAACTGAGATCAGATGGAAATTTATGGGAGTTGGATCAAAGGAATTCTACCTCTTACCATTAATGTCATGCACCTGATCTAGAATAAGAACAAAAATTTACTATGTGTGTTTTTCCATTAAGGATGTATATCTTTAGAAACATCTTTCTACTTGGGGAAATATAGTTGTGTGACTGAATCTGTACTCACACTTAGCCATATACTGTGTTAAACCTTCTTAAATACTTTTTTTGTTCTTTTAACACGTCTTTTAGGCACGGATATTTTTGTTCTCTGAAAGGTAGACTCATCTAAAAGCTCCCTCAACACTCTTGTCTCAGTGAAATACCCCTGGAAGAGATTAAATTTAGTCTATATTTTAAGTGAAATTTGGTAGCATTTAAAAATGTCATATCCTAGATTCCCCCTTAAGCTTAGACCTTTTTCTACCCCATTATTCAAGCCAACAACATTATGCTTTTTTTTTATTTTCAAAGGTTGCATGAAATGTAAGCAGGGGGCAGCACGAAGTGTAAGCATTTCCTTCATTCTCTATAGCCGAAAGTAACCTAACAGTGTCTCATGTTTCACACCGATACCTCAAGATTATGAAATACTTAAGTCCTAACCACTTCATCTTAGAAAGCAACTGTGATAGGACTTGAACGGGAATTACTTTGTCTTTTCACGAGATGAGCAAACCCAGAGTTACAAAGGCTTCCATCCTCTTAGATATTTTGCTAAAAACAAAMTGGGATACCACTTTAAACATGGAAAACTCACAACTGTTTGGTAAAACGGATGAAAACCAAAAATGATTACCCGTCTACCTGAGAGCTGCTGCGGTGTGGCGGGGTCTCGTTCCTCGCGGGGACGCCCGCAGAAGAGCAGCTCGCCCTGCCCCCTCCGGAAGCCCCGGGCCCCTCCGCACGCAYGTCCCTGCCTGTTCCAGAACGTTCTGCAGGGCCGCGCCCCCCCAGCCCCTCCTCCCGAGGGCTGTGTCCGGGCGGAGGTGAGCCTCTGCCCGCTCCCTCTCTCGCGCACACAGGCAGACACACGAGCGCGTACGTACGCAGCCCCTGGAACTTTGAAATAGCATCGGCGGTACCCACACAGTAAGCTGTGAGGGGAAAAATCAGGCGTAAGCTGACCAGGTTATCACAGTAACGGTGGTGTGGTGGAGCTCCCGTGGAAGTCCGACTGCAAAGTAATCGATAATATTCAGTCTAAGAAGAGGGAGATTGTGAAGTGCAATTGGAATCTGGCAGGAAGTGGCAAAAACCAGCAAAAGCAAAATGGCTTAAACTCTTGTGTGGTTGGGTAAAGCTCCTCGGTGCTCCCTCAGCTGTCAAAAAGGTCACTCTACRTTTTAAAAGTATAGATGTTTACAACATTGCAATAGCTGTTTGTCAACAATGACATAACTGTTMATTTTGACTTAAAGAACACTGAAATGAACTTAAATTTCAGTATTAGTATATTATATAGCTTCATAGAGATGTTGGTAAATCTCAGCCACCTGTTTGAATATTTCATAATGGTAAGGGCGAAAGTCAGCCTATCTGTTTTGGCTAGTAACRGACAATTGTAAGAAGCTGGAAGATCTCCCCTAGATTTTGTACCTGTGATAGCCAATTGAATGMGTTCATTCTGCCCTGTGGATGTTGGACACACTTACTATTTGTTATAGTACTGCATCGGTAACTAGAAAATACTTGATTGTATACAGTCTTTATAGTACTGTGTTTAAAAGGCACAGCAATTTTCTGCTCCTTCCAGAAGCTGAGGGATGATGTTGCAGTGCYGTACAACACTCAAGAAGCCGTGCACTCTGTTAAATTTTTAACATCCATTTTATCAAACAGGTGCTCCCATTATTCTGAGTGAAAAATCAGTTTAAAAGATAAAATGCAGAAATTGTTTTGGGTTTTTTTCTGGAATTAGGTATACAAATTTCTTCTGATTCATCAGGACAAGAAAAGCCATGAAGTCTACTTTCTGCAGAGTACTTCCCTGAGCAAAGCTGAAAGCAGCGGAGTTTTGAGGAATAAACCCTGTTGAAATTTCATTGCTGCCAATATGAGTAGATAGATCATTGTCTTGGTTTTCCAATATTAAAGCTATGCTGCTGTTTTGTGATGTACGTGATGCCTTGGAAGAAAGGAGATGACTTTTTATTTAAGTAGGTTAATAGGTCCCATGGCTTCGAAAGCTGAATTTCTTTGGGTTTGGGTGGTGAACTTGTAAAAGCTTACTTGTTTCAACAGCATGGCAGGCTAGACAGGTTTTCCCAATGACACTGACATTTACTATAACTTGTATGTGTGTATCTGTCTTACAACTTGAGTGTTCTGTTCACCAGAGTGTTCAGCTCCGCTAATTGAGCCCTCTAGGTTTGATTGGAAGGCTTGGGATGTTGTGGATATACACTTGCTTGGCTGAAGGTAAAAATCTAATGAGAGACAGAGAGGGTTGTGTGTGTGTGTATGTAGAAAATTTGTATCTGAGAGCTTTTCTACTTTATCTGGGAAAATGTGTTTTTCTTCAAAGCCCACATGAAAACTGGAACTGATTGTTTCATATGCACAGAATATTGACTATGTGATCTTGCTCTCTCACAATGAATGGGATACTAGGTTTTATTCTAAATTTTACAAACCATGCTCAAATTGCTATGTGTACATACTTACACAAAATTTTTTGTGTGCTAAGCTTTTAAATGGGGAAGACTACTCTGCCCTTTGTTTACTACATGCACGAGGTAGGCAGACAGTGTGTATATAATGTGAGACAAAATTTGTATTTAGACACACGTATGCGTACATATAGATTTATTATTGATTGAAGGTGTTTTCTTATGTTGCTACTATATATCTTTATCTGATACATCAGTATCTGATATCTTTGCATTTTAGTGGTTATGAACCATTTCTTTTCTGTACAAAAAGTTCGGTAGGGCTATTAGCGTTGTACATTGTTGAACTAGTAATAATAATCTCTATGTGTACTTTCAGAAATAGAATCTTGGGAATGATTTGTAAAAGTCTGGGAGAGAAACTCAGTTTGTGTCCACAAACTGCAAATTACTTCTGACTAGAGTTTTGATATAGTAAGATTCATTAATATTCAGACAAAATGCAATGTCAATATTAAGATACAGAAAAGCTTTATTATGAAAACTTGGAATTTCTTATGTCATTTCAGTAGTGATGTAGTGTTGTTTTTTTTTTTTTTTTTTTACTCTTTTATACTCTGGTTGGTTTTAGAACCTTGACCATGTCCACCTTAAATTCCTTTAAAATGAAATTAAACCTTCAGTTTTCTCTTTGATAAAGTTTTAGGGTAGTGTTTGGAATGAGCAGTTACTTAAAAAAATGATAAGAACTAAAACAGTGTCCAAAAATGCTTCTGCTAGATTATGGATTTAAGASAATGACCTTAATACCATGCTTTAACTTTTGGTCAGTCCTGAGTTGGTCAGCCAGTTGGATTGATGATCATTGTAGGTCCCTTCCAACTGAAATACTCTATTCTATTCTGTTCTGTTCTGTTCTATTCTATTCTATTCGAAGACCTGCCAGACATTCTGTTTTGCTTGGTTTTGCTATTATCACAGAGGAATAAGCATGCTGTGTAACTTGAACAATAGACTAATCAGCAGCAACATGAACATTTGACTTACTGCAGAAAAACGTGTTTGCGTCATTATAATAMTTATGCTGCTGCTTGTTGCAGTTTATCCCATTAACAAACTCTGGATGTTTCTCTGAGCAGAGCTACTTTCAGGTTCTAAAATGAAACCAGACACCTCTCCCTTGCTGTCCAGGCAAGGAAAACCAGAATAAATTCAGAAAATAATGAGTCTTTTATTTTTCTGAAAACAAAGCAACTTTTTTTTACTGTTGTGTAAAAAAGAGTGTCATGATTGATTTCAAAATAAAACAAGTCAGGTCTTCAATGTATTTGGAAGCAATTAGTTGAGGGCTCAGAGGTCAAGTGCRAAGGGTTTGGAGCTTAAAGAAGGAAGTTGTGCGATGGCCACAGCTTCAAAACACTGCCCTGCTGAATTTGTAAAACTTACAGGAGAATGGTTCCATATGTCCGTTTGTTAAGGACCTCTGACAACAACAGTGCTGTCACAGGTTTTCAACTCTCCTTCTGTTCCATCCCTATCAGCATCATATTCAGAAAGCTATGAAGCAGGTTTAGATCTAAGTCTCCAGATTTCTTGTCAGCCTGTCTGGAAAGCAGCGAAGGTTGAGGGAGCATTTAAAATAATCCATCTCTGGATGACAGGAGAATAAAGAGGAGATTGAATGAGTAGAGAAAGGTATAGACTAAAGGAGAACAGTAATACGGCACTTGGAAAGAGGAGGGGAAAGGATAGACAGGATGAGRAAGAAAGCAAGGAGGGGATAAAGGCAAACCAAAAAAGTGTATGTCAGATTTAAGTACAGAAAATTTTGCAGGAGTACAGAAAGTGTTACAGAGGGAATGTACAGAAATGTATGTTGGAAAAAGAAGTAGGAGGTGTTGCAGTTTTCCTTGTATCTCCCTGCTGAAAGAATGAAAGTGATGCAGCATTTCTGTACATACACCAAAAGCTGTATCTGCTGCAACTGGATTCTATCCCCAACTTTCTCTTTTGAATGAGCACTGGGAAGTGAAGAGAATGTAGAAAGGAGGAGGGCATTACTTCTCTAATGAGGGAGAAAATGGTTTTTGGAAATCCTTACTTCTACCTCACCTTCATGTGTCAAACTTCATATTTCTGGTATTCTCCAAGGAGCTTCCATGGAGTTTTGCTTCTGTATAAGAAATGTTCTCTATTAATTCTGAAAGTTGAATGGTGGAGATTGGAAAATGAGGTGATAGGAATAGTATTTTACTTAGTATGTGTGTGTTTACTCTTACTTTCTTTAACTACTTTTGAAAATAAAGAGCAATATTTTTAAAAGTGTTGACATTAGTGATCCTTGTTAATATGGGACATATGTTTGGCATATACTTGGAGTTAATACTGTGCTTTTAAAAATCTAAGTTTGGAATCAGATCAGGGAGTATACTTTCAATTGTGCTGTAAGTCTCAGGTCACTTCTTATTCTTTAGATCTCATCATTTTGAGTAAGATGATTTCTTTGTAGTGTAGTCTGTAGTTTTTGTAAAGTATTTTGAGGTTCTAAGATAAAAGAATAATACTGGGGAATTTTGATTTTTCTTTCCCCTCTAGCAGGAATCCGTACATCCACCTCTGTAATACCTGGGAAAGGTAACCTGAAAATACTTACCTACAAATTTAACCTGCATATTAAAGGAAACGTCTACACTGTGACAGGGTTAGTGTTTTCCAGTAAATTACTTAACATTACTAGCAGCAAGCAAAGGCGCTATTATGCTAGCCCCCACACAAATACAAAAGCATCAAAGATAATGACAGCTGTTTATCTTTTTGTGATGTTAACGTGTAACGTGACTGGGGCCAGATAAACAAGACCGAGCATCAGTGCTGTGCCTCAGATTCTTCACACAAGAATTAAAAAAATCCAAGAGCACAGAAGATGGAAGGATCAACCGTGCAGATTGTGTCAAATATATGTATTACTAAGATCTCATCGCAAACCTTTCCTAAGCAGTAATATGGCATCTCCTGATTAAAATACTACTGAGTATTGGAAATATTCAGGCATCTCTAAGATGCTTAGGTTTGTATTCTTTATGTATGTCAGAATTCATTACTCTTCTAAAAAAATCAGTTTGTCTCTTCTGCTGGCAGCTTTATGGCTTTGAGATTTACTTGCTAACCTTATTTTTCAACATAGTTGCTCAGAGAACTTAAAATCAAGCCTGCGTATTTTCAGCTTAGTTTTTTTAATATATTAAAAATGTGCAGTTGTTCAAATTGTCACGACAAGTTTCCTATGGCATAATTTGGATGTGCTCGTTTAAAAATGCAGATATGTATTTTACATATGACCATAATTGCTTATGAAATGGCATGCTGGGATGTACTTGGGTTTGAAAGTCTGTCCCAGCACAAATTTTGTTCTCTTAAAAGGCATTGACAAGAAAAGGAATAGTTTTATATTTGGTTAGGAAATGAAAATGTTACCATTCAAGAATCAGTATTGCACATTTTGGTTTAGAGTGGATAAAGGACATTTTCTTTTCTTTCATAGTTTGAAAATTAAAATCCCTTGGAATATTTTAAAACATTAACTATGGTTAAGGGATTAAATGAAGCAAAATGGTTTGCTGTATGTTGAATCAATCAGAATTAAAGTTCATTTATAAGTGACAGGTTTTCTATGCACAGCAACTTTCTTTTAATACCTCTGGTGTAAATGACTCTTCTTTTTAATATGCCATGTTACCTGTGTTTAATGAAGTGATTTAAGTATTCTGGGTGGGTTATTTGTGAATCTGAATTCTAAATAAGACGAAAATTGCTTTTCAGTAGTAGGGCTAGCTTTCCCGAGATGAGCTAGGTGGCAGAATTGACTAAGAAAGTGGTGCTTAGTTATTCCATAAGCTCTGAATGCCAGTTTGTTCACTGAATCATGTAAAATGCAGTCCATTTTGACTTTATACCTTGCAAAAAGGAATTATCTTTTTACATCAAGTACATTTTGTAATATTTTATGCAGAATACCTTAAAGCAGGTGTATGCTAATTTCCAAAAAGCTACAGGCTCTCAGTGAGATGGGAAAAAGCATCTTGTTTTGCAAATCCAATATGGTTATTTAACAGTTCTAGCGATACAATTATTTTTCATGTGTATTACACAATGCAAGGTCTACAGAAGGATTCTGCTGATAGCAGATTTCCCTGAGGTTCTCTGCACTGCCTGCCCAAGTTTGACTGCTTTATACGCTCAATTTTTACTGAGGACAAAGGTGAAGAGTGGGTAGGAAAACAAGGATGACAGATGTTTGTCATTACTGTTTAATGCTCTACTGGACAGTTCTTGGATACTAAGATGGAGAGCATGGTGTGAAAACAAGAGTAAGAGCGGGTTTTTAACCTAAGTATTGTCGAGTCAGTGGCTTTAAATGCAAGTATGTAGCTATTAAATACAAAGTAGTGGTTACTTGTAGTTTTGAACGTCAGTGAAAGAATGTTTCCCATGAAGCATTCGCATTGGCAATTGTTACGCTTTAATCTAGGAAAAACATCACATCATAACTCCCTTCAAGTCCATCTTTTTCAAATAGCTTGAAAAGGTCTCCGGTTTTGTTATATTGGTGGAAGACTAGTCAAAAAACATATTCTGGCTTTTNNNNAAACTTATCTCCCATCTCTTTGTCTTAATCTCTGTCTGATGTGGTAACACAGCTCTGAAGGCACGGAGATAACGTTTTCTGGAGGAATGAGTATGCGTAGCTGGGAATCAGGAACTCCTGGAGTTTTTACCTCTGCTGCTCAGTTGTTTCATTTTATTACATTTGTTGAGTGACTCAAGTTCTAACTCATTTTTCTTTATATAAAGTTGATCATAATGGGTGGTGATGATGATAGGTGGTGATAATAGTCATTGCTACTGTACTGGCCCATTAATCTTTTTTGTAAGACCCTGTTCTGTGAAGGACTGTTCTAGCACACAGACTACCTGATGTAGTCTGTGTATGCATGAGAGTCCGTGCATCAACTGTGTGATGTGGTTCATTCTGGAATACCAGTTTCAGTCCATGATAGCAAACAGGTTAAAGTAGAAATAAATACAATAATTAAAAGAAAATTATACTGATAGATGATGGTAGACCAGACCGTGTGTTGTTCTTCATCCAGAAGGCCTAGAAGGATGTACCAGGTGGAATGACAGAATAACCTTTGAATTAAATCTTTATGAGAAAGCAGCCTTTTTGTCAACCTCTCTTCTTAAAGAACTTATTTAAAAATAGTCTAACTCTGCATAAGCATGAGGATTTTTATTAGGCTACTGTTATGGAATCAGTACTGTACCTAAAACAGAGATTACAAAGTGCTTCCATTCTGAATTCCAGAATTTAAGGTACCTGGTGTAGAGTCTTTGCATTCGTTTGCAAATATATGTTCTGTTACTGAAGTAATACAGGGTGTTTAATGGAATTGGCTTTCCAATAAAAGGGAAACAATGTTGAATTTATTAATCTGAGAGTTATTCYAAGAAAGAATCTTGCTTTATACAAATGGCCTGCTAGGAAACAATTGTTATCCAGCTCACTTTGGGTATAATCTCCATTAGTCAACATGTGCTTTTAAGATTAAATTTGCAGTTCTACTGTATTTTGTCCCTGCTTTAAAAGTATTGGTGTATTTCTGTTCTTTCTGTTCTGTACAGTATGCTTGTTGAACACTGAGCTTCATTCCTTATGATCATGACCCAGTTATGTTGAGTTTACTAACTTGGTTAATAAGACTATAAATAATAATTCATAGTCGTCTTTTGTAGTTAGCAGTGGTAGCYTATTATAATTTTCCTTGGCAGCACATATGGTGGGTGATAAACTAACTAATAAAAGTGCCACATGGAGCACAGGTCCGCTTTTATTTTTTTACGACTGTTTCTTTCATCTGATACATAATTAATGTGCAAGGTTCAAAATTGTTTTGTCTGTGGTTTCAGCTTCTGCTGATGTATTCTGAGYTGTAAATGTTGTGTGAAAACAATGATTCCCTGACTTAATCAGCTGTATTTGTTCAATGACCATTGTATAATAACAGCAAATGAGGTTGTCAAAACACTTTTTAAAGAATTTTTGTATTCACTCTTTGAGTCTTATTACTAGTTCTTTTAACTGAGATTAAAAGTAACTGTAAATTCCACGATAGGTCTTCTAGCCAAGCAAATGCATTAACTTTTTTTTCTTTCATTTGCTATTCAGAAGTTCATGCTCTTCAGTTGGCTTTTTAGTCCCATCTTCACATGGGATGCATCTTGCAGTCTTCTGCTTGTAARCTGGCTTTTCCACTGTCTGCCTGCTTTAGTAGAAGCAACTGCAGCTCTTCTGCTAGTTTGAGAACTTCAGTGGAACTCCAGGTTGACCTTGGACAAAGATGAGAAAAGGGACATCCATTTTGTACATCCCATTTATTCTCTCGCCTGTCACAGAAAGAAATCTTTGTAGCGGTATTGCTTCACACTAAAGTGATATAATTTTTCCCCCCAACCCTCATCTTGTAAATCTGATACTTTATGGTACCTCAAGTGAAAATAGTTGACAGAGTACATCCCAGATTGCATTTGTAGAGTTTCAGCCTTTCCTCTCAATCAGAAGATATCTGTATTACAATCAGCATATTAATGCCAGTTTTCTAGCATTAGAAATTAAAAAAACTGGCAGTAGCTATTTTTCTGAGGCTGCTAGTCTATCACTTCTGTCCCCTTCCATAATTAAGTAGATCTACATTTCTTGAGTCAGACTTCCCATGGATGAACCCTTCTATTGTGTAGTTTCAAAATTCTGGTAGTACAGAGGCAGCCATATAGGTATGTAACCACCATATCAAAGAGAAATCTTCAGCTTCGCTATAAATAGTCATCACGTATTTGGTGCAGTGTAGGGAGTCTTAATGAACAAACTCTAACCTACTGCTTGCTGTTGTCTTCTCAATTACACCTGGCTGGTTTTAGGTGAATCACTTGTTGCGAGATAGATTCAATAATTTTTCGGTGAAATTTCCTCTGAAGGAGGAAGTGCATTTCCAGATTTACAAGGAAAGGTTCTTGAACTTTGAATGTTTTCTCTTCTCTCCTTTTGCTTCCAGCTTGTTTGTCCTTAATTTTGCTGCCTGGGCATAGGACCTTCTGCTTGGAAACTTCCATCCATCTGAATAGATACCACGGCTTAGAAAAACCTCCATTTCCTGAGTGCTTGTTCACTATGAACAACCATTGAGGATACCTAGTGAGCAGGTATCTGTAGTGATGCAACAGGTTTAGAGAGTCATTACAGTCCTTTTTTTTTTCCCCTCCCTATGAGTAATTAGGGAATACATGCTGGGTTGCAGTGAGAGAGCTGAGCGTAAGGATTGCCATTATTGACTGCCATTTACTTATCTGATAGAGAATGAATTCCCACCACTTTGTCACCACAGGGGAACATTTTAATTGTGTGGTTTAGATTTCAATTTTGGAGTTAGAATTCCAGTAATGTTAAATAGATATGTTAAATATTCTTACTGGCTTAAAAGTGTTAAGTTTTTCTTTTGTAATCGTGCTTCAAAATACACCGTTCTTGAACACTGTACCCCAAAAAAAGCTTCCTGAAGAAAATAATCAGCCTGTCTTATGAAGAGAAGGGAAGAGTAGTGGATGTTCGATACCTCCATTTTATCAAGACTTTTAACACATTCTACCCTAGTATTCTTACAGCCATATCGGTGAGATATGGAATGGATAAATGGATGGATGATAAGTCAACTGAAAAAGTGGCTTGACTGCTGGATTTAAAGGGCTGTGATCAGTGGTTCAGAGTTCACTTGGTGGCTCATTGGCGGTTGTGTGCCTCAGGGTTTGATACAAGGGGCATTACTGTTTAATAACAACATGAAGAGTGCGGTGAAGTGTACTGTCAGGAAGTTTGTGGGTGATACCAAACTGGAGGAAGCAGTATGTATAGTGGAAGACAGGGCTGCTTTTTGGAGGGACTTGGATAAGTTGGAAAAGTGTGTTCACAGAATCATAAAATGGTTGTGGTTGGAAGGGACCTCTGGAGGTCACCTGGTCCAACCCCACTGCTCAAGCAGGGACACCTGGAGGCAGTTGCCCAGGACCATGTCCAGATGGCTTTTGAATATCTCCAGGGTGGGAGACTCCACAACCTCCCTGGGCGACCTGTGCCTGTGCTCAGCCACCCTCACAGTGAAGAAGTGTATCCTGATGTTCAGACCGAACCTCCTGTTTCAGTTTGAGSCCAACGACTCTGGTCCTGTCACTGGGCACCACTGAAAAGAGCCTGGCTCTGWCTTCTTTTCACCCTCCCTTCAGGTATTTATATACATTGACAAGTTCCCCCTGAGCCTTCTCTTCTCTAGGCTGAACAGGTCCACCTGGCTCAGCCTTTCCTCATATGAGAGATGCGCCAGTCCCTTAATAATTTTTGTGGCCCTTTGTTAGACTCTCTCTAGTATGTCCATGTCTCTCTCTTGTACTGGGTATATTAATCAATATTACTGAATATTAATAATGTCATTTTTTCCCCCTTTGATTTCTTTAGAGTACATTGGGTATTTCAGAATGGAGGGTTCTTCAGTGACTACTGTATCTTCACAACTGTTTAGCTGTAGAATTGTGGGTCAAGCTGGGTTTTTTTACTTTTCTTATGTTCCTTCTTTGAMACAGAGCCAGGATATTCACAGTTAATAGTGCATTTATGTTCAAATCACACATATGTATGTTTGCTYTGTCCATTTTATAGAAAGATGCCTAAGGAAAAGACCCAAGTTGTTAAAGGAGAAGGAGATTGGACCTGAGTGACCTGAGGTGTAGGACTGTGCAGTTAGCCATGCAAACTTGTTACAAGTAATCCTTAAATGGTAACGTTCCAGAGACAAAGCACTATAAAGGAAAAAAAATTAGTATTAGGATTGTGAATCTGAAGGTTTAGACATTTCTATACTTCATCAGCAATAGCAATTTCCCTTCCTGGGAAAAAGAAAAAAAAAAAAAATAAAAAAGAAGCTGATGTGCTTTTTGGTTCTTCAGAGATCTTGAAAGATTTTTTTTATTTTTTAGGTGTTACTGTCTTAATAACAAAAGGCAACTTCATGGAATTATGACAAATTTAAAAATCTGTTTTGTTTCCTTTGGCAATGCAATACTTGGTTGATAAATTAGTTGATTCTTTATGTTGTTCAAATGCTTGTGGACACAGTGTTAACATAAGGAAAACTAAACTGAAAGCAATTTTATGCAGCTTTTTTTACGATACCCTTGAGCATTTTCTAAGTTTGCATTTAATCACAGAATCTTGGCCATGATATTTCTGACAGGTAATTTCCTTAATGCAGTTGACAGAGATGGATTACGTGGAAGCCTATTGGATCCAATGCTTTTGTGTGCAAGTGATAAGACTAGATTAGGGTTATCTTGCCCTGAGTGCCTGGAAAGATACAGCCACCTAATAATTCCCCTGGTAATACGGATGGTTTTGTGGGAGCAGAAATTCATGGCTAGATACTGGCCTGCAAAAATATTACCAGATTTTATTGCACCTTGAGAACATCTGGGGTGATGTGTATTTTTCTTGTTACATGATATCAAAATTATATGTCAGAGAAAGACAAATGTATTAAATGTTTGCCAGATTGGAAAAGTGATAAGGCAAGAGGCAGGCACATATCTTGGAAATATTAATGGGATTTTAAAATAAAATTATTTTTGTCATAACCATGATTATTATTCTTATTTTGCAGAGAAATAACAAAATAAGTAGCTTTTAGCTTTTTAGCTGCTGTAAAGGTTCATGTAAGAAAATTGCTGTTGTCTTGCTGACTTATTAAAAGACGCTAAGCCTGAATATTCATAACCAGGATGCTTTTTGAAAAAGGATTTAATTATAAATAGCAAAGTCTGAATAAGTTTTAGATTTCAATAATATGCTTTTGCAGTCAAGACTTTTTAACACTTGAGTAGAAAGTGTATACAAAAGCTTGGGTGAAATAATTAAAAGCCATCAATGTATAGCTTACTTTTATGTACTTGTAGCAAGCATTCAGTTTAGTTGCAACAGGATTTTTTCAGTGATCTCCAAGATCATGACAATTTTATAACTTASTTCTTCAAACTTCAACTAGACTAAGAAAATAAATTTGATGGGCTACTAGCTAACAGTATTGCAGTCAAAGTATCTGTTAGTGGTCTCATTTGGAAACAGACTTATTGGAAAGATGAAGGTTGGAGAAAGGAGCGGGTAGTGTTCATAAAACATAGACTCCTGACACTCCCTCTACAATCAGTAAAGAAGAGAGATGTGCCTTCAGGAGGCAATYCAGAGTAAGAGTCTAATTTAGATGGTCTGAGTCATGTCCTGTGGGATCCTCTTTGTATCTCTCGACTGATTACCGAGAGGGCTAAAATGAGCAGCCTCCTTCAGCTGAAGTTAGCTTTTCTGAATATTTTCTGGAATAGTGAGTTGCATAGATTCAAGATACAGAATGGTTTTCCAGGTTTTACACCTTTCTAGGCAACAGAGTTTTGCTACACTGTCTATGTAAAATGTTCAGAGGCTTTTTGGTGGGGACTTGGAGGGGGGGATACATATACTGTATTTCTTGGCATCRTGGCTCTTAGCTTCTTTCTAAGTAATGGTACAAAAACTGTTGTCATATGTTAYTTCTAGAAAACACAGCAAGTGGAAAAGACCATCCCTAGATTGCAGTTAAAAAGAAAAAAGAAAGAAAACCCACACAAACCCCAGACTGCTGGAGAATATTTGGGTTTGGTGTGGTGGGCAAGCTTTGTGTCCTTTGTGTTCTGAAAGATTCCTTACCTTACATCTTGGCCCGATAAAATATATTACCTATCTTTTCCTTGTTTTATTTCCAAAGGAAAAAAAAAGGCATTTTATACAGAGACTGTGACATGAAAAAGGATCACGTAGGTGTTTAATATATGCTGTGATGAGTAATTTTGGTCATGGTACATCAGAAAGCTACTTTCCCCCACCTTCTTTCTAATAAGAATTTTAATCCATTGATGACAAAACCTCTAAAGTATTTCCTTGCTGCATTGTAATACACTGTGACGAATTATGTCTCAGGAGTTGTAAAATTTTCTCATAGCTTGTAATACCTCATTTAATGAATTGATCACACTGAAATGTAAAGATGAAGCAGCATTTATTTTGTATGTTATATTGCGTATAATTTTTAGACTTGACATTTATAGCCATGGAAGCTGTTATTTTACATATCATTTTCAAACCATATCAGCCTTAAACACATTTAAATTTAATAAGCAAGTAGATGAGATTTGCTTTTAAGCTAGGCATATCATTATAGTTTGTGTTCCCTTCAGTAGGGCACATGCTTACTATTAAATGCAGTATTTAGTTGTCTTTTAAAACTAAAAATAATAGAAGGGAGTGTATTTACAAAAGTAATTGAATATAGAGCTGCTTTCAGGGACAGTGCCCCAGTCATGATTTTTGTAGGGTGCAGATGTTAAAGTAGTTTTTGTTTTTTATTAAAAATTGCCCCGTTTTGAGGAAATATTACTGTAGGAGCTATATGTGTTTCAGTTATGAAATACCAAATCATAGTAACATATGGCCTGATCATCATCTCCTGCAGAAAAAAATCCATGGGAGGGGAGAGCTTATTTGGAAACTCTGCATGATTTACCAGGCAGATTTTCTGATGCCTCATCTTTCTCATCAGAAAGAATTCGTAGCTGCCAAGGAGGTGGATTCTTACAGCCTTCTAACTATTTAAATGCCTTACCATCCATAAAAAGTATGTTGTTAGTAGTGTGAAAAAAGGCAGCCCTTCTTTCTTCGATCCTGGCTTCTTTTAGCACTAAAGAAACTTCACAGAACATCACATAGAGAACCTCTGCTGTCATTGCGATCTGTTTGTGACTCCCACCTCAGAATCTTGGTGGATGGAGAAGCAGTTGGGAGAAACCTAATGACAAGCTGAACTTTATAAAATCCCGGTGGACTTTTCTCTGGGGATTACGTTGCTTTTCCTAGTGCATTTGCTAAAAGACAATTCCAGCACTGTACTTGTTTGTGTGGCACAAAATTAGATAGGATGCAAATAAGAGGCTTTTCACCTTAACTCAGTCAGAGGAAAGAATGTTTTTTCTTCATATTTTTTCATTCTTTTTTAAAGATCAGTTTGGAAATATGGTACTGAATTTTCCAGACTTTATGAAAGTATTTTTCACTTTTTATCAAAATAAGGCTGATGCCTGTTCTGCAAAGTCCTTTCACTAAAGCGGAAAACTTAAGCAGACCTTGTTTTAGAATCTGTCTTTGAAGAATATAATTTTACAATTATGTTTTGAGGGTTTTGTTTTGGGATTTTTGTTGTGGTTTCCCCGTCTCCCCTTAAATACATTGTTTCACATTGTGTTCATGTTCATAGAGTAGTTCTTCGGGTTGTATGTAGTTTTTGCCTTTCTGGTCTATCTGCATTCATAGGCCTACTCAGCAAATTAGTAGACCTGATAGATCTTTCCAAATCCAAACCTCTTCCTGTGTATTTCTCTAGGGAATTGTTTTGCCTATGAGCCATGCAAGCCGATATTTAATGAACTGGAGTACACCAGACAAATAAACATACAATCTGGTTCAAGTATAAGTTGCTGTGTAGTAGCTTCATAATACAACCGACCCCAAACCCCCTTCTGTTCTTTGTGCAATTGGTTAATGAAAGGGAAATCAGGTGGACTGCACCAGCACTAGTAAAAAAAAAAAAATGAGACAGACCGAAGATTCGTGCATGTTGCTTAATTCTCAGCATGCAACGTGGCATGCTTTTGGCCTAAGCCAAACAGTAGTGCCTCTCGGGCCCTGGCATACTTCTGGAGATGGCAGATGACAGCAGCTGTTCCAAACAGGCAGGCAGAACACAGCTACCAGTTCTGGTGGGGTAGTGTTTTATTCATGGGGATATGGACTGTAGTGCCATAAAACAGGTGCCTGTTCTGATTTGTTGCATAGCCATGAAGACCACCTTTCATAATGGGATGATGGTACAAAACAGGCAGCATCCTTATAACCAAGGAACAATGTCTAACAGAACTTAAGAGAACTGCTAAGTCTTTTGTCTTGGCTGTTTCTCTTATCTTACTACACTTAAATATATTTTGCGCCTTGTCCATAAAGTTGGTAAAAGGGTTAAAGGAACTGTCACTGCATTGAAATTGAGCGCGTGGGGCAAAGGAGCGGAAATGTGCTTCTTAAATTAAACCATCTCCCTCAGTTAACTCTTATTTACTATTTATTTAATGCCCTTGCATATAAACATATGGCTGTCCACGTTGTAAAAACTAAGCTATAATGAAAGCAGACTTCACAGACACATTAGGAGATGGACGAGGTGACTGCAGAAGGCTAAGGATTAGTTAGCTGATAAGCTTTGAAGGAAGTACAAGATTTAGTAATCAACAGGGTAACATAGAAGAGGCATCAGAAGAATTAGTTCTTTGCCATGGGGTTTAGAAGTGTGTTATTTAAAAATTAGGTACATAGTTACTGTTCATACTAATGCATATAAATCACTGTGAATTTCATTCTGTGCGTTTCACTAGATTATGTGATCTTTGAACTTTTGTTGATAATTTTTTTAGTGTAGAAGATTGGCAATGTACAGTGTCAGCAAAATATGTCACGTAGTCATGAGGTGTAACTGAAGAACTGAATAATTTGTATCATGTCTTGCTCACAAGGATAATTAAATGGAATGGCATTTAAGTTGATGGAACTACAGGGGTGACCACTGACTAAAGAACTGTCTCCCAGTTTTTTTGGTAAAATGATCATCAATATTTTGTTAATTTCTCCCCCTTGTAAGTGTGTGGGTAAATATGCTTATTTTGCCTAGTACTTTCAGCAGGAATAACTTAATTACAGGGAATAGAAAATAATTCTAAAACAAAATCATTTAAATAAGAAATCATATATTTGTGGAATCTAACGTATTTTTCATTTAAATACAACTTTTTCATTCTTTTATTCAAAGAAAATGTGCTGCACAGTGAAATTACACTTAATAACATCAAAAAGTAGTAAAAAAAAAAAAAAAAAAACCAACTCATTTCTGGAGGTTTGTAGCAATGCATCTTTAAGTTTACCTCAGCATTGAAGGGGCCATTTAAAAAGATGAGAGCTTAATACAGACATCAATGATGATGATTTCCTTCAATATGATAATAAATATACCAAAGTACCCTTTTAGCTTTAATAATTCAGGATTCATTGGGCATTTAAAGGTTTTCCTGTTCTGTCATTTAAGGGATCTGATAGCAATTTGTTAAAAATAATATGAGACATGTCTCGACAAAAGACAAAAAATTGCACAATATCTAAGGGATGCTATTTAAAAATGAAGGTTGGTGCTCTCTACAGCACTTGCATAAAGGCTTAAAGATTTTCACCTTACTTGCTTATCTTCTTGAAAACTGTAACCATAACTTCCCATAAATTATTTGGAGGACATCCCCATAAATCAGTTATTTTATAAGAAACTCCTCAACCCTCTCCTTGAAATTATGTATAAAAGGTCTACAAAGGAAGGTTTGTACTAAAGTAATATATTGCTATGCTTTATCAGGAAAAAAAAATTAGAATAACTGTTTCTGAACAATAACGTAATTCTCAACTGAGATTTACAATTTGTACCACCATGATTTTCCAAAGGGCATGCATTTGTGTTTATGCTACAGTTAACAGAATTGATAATGATTTTAAGCTAATTATAACATTTCGATGTTGTTCTTCAGTTTCCCCTTAAATGTGGAGGACAGAGTATAATTCTTTAAAATTGGAACATTTTTTTTGTTACTTGTGCCCTGAAGGATACAGTTTTTAAGCTGAACATTATTTTTTTTTTCATAGTGAAAACATTCCCAAGCAAGTTACTCTGTTACAGATTACTGTATTGAGTCTTGAGTATATCCAGTTATGTTTAGAGACCAGTATGGATACGAACTATGAGAGCAAAGATGCCTATTGTAATCTGAGAGCAGAATCTGAATTGAGATTTCACACTTTGAAGAAAAAACGAATACATGGCTGAAACAGAATTAATTAAATATAAATTCAGTGATTATTATGTTAATTAAAACTAGTTAGAGATTACACAGCGGACTTCCTTTAAGAACTCCAAAAATCCAGATCCAGTTGCTGACTAGTAATGTGTGCCTGCACAGCCAAATAACATTGATTGAAACAGCACGTCAACGCACAGGAATTTCTGATATTTCTTAGGCATTAGCTTTAGTTTGAGGGGCTTCGTTAGAAATATTCTCAGACTTCTAGGATTTCTGTTTGTGAAAMATAATTTTATGCAGTAGATGAGCAGAGCGCTAAGCATTGGATCCGAGTTATGCRTTGCACTACCCTAAGTTGCTACTGGTTGTCATGGTAACATTTTTAAATGGTGGTGGCTGTGGCTTGACATCAGAACATTTTCTGTTAAGTGAAGATTTTTCTGAGATTGTAATGGAGTGTTTTAAGTGGGTGGACCTTTTGTACTCAATAAAATATTTAGTAGGTTGTAGTAAATATTAATTTGTCCTCCCTTCAAGATAATACACCATGCTGGGTATTTACAGTTCTGTGCTAATAGAATGGTATTCCAGGA
The DNA here is from genome assembly GCA_030449065.1 of Oceanodroma leucorhoa. Taxonomy (NCBI): domain Eukaryota; kingdom Metazoa; phylum Chordata; class Aves; order Procellariiformes; genus Oceanodroma; species Oceanodroma leucorhoa. The sequence continues at coordinate 3,920,904 of JASVER010000008.1, forward strand.
AAAGAGTTCATCCATTCTTAAGAGTCAAACTTGCTAAAAATAAATTTGCTAAATAATGCTTTAAATAGTAATTGTTGAAGGTGTTTCACTTTATCCTTTCAAAATCCCGTGTGGCAGATAGGTTAAATTTGCTTCAGCTTTTTTTATGCATTTAGTGAAGTAATGATTTTATTACTCATTTGTATTTAAAGCTGAACTTAAAACATCTTTACACTGGGACTTTCTTATTTTGAGTGACTGAAAATAAATGCATTTATAATAGCTTATATTTTGGAAGGGCAGTGGTAGAAATGGCTTAACTAAAAAGCTGGGAATGGAACATCTCTCTGTCAATCATGTGTTAACATACTTTGTTACTGACCATATTGTATTTGAGATGAAGCAATGTGAATGCTGTCTTATCCCTCACTTAGATAAGCTTTCAAAGGTGATCTCCAAATCATGTCTGCCACAGAGCAAGGATTTGCTGAGAGTGACAAACACATGCCCACTACATTTCCCGTATGCTTTTCAATAACTGAATTCCAAGGCTCCTGACAGAAAGGAAATGTCTTAGAAAACTCTCAGTAGTACACTTCAATACAGCAGGATACATTGAGTGAAAAGCACAACTGCTTTGCAAGTCAGGATTTATAAACTTTAATAATAAACTTATCGGGAAGAAACGGAAATTCAGTTTAGAGCGTTTGGAGAAATCATCTTGACGGGTAATACTAATTCATTTCTTCTTGCTATTGCATCGCTTCATTGATAGTTCACACGGTTTGATGGCCTTTTGGAGCCAATTTAGCCCTTTGTGTCTCATCATAATCTCATCCTTCATCCCTGTGATTTCAGAGGCTTTATGGAAATACCATGCAGATGTGTATGTGCTTTAGCACAGCTGATAACAGTGTCTTAGATGACCCCATCAATCTTAAATGACATTTTCTAGTAATCAGCAAGAGGCTTACAATTTATTTTTCTTTTTAGCTTCTTCATTACCTTTTCCTCTTATCTATCTATCTATCTATCCACCTATCTATCTATCAAAAAAAAAATCAAATGGTGCTTTAGCCTTGCCATGCTAAACTCATTCTTCTACATACCCACCAAGTATTTTTTAACTGTGTGCAGTTTTGCTTCTTCATGGTCACTCATGTTTTTCTCATAGTTACTCTTTGCTGATTTAATTGCTTTGTCCCTACTATTTCCCTACACAAGGTTAATACACGAGAGGTTGCCCTGCGGCCACCTCATAGATCTAAAAGTTGCAAGACACTTAGAAATTAGAGAAACCTACTTTAAACCACACATTTCAACATCACCTTTCTTGGAGTTAGATGGAGGATCCTCAGGAAACAAATATATGACATAAGAAAAAGAAAACGACAACAATTTTTATACATGTAGGGAAGAATTTGTCTTAAGCTCTGATTGGTGTATAATAATTAATGACTGCTTTTTACTTTTTGTTTTACCATTAACAGTATGAATTTGGAATTTTGCAGCAATGACTGGCTTTCCCAACTTGAGCAACTGTACTTTGCATTTTTCTCATATTAACTTTATTTCAAAAGGACACTGCAATGTATACTTTTTATTGAGCAATAAGAGTTAATCTTTTCAATGAAGCATTAAGATTGGATGTATTTATTTTTGTTTCTGCATTTTAAAAAAATGTCATTTATGGATAAGCACCCTGAGTTTTAGGAAGCAATTTTCATTGTATCAAAGTGAGCCATGAACTCACTATGAATTGGAGTTTTGCCCAAAGTGGGGAGAACATAGTATTTTTAACTGTATCATCCTCTATTGTAGCTATGAAACACTGTGTGAAGTTAGAGAGAATACAAGGAGCAGAATAATAATAGAACATTACATTTCCTTACGTAGCATGTGAAAATATATCAGCAAGGTATGTTCAACTGCTTTTTAGACATTTTACTTTTTAATGTCTTAAAAACCCACGAGGAATACACTCTTGATTTAGCCCAAAGCACTGTACATAACAGTTCAAGATGTAAGTAAGAATCAGTTTTTACTGTAACAATTGAGGATCTCTGTGGGGAAGAAAAAGAGTATCAGGAACATTAATCCACAGATACAATGTATAAAAACTGTTCCTTAGAGCAAAAAAAATCCTGAAATTTTATTCTCATCTGATGTGATTATTTGTAATCTTGCCTGATTGTTGTCTGAATACAAAATACATTTGCTCTGTCCTCTGTGAAAGCTGACCCTCAGCCTGTCCAGCCAGATTCTGTGGTGGCATGGAAGCCTCCTTATGTTCAGCTGTGTGTAAATACTTTCTTGTTGCAGCGTGCTGTAGTTTCTGTTTTCTTACCTAACTTGCAACTTATGTTGTTCATCTCGGTGCCGATATGTTCTGGTGCAGCCTACCAGCTTGCCTATACATTCACTTGGAGTCCTTTGTGGGTTCAATCTCTCTTCATAAAACTAGTCTTTAATTACTCAGGATATAGTTTTGATCCATCTATTGTTAAATAAAAGATGACTTCAGTTCCTTGGAAGTGGAGATGTCATTCTGTCAAATCACAGGCCTTTCTTTTCACATGACTCAGTGAGGGTAAAGCTTCCCCCTTCTTTTTTGACTTAGGACATAAATTTCAGTTAATTTTTTTTTTTTTTTTTTTTTTTAATCCATGCCATGGTATGTGCTTGGCCAAACATACCTACTATTGAGAGCTAAGAAGGGCTAATGCAGTTAGGTCATTACTGTCTCTTCAGTGAGAAAAGCATCAAGCAACCATTCTGGAGTAAAAATGAGCTTAATGGGATAGGCACAGCACTCCACCCCCAACCTCCAAGTCTAATTTTGAAGTATACTGTGAAAGATGTGTATAACTGATTTTTGCAGTTCCTTCTCTCCATTCTGACAGGAGGACCTACTAGATCAAATACAGCACTATGCTGGTCTACTTTCCATTTTGGATCTGTTTTGGAGTTTGGAACAGTGAGCTTAGATCTGCCTTTAAAAGTCAGTGTAGAGGTATTTCAGTAGCAAGATTCTGCCTTGCAAGGTCCAGCAAGCAAGTGTGGTGTTCCTTCTTCAGAAATACAGCYTAGGTAAGTCTATTGTACATGGATATAAAAAATCTTGTTAAAAAAAAAAAMCAACAACAACAAAATGCCATACTCCAAGAGTAGCTGTAAATAGCTTTCTGTCAAAGTGCATGAATGTTTTGGGAACAATTTTACAAGATGCTCTTTTAGGAATATTACTGAGTATTTTCATTATTGACACAAATGATGGAATACAAAATATGTTTTTAAAATTCGCTGAGAATGTCAATCTGAAAGGACCCGCAAGGATACCTTTTGAATTAAAAATGACCTTGATGAGTTGGAGACTGAACAGAATGCAGCTTACAAAGGGCAAATTAGAAGGTCTACACTTAAAAATATTCAGCTGTGAAAATATAAATGCACARTGACTGCGTAGGTAAATAATTTGCAGTACAGTGATTTTACCTTCTAGTAAATCAGAAATTGAACTTATTAAAAATACCATGCTATTGCAAAAAAGGCATACACATGCCATAGTTTTTATATAAAAACAGAATAAACATCAGTAAGGCCTATGRAACTGTACTCTTGAAAAATTCAGCATTTGTAAAGCTTCAGCTGCAAAGCAATATTCTGGGAACAATGCTTCAAGAAGAAAGTGGCTTAATCAGTGGAAGTACTGAGGAGAGCAATACGAAGCATCAGAACTCTGGAAAATGTGACCTACAGGGAAAAGCTGGGGAAGAGAAGCCTGAGCAAGGGCATGGTAATAGTCCTCACATAYATAAAAAGCAGCTGCAAATAAGAAAGTAATCAACTTTTTCTCTGTATTCACTGTGAAGTCGGCTTACTTTACTGCAATGTCAGTTTAAGATCAGCAGCAGGAAGAACTTTCTAATGGAAGAGCAGTTGAAAACTGGACAAAGTTGCTTAGAAAGGTGGTGAAATCTCTAGTGCTAAAAGTTTACAGAGACAGTTTAGACAAAAGTTGTAGATATAGCTCATCCTGGGAGCTGGGGTAGAGAAAGGCATTGAGGAGTGAGAGGGGCAACCAAGTGGTCTGTCTAGATCAGTTGTATTTCTCTGTTATTTGCTTACCTAGCTCACACTTTGAGGGGACTGATGATTTKTAAGTGCTCTTGAGAAAGTGTTCTCCTTGTGCTTGATAACCTTGTTTTATTTTGTCTATTGCTAACACATTTTGGAATAAATAATAGCAACTTGAAGCGATCTCTTTTCAAATGTAGTAGCAATTATTTGCTTTATTACGTATGTTTCTTTCAATTTAGAAGCTAAAAGGTAAAAAGCTTGTTTAGAGGTCTGGTTATTTAATAMAGTATATTAATTTATTAATAACCATTGAAGCAAGAAGGTATATGAGTTCTTGGAACCAGAATCAGAATCCCAACTTGGAAGCAGTGTGTCATAGGCATGAACTGTTTAGTCCCTAGGGCACACTTGCAGGCAGTCTTTATTCATTTAGCACTTCCTGTTGGCTCATTCCCAAAATCCAGAGCACTTTGTTCTCTTTCCCTCCAAGTTGGAAATAAAATGTTACGATCATAGTTGAGGRGGGGATATGGCACAGTACAAACAGGCGCAACTTAGTGCGCATATGTCCACATACAGGGTATTGCTCTAGGCTTTTAGACCTGCGGGGGTTTAACAGACAGTGCCAGAAGCATCCCAGTTATGTGCCATTGAAGACGTCATTTGGAAGGAAAACAGGAGTGTATGTAAGAAGAGAGAGAGATGTGATCTGTCCAAATTAAAATGTGTAATCTTAGCACAATAATTCAAATGCACTAGAAGTAATATTCCTTTCATAGTGCTGATGTCCRTGGAGTATTTTTCTTTCACATACATTAAACAGAATATATATCACTGTTTAAACCTTTTTTATATCTCTGTAGGAAGGAAAAGCGCTTAGGCATGTTGTGCATGAATGACATTAATCTGAATGACTGCATGTGTAATACTGAGGCTTTGCTTTCACGCAGCCTTGGTGACCAGATAGATCTGCAGCTATGTGCTATCTTTGGTTCCAGCCCAGTGCTTGCTAACACAGTGAATATGAACTAACTTTGAATCCTTTCCAGTCTGTACAGTAGCACAGCTAATACTAGCTCTGACTCTATTCTAGGACTGAGAAGTGTAGTGTCTGTGTGCCTGCTGCCCACAGTCCGGTGTTGGACTGTGGAATTGGATTAGTATGTGCAACATTTTTTGTCACTGACCAAGATACAAACATAATATCACAGACTGAAGTTTGTAGATGATAAAAAGAGAGAGAAGGAGAATTATTGGGGAAGTGACTGGGTCGTAACAAACTGAATCACTTGATAAACTGGCTGCAGGCAAGTAATTTGTTTTAAAATTTAGCATTTAAAATCATATATGTAGCAAAAAAGAATATAGCCCATCAGTAGGGACTTTTACCATTTCAATATAGCCTTGGAATATGAGTTCCGTGTAATGTGGTCCAGAAGGGATAATGCAGTTCTTGGATGTGTAAGCAACTGACTTCTTAGATAGAGTTGTTTTATTCAGACTGCTTGACTTCTGTTGGGTAGTGCGTCCAGTTGTCACACATGAAAGTTCAAGAGGGATGTTTATAAATTGCAAAGTTAGAGAAACTCCATGAAAATGACTAGTAGGTTGGGAAATGTACTTGACAGTGAAAGATGTAGAGACATCAAATGATTTAAAGAAAAGAAAGCTATTAGATTGACTTGGCCAGAGTTCATAAGTAGTGATTTGTTCCCAATGGATACATATTTACCAAGGAACATAACTGTGATAACAGAGTTCTTCAGTTGAACCAAAGGAAGTGTAACAGCCAATACCCAGAAATCAAAACTAGACAAATTACGGTTGCAATATTTTGGCACTGAGAGAAATTAAGCATTGATGCAACTTTCTGGAGAGTTACTGCTGCCTTTCTGAGAATTTTGGGGTTTTGATTTTCCCAAAGCTTGTGCTCTATTTTGAACAAGAGTTGATTCAGAAATATCTTATATTTTGTATTATATGTGAAATCAAATGATCATTTGGTCTTACAAGCTCTTGAGTACAGTTGTGGATGTTTAGTGTAATTATATGTCATTGAAAAAAATTTGATAAGGCTGATGATGGTGTATGGGAATAGGTAAGCTGTATTGAGTGCCTTTTTAGGATGTTTTTGTTTGGTTTAAGTTGGGATAGAACATAAGGAAACAAAGTCTAACCCTGTAGAATTGAAAAGTGTAGAAATGCAGTAACTGCATGAGAATACTTAGGTGCCAGCTGCTGAACATAAAACATTCTTCACTGAAGTATAAAATCTGACAGGGAAGTGTAGCTGCTGACAAAGAACATTTTATCTGTGTGACAGAGAAAAAAATATCCATATGGAAGAGAAAAATTATCCATCAGCTACCTTTAGTATATAAGCTTTCAGTTTTGATGAATTCTGGCTAAAATGACCATAAATCTATTTTTTAAAGAGCTTCCCTGCCCTCCCTTACACATGCTTTCCATTAGGTATGCAATTCTTCTAAAACTTCCATGTAGTATTTTTTACCGTTTCTAGTTAATATCAATGTAATCAAATTTCCAAGAAATTGTACAGCCCCATTTCTTAATTCAAAGTCAGTATTTCATACAGAAATAACAAATAAGAACTGCACAGGAAATTCAAGGGGAATAGCTAACTATTGATATGTCAGTTACTTCTAGGGAGAAATAGGAGCAAGTGCCTCATTTTAAGACCTATTTTCAAAACTTGTTCCTAAAATGATATTGCTGCAGCCAGCTACCACAGTTCTATAGAAGCAATACAGTTAGGGTGCAAATTTTTCCAGAGTATTTCTTTTATTCCTAAGTCTTGTTTCAGTTATAGGCTAGTAGATGTGGCTGTTCAATTGTGTTCTTATAGTCCAAATTTAATTTCTGTGTGTCTTTGCAAAACYACTTCCTGATGAAGATAAGGAGTAATAATGTAGAAAATGTTTCATGATGCATCCTTGTTATAGCTTTTCCAAACTGACTGGMAGCAAGAAATGAGAAGAGTTGAATAAGCATAAATTTTCAGTGTAGGTTTTATGGCAGTAAGAGCAAAGAAACATGGTGTTTATAAATGACTTTGGAACTTACAAAGGAGGGGGACTTAACAACCAGACAGGAAGGGAAGAAGAAATGCCTAAAGRCAAGGTTGTTGGGAACAGAGAACATAGACCTGCCCAGCAGTGAAGCATCTGTCAAGTAATGGGAGGGGTATAAGCAGACCTGTAGCACTGAGCAGGAGCCTAAGAGTGGTGCCTTGAGTCCAAGTGAGGAGAGGAGGATCCTGAGAGGACTGACTTGAAGAGTTGAAGCCGGGAATGGGTTTGGGTTCAWGAGAGTTTATGGGTATGGGAGAAGTCAGTTAAAACTTGATAGAAGAGGAGAAAGGGGAGCAAAAGATTAAGAGAAACAGTGAGGAGAAGTCAATGGCAGCAGGGAATTAGTGATGCTAGGAGAGTGCTGTTACAAGAAGGAAAGATGGAGAGGTCAAATATGTAAAGAAGGAGAAAATGGAGAATAAGAAAGCATAACTACAAGATGACAATCTGCTAGTTCTGCTAGGCTGCATTATTTCATTCATCAAGCAAACATTGKTTTTGTTTCATGTTTCATAGTATTTCTGAGGAGACTTGAGTATGGAAGGAGATACTTAAAGAAATTTATTTATTAAAAGTATGAATATATTATGGTTTGGGAGTGTCCTATTGGTCCAACTGTTGGGCYGTGTAGATGCACAGGAAGATGCAATCTGTGTACTAGCAAACTTCTAGCCTAAGAGAGATACTAATACAGTAGATATTGGGATAGCAGAGGAGGAAAGTAGAAGCAAAACTGGCAAAAGAGAGATGCTCTAAGGCTCAGCAGGRTGTCTGGATTCAGAGTTAAACAGGCAAGACAACTTGGCACCTGCAGTTCTTCCTCCCCTTGTCTCACTGGATGGTAAGTCTTCTGACAAGTGGTTAGCTTTTTTCATTGGTGGCAAGAACATTTGACAAGGAATAGGCATATTTGTTCCAGTTTTGTGAACTCACCATAAGGTGTATGCTCCTCTACAGTGAGTGTCCCTCACATCCCATCCTTGTTATTGCCCTGGCTAGAATCATTTGAGGGATGAATACTTCCAATGTACAGATAAATTTATTTTTTGTTTGTTGTTTTAGGTTTTAAGCCTACTGTAGGAAACATTTTTCAATACATTTTTCTCTTTTTATTACTTGCTCTCACTGCAAAGAACTAGTTTAAGGATATCCCAAAAAATTTATATGGAAAGTATAGAAGGAGAGGGGCTAGATCATAGATTGGAATGTAAATTCAGTTGKTTTTGGGGKGTGTGTGTGGTTTGTTTTTTGGTTTTTCTTTTTAAATCCTTCAAATACAGTTATTAGCAATGTGAATCTTTTTATCAGTCAGGATAGGTCTGGGGTGAGAAACAAGCACCTGCATCTGTGACTTTTGTTTGTAGCATTTACAGCCTCAATAGCAACGTGAAAGCTTCTCTAGTTGTGATTTCCAAGACTGCAAGATGTAATTTCAAGAATGTAAGATGGGAACTTCTCAATGTATTTCATTTATAGTTTGTAATGCTTTACATCTCTTAAAATAGGGAATTGTGCTTAGCATTTCAGAATTTCCAGAAAGAAGTGAAGTGGGTTATTATATACCTTATTTGTTGCTTATGTCTCCATCTCCAGGCAGTCTCCCCAGCATAGTTAAATTCTGTGTGCTGTATCTGAAGTCACTGAGAACTGACTGAGATTWTTTTTTTTTGAGGGGAAAAAAAAAAAAGGAGGGAGAAAAGCTAGGTGTCACTCTTTTACCAACCTTTGTAGTTAGTAAACAGAAACAGGCTGAAGGCATCCAGAATTTCATGTGGACAGCGTCTAACTTTGTTGTGGTAGTGGTAGTTTTGTCTTTAGACAAAAAAAACAGCATTTAGTGAGCTATCAAACAGTGAGTGATTTCTGTACACTTGTTGGGATGAGATCAGTAAATTATCTGAAAATAGTCTTACGAGCAATGCCATTTCAGCTGGACTAGAGGTCCTCTCATTCTGTGTGTCCTGTGAAGTTATAGTGTTTCCAGATCCATTATCTGTGCGTTGTATGGAGATTTATTTACTTTCAACAGTAAAGTTGATCTTGGTTCTTTCAGTAAGTGCTTGCTTTAGATGGTATCTGAAAGGGATAAGGAGGAAAAAAGCTGCTTTTTGAAATAAATATTATATTCTGACTATTGCTAACCTTCATTATCCACTTTTCATAAACTGGAGTTTGCTGGCTTTTTGTCAGCCTCATTGCAAAGCTTTGTTAATACACCACCATGAAAATGAAAGTTTCATACACATTGACATAATTAATGAAGAGGCAGGCAGCATGCTCTACCAATTAACACTACAGGGAAAAGTGAAATTGGCTTCCTTTTTGCGTGTTGTGCCAAAGTTAAGAACTGTAACACACAGCAAATAAATAGAGATCCTTTTAATGAGCTGCAAGATCAAGCTGAATAACTCTGAAAGGATGTTGTGTAAACATTGCCAACTATTTAGAGAGTTAAGAGTAATTGATAAGCTTAGTTGAAAGTTGTTTTTTTTGGGGGGGAGGGGGAGTGGGGAGCCTGTCAAAGAATGGAAATAGTGCTTGTTAATAAATTTTATTTTCAATGCAGCTGTTACACATATTAAAGAATATAACAAGCACTTTATAACAAATGTGAAAAAAAAGAAACAGTTTACTGCTTGCTACTTGACCAATAAGTTTGTCAGAATTCATTTTTTCAATTGAATATTTCTGTACTTAGTATTTATTCATAATGAAAACTTGACTAATTGTTCTCTGATGCTGGTTCTCAATAGCCCAACCATCTGGCATCATAAGACATCACTCAACTGTCCCAGAAGTCCTAATATTAACAATATCAGGGAAGTAAACAGGTGAAGTTTCTCTGTGATTTATGTGAAGCATTCTGTTTATCTTGAGACATATGTGTAGAAAATTCAGAGCAGTTCAGGTTAAAACTCTTCTCAAAAAATATTTTCATTAAACAGAATTGTCCTAAAAACCTTATTTAGTAAGATTGAGTTTTCAAAATGTACAAAAATCCAAACCTGTAATGGCTGTTTATTGGGGAAAAAAATAATGGGCGTTGGAAGTTAGAAGGCCTGATTCAGAGCCTGCATCATTTAGTTAATAATGGGTCAGAGTGTATATGTAATAACAGAAATGTAATTTTGAGTGTTCAGTGACACCAGCTAACTTAATCTGTCTTTTTTAAGCAAATAAAACATCTCCTTCACTTCCTGTCCATTCTAAATAATTTGAATTTTGACAATAATCAGTTTGTACAATTTTATTTTAGCCCAAGTATTGTATTAGGTCAGATACAGCTTATCACTTCATGTTGTATACAAACAAATCAGCAAGACTGGTGATGTATGAGCATCTGCACCTTGGCATCTTAAACAAATCTTAAAATATGTCAAAATTGTAATTAGGGAAGCAAAACATGGTAAAGCTAAAAGTAATAATTAGAAGCCGATAAAGATTATGCTAGACTTGCTAAACAATTGACCTTCTAAAAGGTCATGTCTGCTGTTAGAGTAATCTCCACAACAGAGAATTACATGTCCCTTCACTTGGTACATTWAAGGTGATACCAGAGGCATCCAATAACTGTACAACTAAGAACTTTAATATGCAAACACAACTGGAGAAGAATTATTTTGATTGTGGTGAAGTCTTTCTACTATATGTTAAGAAACACGTATTGCTGAGTAGTTAGTTAACTTCTGTTTCCAAAAGGAAGGTTAAAAGACATAATAAATGTCAGAGTATTGTAAGACTCAAAAATAATGTTGAACTTCCAAAATTTATTTGTTTAGAAAATAAGAATAGTAATGAAAAAATATTATTCTCCCCCCATGAAGATTTCTCACTAAATCTTGAGTCTTCAGCTGCTGGAAGACTGAATTTCTACTACCTAATCACTTGTCTAGTGAGGAGGATGCATTTCTGAATATTTTTTTTTCTTTCAGTAATTTTCCTTTATGTTTCATTTCCTCATTAAGTAGTCAGCCTTATTTCAAACTCATAATCAACATTTTAAATTTTTGTTTCATTTTCAATCCTTTTACTACTTCAGCTCTGCATGACTTTTTTTTTTCCTTTAGCCTCTCRCATATCTCTCTAGTCATTCTTGTGTATCCTCCTTATATACCTTTATATTGTCTAATCTTTTTCTAACCTAGATTTTATCTTAACCTCCCATGAATTAGTAAAATGTCTTTTCCTCCTCTGCCCTCTAAAWTTTAGTTACTTTATTTTTCTCCCCTTTAACAATTGTCCTGCTTATGTCCCTCAAAACATTTAATGGACTCTGTTCTGTCCTTAATGATGGGCCAAGTCTCTGTTGTGGTGGTGTTCAAGACTTCCTGGCTGTTCTCAGTTAATCTGATGGCTGTTGTCCTTTCTTCTCAGCCAGCTGGCTGTAACTCTGCCTCCACTCTGGCTGTCGCTACCACTAGCATACCAGTATCTCTTCTTTCCCAAGTATTTGAATATTCTGATTCCTCTCTTTTGACATCATGTACTCTCTTTCTGCCTTTCTGCCRCTCTTTCCGCGGCCCTACTGCCTTCTTCTGCAGCCCAGTAGAATAACTTCTAAAAGGTCTATAAACCACAATGGCAACCTCTGATTTCCAGCAGGGTAGATGAGCATGGATGTAGCAGGAGAGAAATAGAAAGGATGAAAGACTTCATAAGGATTTATAAGAGGAAAATACTTTATTGGCTTATTTTTGTGAGGATTCTATGTATAATTGTATCTTTGACTTCTGCTTCAGAAAACCATTTGCTCTCTTTAATTCTTCGTTTTTCCATAGTTATAAAGAGACAGAATATTACTTAAGTTAGTTAGTTAATTTGTTTGTCTTCAGGTTGTACAAAGTTCCTGTGTTGAAACTGGCCAAGAATAAAATATAATTAATAACTCATTAACTGTTGTCACTAAAGCTTGAAGTACAATGAGCATGTTAAAGACTGATGGTCATAATTTCTGTGATAGAAAACTGGAATGATGGGGAGATCTTTAATGCCGAAATCCTTCTTGCATTCACGTCTCATATAGCAAGTATATTTCTGGCCACCCATATGTCCAACAGATAGAAACAGAGAAAGTACTGAGACAGAAGGTGACAAGAATAACAAGAAATACAAAACAGCTTCTATTGGATGAAAGCTTGAATAGGTCAGGATTCTTGAGCTTGGAATAATGACAGCTAAGTGAAAAGAGAGGCCTATACAATCAGCAATGCTTCAAAGAGGATGGAATGTTTTTGCAGTACGAGAATTAGTACTCAGTGATACTGTCAGTCAACAAGTTCGATATTAGCAAAACAAAGTACTTTTTTTTCACATGGACGATAATTGYGGAACTTACAGTTTATTTGGGCTGAAACAGAATGGACCAAGTAGTGGCTGGTACATACAAGTTCTAGCTCAGGAGGCTCAGAAGCCACTGACTGCAGGATTATATTTTGAGGACAAGTGCTGTGCTCCACRTAGCATTTCTTACGTTCGTTCCCTAACTGTTTGCTACTACGATTCTGGACTAGATGAGCCTTTTCTCTTAGGCAGTATGGCAATTCTTATGTATTAAAAATATGTATGAACTAGATGTTGTTGCTACAAAACTGTCATAATCAATAAGGGCCAATTAAACAGTTGTAAAGTTCAAAATCCAATGAAACAACATTTTTGTGTGTTTTACATTTGTATGCCATGAATTAGTTTCTGCAAATAAATATGAGGTACTTAGGGTGGACAGGTTAGAGCTTATTAATTACTTAGCTTTGTACATATAAGCAATATATATGCCAGCTCCAATCACTAATAAATCCATCAGCTTTGAGGGTTTTCTTGTTCATTTCTACCGAACTGTTAGTGTATGTGACAGGCCATGGTTCTGTCAGAACGAATTGTCCCCCTTGAAAAGCTGGCAGCACAGGGAAGTGACAACTTAATGGAAGCTAAAGCACTCTAATGGCAGTGCCTGGTGAAAGCCAGGGAAAGTCATCCACAGCATTTGCCCTGGCTTTTGAAAATGTCTCTTTGCATTTCTGGTTGCGTGCAAGATATTGGAGCTTTACTGGAGTCACATTTACAGGTATTATTAAATGAAATACGATTCAGTAAAACACTTGTTTGTTGATAGTCTTTATTCCACTGAGGTCAGCCCGTCTAGCGTTGYGATCATATTGCATGTGCTGTGAAGTGCTGCAGTGTTACTCATTTTAAGATCCTTAATTTTAGGTGTCACATAAACCCATTTCAAATACCTAAAATTAATAGAAATGTAAACGTTTTATCCTTCTGTTCACATGAGCGCATAAATATTTTTATTTAGATATGATTGCAGTATTTGTTTAATCGAATGGGTGAAAACATAATGCACTTTATTTAAGTATACTTGTTTACAGGTGAACAATACATAGATTATTCCTAGTGCCTTTTATTAGTACTATGAATTAAAAGTTTTGTGGAACCCATGGATAAAATTATCGTACCAAGATTAATTTATGTTGGTTTAATCTATTTTCAGATGACATTGGTGCATGCTAATATATTTATTTATAAATAAATAAAAATCCAGTCATTTGCATACATTACATTTGTGAACTGTGTTATAAATACCCAGTGAGTACATTTAAATATTTTAAATTTTAATTACATTTTAATATTTTAATAACTTTTTATATATTAAATAGTGGATATTACATTTAGATTATTGCCTTCTTACAAGAGTTACATGCAAATAATTGCCTTGTTTCTGGTTTCTGGGTGGCTTTTGGGCAAAACCAGAATACTGATGGCTTTCAGTAGAATAGTATTTCTTCATCTTTTAATAAAATAGCATGTATGTTTTTACAGGTTGTAATTAGCAAGGTAGATTTTTTTAAAAGAAAGTGATGTCTATTAATATCATTACTAAGAGTTAGTAAACTTAATCAATACTATACCTTTTATCCAAGTTCACAGGGAGAGAACAGGAGAGAACAGACCAAAGAGGACTTCAGAATTAGAAACCAGAAAGCCAAATAACTCGTTTAAATTAAAAACAACCAAAACCAAGCAAGCAAAATCTTTTCTGTATGGTTATTTTCATGATGATTTAATTTACAATTGGGACTTTCACATTGTTTAGGATGTAACAACTATTTTTGTGAAGAAAAGGTGAATGATATAAACAGACACTATTTCTTTAAAGTTGTTCTTAACACCAATCTGTTTCATTTCCTCCTTCCCCACTTTTCAGCCATCTTAGGAGACATACACTGACCTTACAAAGCTCTGCATTCCATATTGAGCAGTTTGGGTTTGCTGCACACTCTTAACTAATTAATGATATTAATGCACGAAAAAAAAATAAAGTTCTAAAACTTTTTTTAAATTGCTTACATGACGGTATATTTCGTTACTGAAGTATACAGTCGACAGATCTGTGGGTACAGAAGATAGCTGAGTTATCGTTCCTTCATTTGTAAGCACCAGAATCCAAATGTGAAGCTGCTGATAAAGGCATTTCTTGTAGCTTTATTGTCGATAATTATATTAAATTAATTGCTTGTATCTTAGATAATACTTCACAACGCAATTGGAGCTATGCACTAAAGAGTTCAGTGCTATGATTTGTGGTTCTAAAGTGGGGAAAAATATGTAGGTATTGTCACATGATATTTTGCATCTTAGTGCATACAGAAACGGTTACAAATGGTGACATAATTAGAGGACATGCTTGCTTGATTCACAGTTGTCAGTGGGATTGTAGGATATAGGATCCATTGGTGTAACTAACCAAGTCTAAAGGCAAGAACAGACAAATTTGTCATTGAAAGAATTTCAGAATTGGAAGAGGTCAATAGAGCAAGGAGAAGAGAGAGGGATAGCAGAACATAAAGGAGAAAAAAAAATGGGGAGATTATAGAAGTCTACAATATAGGTAGATACTGAGAATGGAAATCAAGAAAGATAGATGCCGTATAAGGATAAGGTGCCATAAGTAGATCCCACTGTCTTAGAACGCCTTGAACTGCACCAAGTGCCTATAAATTAAATAGATTTTCTTCATACCTCAGAGAAGTTATAATTCCTTTTAAAGGCTAGATACTTAAAACATTCCTCCTTTTAAAAGAAGAACAACTGTGTTTTTATAAGGTGACATACCCTATCTTCTTTGCTTTCTCTAAATGAATGCCTCTAAATGAATTGGTTTATTTTTTAATAATCTTCCTGATGTTCTTTTTATCTTGAGTGGTCATCCAAAATTTCTCAAGGTGTTGCGTTTTTCTTTCATTAGGAGATAAATTGAAAATAGAGACATTAGCAAATGTCTTTGACTTTCTCCTGTTTATTAACAAAAAAGGTACAAAGTCATATTTTGATGAAAACAAGAGGAATCAAAAATTATCAAAGGAAAATTTCTTTGTTCACAGATAGTAGCTCCTTATAGGTAACCCTCAGCACACAACCCTCTCTTTACCTTTTCCCAGGGATAAAATTTCTAAAATTGACTTTTCTTTTTGGCGTTTCCTTGTCTCCTGCTGTTGCAGGTTCTCTGTGATTTTTGCCTTTCCCTCCCCTCCGATACCACACTGTAACAAAACAGTTCTAGCAGAACTCATTTGCTTACCTTTATTTTTGGTAGTGACAACTGCCTATGTTTGGTTTCAGACCACTCTTGCTTTGGATCTATCTGCATTAAGGAGTTTTGGTATTTTTAAGGATTTTCCTGAGCTGAGTGTGAAGCTGTGGTTTATAGTAATTATAGACCAGATAGTTTATAGTAACTGATATTAAAATTTTTTGCTATTAAATGGTTTTCAAAATGGCTCATTCTCACTTATATATTCTCATGGAGTAAGTCCCGCTAAGTATACTTCAAGAAGAGAAGCTGCACTTCTCTGTTTATTCAGTGACTGTGGTTTTTATATTATATAATACAGTACTTTTCAGTTTCTTAACAGAAGTGTTCTCTGTTATAAATTGTTCCCTTCACACACAGAATTAATAAGAGCTCACACAATCTTTGCTTCACTTAAATTGGAATTTTCAAGCCTGTTGCACTTCGTAGTGCAGTGCTCTGTCGCCAGTTCATGCATATTTAATCTTTATTGGTGACCACAGGATCTGCATCATGCACAGCTTTTGACAGTTTTGCATTTAATCATAGAATGCATAGAATCATTAAGGTTGGAAAAGACCTCTAAGATCATCAAGTCCAACCGTCAACCCAACACCACCATGCCCACTAAACCATGTCCTGAAGTGCCACATCTACACATTTTTTGAACGCCTCCAGGGATGGTGACTCCACCACTTCCCTGGGCAGCCTGTTCCAATGCCTGACTACCCTTTTGGTGAAGAAATTTTTCCTAATGTCCAATCTAAGCCTCCCCTGGCAAAACTTGAGGCCATTTCCTCTTGTCCTATCGCTTGTTACTTGGGAGAAGAGACCAACACCCACCTCGCTACAGCCTCCTTTCGGGTAGTTGTAGAGAGCGATAAGGTCTCCCCTCAGCCTCCTCTTCTCCAGGCTAAACAACCCCAGCTCCCTCAGCTGCTCCTCATAAGACCTGTTCTCCAGACCCTTCACCAGCCTCGTCGCCCTTCTCTGGACATGCTCCAGCTCCTCAATGTCCTTCTTGTAGTGAAGGGCCCAAAACTGAACACAGGATTCGAGGTGCGGCCTCACCAGTGCCGAGTACAGGGGCACGATCACCTCCCTGCTCCTGCTGGCCACACTATTCCTGATCCAGCCTGTCCAGAACCCTCTGCAGAGCCTTCCTACCCTCAGGCAGATCAACACTCCCGCCCAACCTGGTGTCGGCTGCAAACTTACTGAGGGTGCACTCGATCCCCTCATCCAGATCATTGATAAAGATGTTAAACAAGACCGGCCCCAAAACTGAGCCCTGGGGAACACCGCTCGTGACCAGCCGCCAACCGGATTTGACTCCATTCACCACAACTCTCTGGGCTCGGCCATCCAGCCATTTTTTTACCCAGCAAAGAGTACACCCGTCCAAGCCATGAGCTGCCAGTTTCTCCAGGAGAATGCTGTGGGAGACAGTGTCAAAGGCTTCGGTAAAGTCCAGGTAGACCACATCCACAGCCTTTCCCTCATCCACTAAGCAGGTCACCTGGTCATAGAAGGAGATCAGGTTGGGCAAACAGGACCTGCCTTTCATGAACCCATGCTGGCTGGGTCCGATCCCCCGGTTGTCCTGCACCTGCCTCCTGAGCCCCCTCAAGATGAACCGCTCCATGATCTTCCCTGGTACTGAGGTCAGGYTGACAGGCCTGTAGTTCCCCGGATCCTCCTTCTGGCCCTTCTTGTAGATGGGCGTCACATTGGCAAGCCTCCAGTCATCTGGGACCTCCCCTGTTAACCAGGACCGCTGGTAAATAATGGAGAGCGGCCTGGCAACCTCCTCCGCCAGCTCTCTCAGTACTCTCGGGTGGATCCCATCCGGCCCCATAGACTTGTGAATGTCCAGGTGGCATAGCAGGTCGTTAACCTCTTCCTCTTGGATTATGGGGGGTTTATTCTGCTCTCCATCCCTGTTTTCCAGCTCAGGTGGCTGAATACCCTGAGGATCACCGGTCTGACTACTAAAGACTGAGGCAAAGAAGGCATAAGTACCTCAGCCTTTTCCTCATCCCTGGTGGCAATGTTCCCCCCTGCATCCAATAAATGATGGAGATTCTCCTTGGCCCTCTTTTTGTTGTTAATCTATTTGTAAAAACATTTTTTGTTGTCCCTGACAACAGTGGCCAGATTGAGTTCTAGCTGGGCTTTAGCTRTTCTAATTTTCTCTCTGCATGACCTAACGAGATCCCTGTACTCTTCCTGAGTCACCCGCCCCTTTTTCCAACAGCGGTAAACTCTCCTTTTTTCCCCTGAGTCCCAGCCAAAGCTCCCTATTTGGCCAGGCCGGTTGTCTTCCCCACCAGCTCGTCTTTTGGTACATGGGGACAGCCCGCTCCTGTGCCTTTAAGACTCCTCCTTGAAGAACGTCCAGCCTTCCTGGGCCCTTTTGCCCTTCAGGACCGCCTCCCAAGGGACTCTCTCCACCAGTGTCCTGAACAGGCCAAAGTCTGCCCTCCGGAAGTCCATGGTAGCAGTTTTGCTGACCCCTCTCCTTACTTCACCAAGATTCGAGAGTTCTATCATTTCATGGTCRYTAAGCCCAAGACGGCCTCCAACCACCACATCTCCCACCAGTCCTTCTCTGTTGGTAAACAGCAGGTCAAGAGAGGCACCTCCCCTGGTAGGCTTACTCACCACCTAACACACAGAGCCACCCCACCGCCTGTCCCTTCTGAAGAGCTTGTAGCCATCCATCGCAGCACTCCAGTCATGAGAGGCGTCCCACCATGTTTCTGTGATGGCGACTAAGTCATAGCTGTGCTACTGCACAATGGCTTCCAGCTCCTCCTGTTTGCTGCCCATGCTGCGTGCATTGGTGTAGATACACTTGAGCCGGACTATCGACCTCACCCCCAACATCGGCATGCCACCCCTAGGCTCATCTCTAATGAGCCTGGTTTTATCCCCTTCCCCCTTCGAACCTAGTTTAAAGTCCTCTTGATGAGCCCCGCCAACTCATGGGTGAGAATCCTTTTCCCCCTTTGAGATAGCTGAACTCCATCTGTCACCAGCATGCCYGGTGCCATGTAAACCTCCCCATTGATCAAAAAAGSCAAAATTCCACCRATGGCACCAGCCTCTGAGCCACATGTTAATCAGGTGCRTTTTCCTGTTCCTTTCAGTATTCTTCCCTGCCACTGACRGGATTGAGGATTGAGGAAAACACTACCTGTGCTCCTGATCCTGCAACCAATCGCCCCAGTGCCCTGAAGTCCCTTGTTTAAAGGGACTTGTTTCAAACAATGTTTGTTTTCAAACATTAAGGAACATTGTCAAGGTTGATGGTCCAAAGTTAAAACATTCTTTTAGAAAAAAAATCGGAGTCTTTTACACTTTCATTAAAGAAATTATTTTATTTAACTAAATAATGATCAATTCGAACAGGACAGCATTACATTGCCAGCTCTTCAGGTGGTGGTATGGCATCACCAACCCTGCTGCATCTTCCCCCACAAATGGAAGGAAGTTACTTYTGGGTTTCAGTTGTAAGAGCGCGTATGCACTAGTGGCCTTTTATCTCATCTGACATGCTTTCTTCCTGGGAGAAAGCAAGGTATTTGAAGAGAGACTTGTTTATTTCAAGCGCATCATTTTACACAGAACATGATTGTCATGCACCAGGCCCCAAAACAGAGCTGATGACAGAGAAGGACAGTATTATAAGCTCACCTACTATCAGTTGCAGTGAATTTGTTGCACTTATACTGATGGCAGGTCACCTTATGTAAGAAAGAGTTCATCTAATAAAATAGTACCATCTAGTTTTACACACACTGATTTTTTTCAAGGGGTGTTGGAGACTAGAGTAATTTCATAACAGAGGAGACGTTTTGACAGGTTCTTTTGCTTTGAAATGATCAGGTCCTCAATACTGAGTGAGATATTACACAAATTTTTCTTCAGGTAAGAATTTCATCTTCCAGTATGATGGATGTCTCCCATCTTACACTGGGTGCACCTAACTCCTTTAAAAGCCAGATGTTCAAAAGCTGTGTTTTGCCACTTTTATTTTGCAGTTGCTTGAAATATTCAGTTTCCTCATCCTTTTAAGTACTTCTTTTGACTGAATTGGTAGTATTAGAGAAAATACAGATTGAATAGAACTTTCTTTTCGCCTAAACTTAACCAGACTCAATTGTGGATTTACAGAATTACATATATATGTATATATATATTCCTTTGTATACGTGGATATATATATATTTTTTTTCCTTTTTAAGCTGATGGACAATTCACTGTATTGATGAGCTTTATGTTGTCAGCTGAAGATTAATTCTTGCATTTTAATGATATTTTACTTTTATTTCTTTTAACTGAGTAAACGCAGCAAACCATGATCTTCACTATTTCCCTTTCCAGAAAGGTACTGATTGATGTAAGCAGTTTTGTTCATACATACATGTATACATACATTCGTATGTATGTGTATATATATACACATATGCACAAATTACTCTCCAAATCCATGTCCAAATTAATTGTTCATTTGACATATTTTTAATTGACAAAATTTATATTCTGTGAAACAGTACCAGGTTCACCTGCACACAAAAATTGTAATATTTGTCTGCATGCTGTGATTCAAGTGAGAATAGGATTCTTCTGTTCACGCCTACAGCTGTTTCCCTTATACCTATGTTGTCCTGCCTTAAAGAATTAGTTTGCTTTCAATTTATGCAGTATAAATACTGTGCCTCATGCACGGAGAATATCGGCACGAGTAGAAGAAACTTTGTAATTTGGGCGAAGCGTATAATATAGCATACATGTTGGCTAAGTTGTAAGAATTTTAGATCACTTTCTTCAGGAAAAGTCTGGACAGGGAGAGGTATCAAATTTTGATGGAACTGGGACAAAAGTGAAGTGTGCACAATAATTATTTAGTTCATCTCTGGGCTAATTTTTAGGTGTTGTGACGGAAAAAAGCAAGAGGAAATATAGTTGCAGTCAGAGGTCAATGTAAAGAAGTCCAGGTAAATCAAAATTATTCTACGCTGTAACTAACTTGCTCTTCTCCCTTTGCTTTGTCCACTTTTTTTTCTCCCTAGTTTTTGTTTGCCCTACCACTTGCCTTTTCATACTTTCTTCACTTATTTCTGCTGCTGTTAATCCAAGGTAACCAAATGTAGTTTAGCATGTATAAATACCAGGCATAAATGGTACATCATAAAACATCAGAAATCTCTTGGTGAAGTTTGTATAGGGTCTGTAAGAATTGCTGTAACAATTGCAAAGGTGATGTGATATCAACCTAACTTGCAGTGTCATCAGGAGACTGTTTGGACAGGAACCTACCAGTGTCAATAATATGCTTCATTCTGTTTACATGAAACAAATTTGGAATTTACACAGAAAACTAATGGAGTCTCTGGTGTCTTGCAGATTTCCTTGGCTTTATCTCCTATGTATAATTAATGTAAGCAAGTGAGTGAGTGAGCACTTTTCTGTAGGAGTCAATAGGCAAGTATGTTTGGAAAATGAATGAACTGCTAAGATTAGTTGCAAAGGCTACATGCCTGAATATCCTGTTGAGAGACTCAGAAGGAAACGCCAACCCTTTTATATTCAAAGGATTTCTTTATTATAAGTTGTTCATAATCTAAATAGTGTTAGATATCAGATTGGACTGAAGAGAATGCTTTATTATGACTGTACTAGTCTTAACAATTGAAAGCTATTAATTACTGTAAGGGAATAATTAATATTACTATTGACCTTCATCTACTTAGCTTGCTTAGTATTCTGCGTAATGATGGCCAATTCCAATAATAATTAGAAAAATGCATTTTCTAAAAGGTACAGTGGTTGACTAGTCAGCAGAAAGATTTAAATGAAAGTTTTGTGTGAACTACTTTTTGAAAAAAAACCCCAAAATCTCTCAGATGGGAACGTGATACAGTTAAGGACTTTGGGTTTTGCTTTGCATTTTTCTAGTCATTTTAGAGACCATGCATCTCTTGAGTCTAAATTTTTTTTTCTGTTTATTTTAGCAAATTGTTGCTTATCAATATTTTGCCAGTATTTTAAAATGGATTTCCTGAAGGGAAGAAATAATATGTGGTGGTTGTTTTTTTTTTCTCCTGGCTAAGGTTTAGAAATATTTTGAATCTATTGGTTAATTCTGTCTTCAGACCTCTGTTGTTGTTTTGACCGCCACTAATGTAACAACTGACAATATTGATCTAAAATGTGAAGCCAGTCTTATGAATGGTAGATGGGAACAGGGAAGTGCAAGGAGGAAAATCTTGAGTACTCAAAGGAAAGAACTTGTCAGCACGTACTGTGTTCAAGTTCAGACAGAGGTTTTTTTCTTTACCATTTTAGCATGAAATCAATGGGGAATGCATAATTTTTTAGATGTGTCTGAGATTGCACAGCAAATGGTCACCAATAAGATTCTCAGCTGCCACACAATCTGGCGTAGCTCCTTTCTGCTCCACAGCTCCCAGTTGCATTCAGCCCATTGTCGATGTGACGCCACTTTTTGGCTCCTTGCCCAACTGTTTTAGTAATTACTGTCATATAAACTGATATTTCTAAACTAGAAACCATGTTGTTGTGGGATAAGCTCATTGGAGTTACCTTTTGTGATGTGTTAAAGCAGTTTATTGACTTGTTACTTTAAAATACAAATGTTCCATCAACATTTCCTGCAATATGTAAAGAAGGATGCTATGATTTTTTTGAACACAAGACAAGGGATTGTAATGAAACATAATCAAATTTTGAAAATGCTTCCTTTTTGTCATTGTAATGGTATTTTCCGAGTTTTAGTTCTTTTTTTAAGATCACACAAGAAAACGGTGTCCTTGAATAAAATATTTGTAATAATAAGTTTTGGCAGACATCATTTTTTAAGTGTAAAATATACAAAGAAGTGGTTTGCCCTATCCAAATTATCTATTAGCACAACAGGACTGTCCTAAATTACATCATTACATATGTCAGCTAAAGTACAAAGATTGCAGGAGGATGAAGAGCAGCTTTATTCTTACAGAAATTGAATAGAATCAAAGGTGAGTTAAAAGAAGTGTGGCATCCAGGAGCAGGCAACATCCTATCATCAACTAACCCATTAACAAGCCCAGAGGCAACGGCAAAGAAGCCAACACAAATGTCAGTGGAGCGTGCCAAAGAGCCAGATGCCATCACTGGAAAATTACTTCCACAGCTTGGCATCTGTGCCTTCTGCCTGTCATCCAAAGAGGAAGAAGAGCTGGGCGAGCGTGATTATTTTGGGGTGTGTATAGAGCACGTTTCCCTCTCTTCCCGTTACCTCTCTTCATAGCAGTGTTCTTGGCTAACTTGCATCAGCCATATTAGTAACAAGTTTAGAAAGGACACAGGCATTTCTGTACACATATATGTATGTATAAAAATGCGTATCTGTTTACATTTGGGCGTTTGGGCAGGATGGAACAGAAAAAGGGGGAGACCAGGGAAGGAGGGAGAAGAATACAGAGCAAAGTAAAACCAGAGCAACCCATAATAAGATTATGAAAATAAATGTTTACCTTTCATACTTCTTACAGTGTTTGTTTATTTTAATATTTTCAATAGTGAAGCTTCAAAATTTCTCTAACTTTTACTAGGTCAGATCTCTTCTGTAAATCAAACAAATTCTTGATGTGTTCTCTTTGCAATGACATTCCTCATAGCAGGTTCAAAGAAGTAACATTTGGCAAATTTAATTTTTACAATTTAAACTGAATTCTTTTATGTGATTATTCATATAATTATGTTGTACCTGGATAATATGTCTATATATGCATCCAAATATTGTTTGATTGCTTCTTTTTAAATCGTAGGAATAATTTCTGTCCATATTATCAGTAGTCAGACTTTTCTTAGTAGGCCTAACGATTCTAAACTATTAGAAAAAGTGCCTGCAATAATTTGAGTGGCCTCCAGTGTCGGTGGGGCCACTGGAAACTGTATAATGTAACTAGTAACTGGTAGTCTTTTACGGTTAGCTAGTAGCTAGCTGTATATGTATAAAAGGTGTATTATCATATTCAAAAGGCTGCGTGTGTATGGATTGGGTGGGGGGATAAACACTGTGACTGGATAATTTTCACCTCTTCTGTTTTCAACTCTGTAGGTTCTGTGGAAACATTTGTGGGAAACAGAGATCTTGTGAACAGTCAAAATCCTTTCTAAAGGTGAAAATACAACAGTAGTAAATATGAAATAAAAGTGCTAATTAATTCAGGGAAAACTCTTTAAAGATATATTGATCAGAAAGAGAGAGACAATTTGAGGTGAAGTGTGGAGTTAAAATGTTACTTTCCAAAGCTTAAAAAAGCTCACAGAAGATTGTTTTTATGATTCAGCTGTCAAACATGTTTGTAAAGACCCAATTTAAGGCAGACAATAAAGGTTTTTGATGAGCACTCGTTCAATATGCTACCCCATTGACAGAGCAAGCCTTCTTTTTTGTATGGTAGTGCTGGATTCTGAAATGAAACACAGTAGGTAGGAGGAAGTTGAAAAGACTTCATAAGCTATCATCTGTCTCAGAACTAAAGGAGTTTTTTCCCGCTTTAAGTTTCAGTATCCTATGTCTTTCATGCATTCAGTACATACTAAAGCTGTTAAAAAGATATCAGTGTCATAGCATGAGGAATTATGAGTAAGAGCAAAGTTGTGGTTTGGTTGGTCTGGACAAAAGAGGATTATAGCTTTCTGAGTTCTTATTTAAAACCTTCAGGTCCATTTTTTTAGGTTCAGTAATCATTGCTGAAGACAAGAACTAACAAGATGTAATCAATATCATTTACATTTTAGCAGCAGTGGAGTTTTAAAATTTTTAATAAATTGTAAAGATTTGACAGGATGATAGAATTGGCACTGTGCAATTTAAGGTTTTTCTATCATAAGAGATCCATATGCATAGATCTTTATAGTTCTTTCAGAGTTAAATCTTCTGATGCCTTATCCTAGAATAAAGTCTTTATCGTTTGGATTTGAAATTCCAAGTCTGTCATCACTGAAATATTTTAGCTTGCCAGAATTACATTTGAGTTTATTCTTTCTTCACTGCTTGTTCTTCTCCTTATTGTAGATGGTCTAAATTTTTTTTCCCTTCACCTTTTTACATTTCAGTGCTTCACAGACTTTACTACCAAAACCTTGCCACATAAACTCAATACACTTTTTCCTTTTAATTTTTCTTTATGCTTTCATATATATTTTAATTAAGTTATAACAACAAAGGCAGGTGCGGGTTCTGACTATCAGGAGGAGTAGCTGCAACTGAATAATTAAAGATTTAAAAGCAGCATACCACAGAGGCTTGAATAATTTGGTATGTGTTTGGTAATTTATAAAAGGTAAGTGGCTGGTTATTCCAACACTCAGTAAAAGATTCAGAGTTTTAATATCATGGAATCACAGAATGAGGGAGGTTGGAAGGGCCCTCTGGAGATTGTTGAATCCACCCCCTCTGCACGAAGCAGGATCAGCTACACTGAGTATCAGGTACATAGGGACCAGGTTTTGGGTATCTCCAAAAACAGAGACTCCACAACCTGTATGGAAGCGCTGTTCCAATGTTTGATAGATCCTCCTCCCAGTAAAAAAGTTTTTGTTATGTTTAAATGGGCTGTCCCGTTTGTCAGTCTGTGCCCAGTGCCTCTTCTGCTTTGCCTGGACAGCAGTCAGAAGTGTCTGGCTCTTCTTTACTCTCTCGCATCAGGTATTTATGCACATTAGTAAGATGACCCCGAGCCATCTCTTTTAATGGCTAAACACTCTCAGCTGTCTCAGCTTCTCCTTGTACATCAGGTGCTCCATTCCCTTATTCATCTTTCTGGCCCTTTGCTGGACTTGCTCCTATATGTCCATCTCTCGTACTGGGGAGCACGGAACTGGACACAATACTCCAGGTGTGGCCTCACCAATGCTGAGTTAAAGGGGAAGGATCACGTCCCTTGTGATCTGCTCACCAGGCCCTTTCTAACACAACCCAGGATGCTGGAGAGACCTAGTTTGCTGCAAGGGCACGTTGCTGACTTGTCTTCAACTTGTCCTCCTGGTCTTCCATGTCCTATAAGCTGCTTTCCAGCCAGCTGTTCCCCAGCCTGTGCTTGTGCATGGAGCTATTCCTCCCCGTGCACCTCCTGAGATACAGGACTTGCTGTTACTCAGTGTAGTGTTTTCATCATCTTCGTTGCCAGACTTCATCACTTTGCTTGCATTTGTAGTAGTAGTAGTAGCAGCAGCAGCAGCAGCAGTAGTTTTTGTATTGCTTTAAGTAATGGATAAAGTCTGATTTTTCAGGTTTTTCTTCTTCCAACCCCTTGGACTGTATTCTGTGTGTAATACATCTTCCTGGTAGTTTGCAGTTTGCAGTTCACAGAACAAATTATTCAAACCTTATTACTGTTTCATTAAAACCTTTTGTTTATGCTACATCACAAAAAATGTTTTGAATTTTGAATTATCGTAGGCATTGGTGTTTTATTGTATTCATGCTGAACTCCACCTATTGTTTAAATGTTTTTTCTTTCCTTTTGCTTTTCATTTCTCTCTTATCTGAGAGATTTAATAAGAGATTTTTTTGTTACTGGCTATTTGGAAATCAACACGTAAGTCATGGCTCAATTGTTGCCACTGATGTAGTCACATTACAGTTATAGCTATTAAAGGTGAGCTTTTAGAAAATTATTGAGAACTCAGCGCCTTGAATTTCAGTGACAGTCTGTTGCCTTATTGTTCTTTGAAAACCCCAATACAAAAACTTCAGGTGGGTACATTTTAATTATACGTGTTAATGAGTTGGAGGAAGGATGCACCAAGCAGGGGCAAAGCTTCTGAGTCATAAAAAAAAAAAACACCTTAAAAGTACTTTAAACTAGGGAAAATGTTAGTGATCTTTTTTTGGAATTTGCAGTGCTCTATTTTTGTGGCTGTAGGTTGGAAACAGGATGTCAGACTGATGGTCAGCATTTGTGTCAGTRGTTTTATATGGGGGTGGTTTCTCAAGTAGAGTTTTGCGTTTATTGTGAAAGCTAGTGAGGTAAATTTCCTATAGCTAGCTAGGTATTAAAATACAGAAGATGTAATTAATGTATAACAAGAATTTGAAAACTTACCTTTTGTTTCAAAGAAAAGGGACTCCTGAAGCATAATACACTATGAGAATATTAACATTTCAACCAACAAACTGAAAATACTATGTTTGCTGAAAGGATTTGACATGATAAGTTTTAAGTAGCTCCAGACTTTCTCTTTTCTTTCTGTTGCTTCTGTCACAATAAAGACTAATTTCTGTGTGCTTGAATAAACATGTACTGAATCGATATGTGCATTTTTACACCTATATCTATAGCAGATATTTGGTTATATACTTTATCTTATCGATCTACCCTATTATCACACTTTGGAATATTACTCAAAAATCTGAGTTCTGGCTCATTAGAACTTTTTAGGCACATAATTTAGCACTTCACAAAAAGTAGAATTGAAATGCCTCTTTTATGTCAGATGATTAAGACCTCTGTTTGAGCAGTTCTGTGAATTCTGGTACGAGGAAAACAGTCCAGTGTTTTCAGTATTATAATCTATGTGGTACAGGTTCCTAGGGATGCATTATTCCCTCCGTACTTACTGCCCCATTCTTAGTCATCTGAAACCTTTTTCCCATGAGCAGAACAACTTGTTAAATGCCTAAACATCATATGAAGTCATACTAAGAGCTGTGTGACAGCTACCAGCAAACACCATTCCCCTCTGCCTTAGAGCCAGAAACTCCTTGATACCACACAGAAAAAGTGATGGGTTAGAAGTGTTCTGTATTAACAATATAGAATCATTCTGATTTGTTCTGTATGTTCGATCAGTCCTGTTACTTGGTTATGCAAATCTTACAATATCATTAATATTCGTTTACCTACAAATATGCTTTTAAATCAACGTGGCTTTGCAGGTAGATGTTTATTTGGTTACAGATTTGTTTGTTTGTTTTGCTTAATCTATTTAAGTAGAACAAGAAAATCAAATCATAGTTAACTATGTAGGTTTATACTACATTAACAAATGTGGTTATAAAGTAAAAGTTGGTTTTGTTAAATTGGTACACATATCAGCATGATAGGAAGACTTGAGCTGGAGCTGTTTATTCTGTGACATTTTGAATGCTTGGTATATTTAGCTGCTCTGGAGCAAATTTAAAAAGGTTACTATGAGAAAGATTTGATGGCTATATTCAGAATAGCTCGTAAAATGAGAGAGCGAAAATTAGGGACAAGTGGAAAATTTCAAGCTGAAGAAGTATGAAAAATGTTTGTGGCTTGATAGATGCAGTAATGGCTAACAGCAGTATTTTAGGGTTCATGCTGAAAAAAAACCAACACAAGAAACCCCGAGAGAGAGTCATTGCCCTGATTAAGGCAAGAGGTAAAACATAGACTATGGGGTAGCCCGTGTTTTAACAGTTAGATCAAAGAACAAATTTTGGTGATGATTTTTTCTTTTTTGAGACCACTTAAAATAGTATAATTTATACAATTTGTCTGGAAACAAGGGAATATGTTCTTATACATGTTTGTTTGTATGGTGAAGGTTTATGTGTATTTATAAAGGAAGAGTACTAAGAAAATCTTTTGAAAGGCAGTGTATGTCTTACTGTGTGAAATAACTTCCTTTTTACTATTGGCTGTTCTACAGGCCAATTATGTTCTATAGCATGGTTAATTCAGATAAGGATTGAAGGTGTGTAAAGGTATTTTTGTCTAAATAGTACGAAACTGAGCTTTTCTAGGACATTTCTTTGGGTCCTGTTTTTGTTTAGTTTGATGATCCTGTGAGGATGAGTTTTCTCAGGTATAACCAGTTCTGCGTGAATTCCAATTGCTCCTCAGTTAATATGTAATGAAACAAATGTACCACACAGTATAAAGCTAAAATGACAAAAATACAGTTGAAATTCAGAGAAATATAGACACAGGGCAAAATACGAACTAATAAATCCTGCATGAAAGCATCTAAATGCTTAATTTTACTTGTGTAAAGCTTTTGCTTTGCCATGAAAGATCTAAAATATATGGCACTTTTGTATGTCTAGAATATAAATAATCTGATGACAGCATCATTCTAAAGTTCATGCATGTTTTTAAAATGATTTAGTGTTCTCCTATAGTTCTTAATTTTATCCAGATGCCTTATTCAGTCATACCAAAAGCACATTACTGGACATTTTAGTCATCATTGTATAAGTCTTAATTCGCCTGCAAGCTAGAACTGTACTATTTTCAGTTGAGCTGCCTATCACACCTGTTTGGAAAAAGATAAAAATTGAGGTGTTTTTATGTTTCAGTCTAAGGTTTCTGAGGATGTATTTTCTTGAAACAGACTCGACAAATCGGAGTAGTAGGCTTCTGGCACAAATCCTGCATGCTACCTGCAATTAATGATTAATTCTTCCTTTATCAACTGGATTACTGACATTAGCATATCCACTGCTCTGATCTATTGATAGCAAGGGAATTTGCTTCTAAATTTTATTAGTTTAAACAAAATCTGAACATAACCCCCAAATTTGTAACAAATTTGTAATTGCTTGTAGAGGAATCGGTTATCTTGCTTTGGAAAAACTTTCTTGTTACTGAGTGTGCATGGGATAGAGGTAGGAATGAAGGAAGGTTTTTCCTTCAAAATTTACTTTCGTTAACATGAGGGATTCTTTCAAGAATTCAGTAAGTGGAACACTTATATGCAAATAGATGACGTGGCAGAGAGTTGTGTGTGTGGGTACTGGGTTGTGGAGAATGCTCCAAGTTTCTAATCACTTTCTGTCTTAGAATGTTTTTTTAGAGGTAATTATCCCTAGTAAATGTGGTCAAGGTCCTGCTTGCATAATTAAAATATTTTCTTCATAACTATTTGTTTCAAATAAGATGTATTTTTTTCATAATTTCAGAGTTTATGACTAATTACTGTTTTAGTTTTTGAAATTGCAAGGGGCCAGCATTTCAGTGGGAGAATAAATTATCTCCGAGTGTATTTTCTAGTGTGTTAAAACCTTGCAGTGCTTTAAGATGAAAACAAGGGGTAAGATTACATATTTAATGTAAGCATATCACATTTTTGAGATAATTTGTAACTGGAGATAACTGCCATTTTTTACTTACGGTTTCCTTGCAGAATGATCAAAAGCTGTCGTTGACAAACAAATCTATTTCTCTCTAGTGAATCTGAATGCAAGTATCAATAACACAGCTGTTCCACCAGCAGAAGATTCTATTATATTATCACCATTGGATGATCTTTTAGTACTGCATGCACTTGAGATACGGCCAGGTGACGATGTGTTTGTTGCTTTCAGTTGGGCTAAAGTGGACTTGCCTGTTACTTTATATCCCTTCAGGTACCTGCCTGAAAAGGAAATGAACAAGTGAATTGCTTAAAAACAAATTTTAGGTAAGTTATAAATGATGGATTTTGCACTCTCTCCAGCTCCTTGCATCCCTCCAGATTCACAGTAAATTAGGTACCTTAAAAAATGTGACTTCTATGTGTGATTATTTTGAGTTGGTATCTGATATATTTGTCTGCATTCACATAATCATTACCAAGAGTTAGAAGGCCTAACTTTTAGTAACATGATGCATGAATCAATATTTCACAGCTTACTTTTGGAAAGAAGCTATCATTTTGTTTTTCAAAATTCTCCTTCGCAATGAAGGCAGGATAACTTGCTTCATGCAGACAGACTACCATTTGGAGTATTTTAGAGATACAGCAGTTTTTTGTAGTGTCTTTTCCAACCTCTTATGTGTTAATATCAAATCAAATCTTAGTCCATGTAACTTGCTGCTGTATTGTTTAACTGTATGTCATTTCATACTCTCTGCAATATTTTTTTAAGATTTTAACACTTCCCCAATAAGAATCTATTAGTGAAAGATGACCCTTTGGGATTTGGTGTACAAAATCAACTCAAGTTGCAAACACTGACATGTTATTCAGCTTGAATCTTTTATTATTTTTTTCTTCAGTCTTTTTGTATGTCAAGGGAAAAAAAATTCTGTAGCATGTTATGAAATACTGTGCCACATGCACATAAAAATATATCATGGTTGGCAAATCTGTAATTCAGTTGTAAGTATGAAATTCCTATTAGGAATCTATATATCATATTAGCAAAACAGTATCTATCCTGTATTATATTATTTTGGTAACGTGATAGCTAGATTTGAAATGGAATCCAAAGGTCATAGTTGGCATCATATTGAGAATTACTTAATCACATTTTCCTTCCTGTCACTGACCTCATCTCTCACCAGCCCTAACTACAACTGTCTACATTGCAGCAGGTGTGGAAACCCTCTAATATGTTCGTGCAATTTCATTTTTTAAACCTACAGTGAAGAAAGTAGTTTTCAGACTGCATATCAGCTTTTTTGTGGGGATGTATTTGATTATTGATTGATGAGTATTTGATTATTTGGGATCAGTAAATTCATTAAATTAAATCTATTTGTCATTTTTATTTTTCAGATTGTATCTCACTATTATTGAAATTATATTAGCAAATACTAAATTTACAATAACAACAACAAATAAAGGCAAGAGTAAGTTACCATGTTCGCCTCCCATGAAAGCCCATTATTCCCTGCATTGCACTTCCTCACTGCCAGTATCAAACTTGTGTTTGTAAATTTACTGTAAGTTACATAGCCATGTTCTATTTAACAATAAAGCAACGTAAAAATTATGTGTAAGGTTCAGGACTGTTGAGTATTTGAATCTTTCTTGTGCTGAAAACTAGAAATTCCTAAATTTAAACTGAACTACTGGTTTTCTCCAAGCATCTGATTTGGACTTCTTACTGGAGTAAAAGTTAAAAATTACATGGGACATAACTCAAGTAAAGTTGTGTTTAGTTTGACAAAGGCTATGCGTAAACCAAAATTAACGTATGATAGTGAGAGCACACAAAAAATATTGTCTAAGTAAGCAAGCATTGGCACAGTATACTCAGGATATTTGTGAGTGCTGAAGGGAGAAGCAGCTTCAGGTGATTGATTTTTTTGTTTCAAAACGAACATAATTTTCTGATTAAAAGTTATGTGTGATATAAGAAATACAATCAGAATGGTGCTTTTGAATGTATTTGAGGTTTTGTGTATTTTTTTTTAAGGCGCAAGCATCCTTTGATAGACTATAAACTCATCAGAAAACCAGTGTAGAGAGTTAAGTTCAAGCAGAGAGACTAAGAATGACATTGTGGAATGTACATTCTGGCCACGTCATGTACTTTAAGGAATAATGTCTCCTCCGATAAACTAAAAAAGAAATTTTTCAGATACTGCTGTATACTGCAGATCTGAAGAATAATTCATTTTAGAGGGGTTCCCAGCTCTTACAAAGAAATATCTTGCTACCCATATTTCTAATATCTAAATAGTAAGCTTAATTGATAATTTCATGAGCCCTTCATTGGTAATTGTATAGAAGATTCTAAGTTATGGAAGTTTATTCATGAAATAAAATATTTAAAATTTTATTAAGTAAAATGTAGTCTCCTGAGTTGTGTGAGATTAAGTGTTAGTGAATTTATTTTTACTTTGTATTTCTTAAATTTTATAAAGGTGATATATTTATAATAGCATGCATTTGTTATGTTAATCTAAATATATACATATTGGAAATAAAATTTATTATGTCATCCTTCATGACAACATCGTGTTACTTTTTGTTTAATTTAAGATTTCACTTAGAGAAATAAATTTCTGTTTGGTACTGTTATTCCCCTCCTCCTCTGCAGGCCAACCTCCATTTTTTCCCACTGTAATATGAAGTTTAACAGAGTTTTCTGTCCAAATTTAAATATTATTGTGGGGAATGAGAACTAGTCTGCCTGTAAGTTGGTATTCGGTATTTAATTTTGTTCCCTGCTGCTTCTTTTTGAGTTCTTTGTTCCTAGTTGTGTTCTTGGTTTGGAGTGGCAGCTTCAGTCTGAACTGCAGCCATCCTTCTGTTGTGGCTTAGAGCATCAAGAACATCATCAAGAGATAGGGAAGCGCAAATCTGGGACTATCACTCATCTTTAATAATTATTACCAGTTTTATAATTATTACCAGTCCAGGCTAACCCTTGAGATGTGTAACAGATTTTAGAAGTAGGTAAAACTTTTTGGGAGAGAGGATACCTGAGAAAGGAAAGAAAGCTACTCTTTTACTCCAGATACACTTCCAGCCAACGAGGCTCATAATCTGAAGGTTTCTTATAATCGATGCTAGCAGATTAAGAAGATAGAAGAGAATCAAAGAGTATATTGACAATACTGCATGATGTTTACTTTATGTAATGAATAATAATAATATAGATATGTGTATGTATGTATCTCCCAGGATCATTTTCTTTAATACATATAATTATATTGTGTATATGTATGTGTGTGTATATATATATACACACAAACACAAAAGTAATTGACAGCTGGAATTTGATGGATTTCTAAACACTGTTAAGAGTACCAGGGCTGTGTAACTTCTGGGAATAATAATACAAAGGAAAATCACTTCAGATCACCTTTTGGTTCAGTGTCGTGTTTTAGAAACCACGAAGAGTGTTTTTTGGTGCCATGCAACAAGGGGTTACATCATTCTTTCCCCGGTCTATCTGTCATGGTACCAAACGTATGTCGGAAACAAAATACTGAGAGAATTATAAAAAAAAAAGCTATAAAAGGAATATATCAACTGATATTATAGAAACTGGGTATTAAGTTTCTCCTATGTGATCCTTTTGGTTGATTTCCATGTGAACAGAAATCTTGCATCATAAAGATTAAAGTTCAAGGCTTCTTACTTGGCAGCAAGGACTGTCAACAAGAAAGGCATTCATTATTAATAATGAAAAAAAGTCATGTCATTTTTCATCTTACCCAGGGAGGAAAAGGACAAAGAGACATCAACACATTAAACTGTGTAGCTAACCCATTCTGTCCTCCCTAAGCCATAGTAATGAATGTGATATATGCAGGCAGAGACAACGTACGCTGCCAAAACATGTATATTTGTCATGCAATACAGCTTTCCTTTTTGGTCATCCTAGTGAGAGGCAATATTTGTTTAAACAGGAAAATGAATGTGTTTTCCAGCTGTGAATTCTGTGTCAGGGCACCCATTTTCAATGAATTTCCTCTCAGTTCCTGGGTGATTTCTTCATAATTACATAGATAATGTGTCATTTTTGCATTTGAGGTTAGTTAGATAATCTGAACTCGGAGTTCCTATACAGATTAGTTATTTCAGTCCAGGTTAAGTATCTGGGTTTGTAGTTAATGAATACAATTTGAATACCTCACCTCTGTTCTGAACTAAAATAAGATTATATAAATACATAAATAGATTTTTTTTTTATAGAGGAAAATATTCTGATTAATATGTATGCTAAAAAAAAGCATCAGGATGCTTTTTCTTTTTTCTTGTGATCGCTACGCCCAAGACAGCCTCCAACCATCACATCACCCACAGGTCCTTCTCTGTTCACAAACAACAGGTCCAACGGGGCGCCTTCCCTAGTTGGCTCATTCACCAGCTGGTCAGTAAGTTATCTTCCACACATTCCAGGAATCTCCTAGAMTGTTTCCTCTTTGCTGTATTGTMTTTCCCGCAGACATCTGGTAAGTTGAAGTCCCCCACGAGAACAAGGGCTAGCKATTGTGAGACTTCTCTCAGCTGCTTACAGAATATTTGGTCTGCTTCTTCATCCTGGTTGGGTGGTCTATAACAGACTCCCACCATGATACCTGCCTTGTTGGCCTTCCCACTGAGTCTTRCCCATAAATGTTCAACCCTATCRTCACCATCATTAAGCTCTAGACAATGAAAACACTCCCTAACATACAGGGCTACCCCACCGCCTCTCCTTCCTTGCCTATCCCTTCTGAACCGTTTATAGCCATCCATCGCAGCACTCCAGTTGTGTGAGTCATCCCGCCATGTTTCTGTGATGGCARCTATGTCATAGTTTTCCTSCTGCACAATGGCTTCGGGCTCCTCCTGTTTGTTGSCCATGCTGTGTGCGTTGGTGTAGGTGCACTTCAGTTGGGCTATTGATCCTGCCACCTTTTTCAGGGAAGAAGCCCTAATTCCTACGTGACCATTCTCAGGCACTTCTGCGGTTTCTAACACATCAATAACCCTTGCATCTTTGCTGCCGCATGGATCTCCATCCCCTAACTCCACTGAGATGGCAGACTGAAACMTTTTGTTTAATTATGTATAAATTATCTAAGAAGGTTCCCAAGTATATAGAGAGTAGTTAGGGAGAAATATTATTATGCTTCCCAGAAACATTTCTAGGAGATACACTCAAAAGCAAATTGTATACTGCAGACTCCGAAATATACATTCCAGATCTTTTGAAATGAAGTAAATAAAAATATTTACAGTTCTGGAAGGCAACTAAATGTTACGTAGTTAACATGTTCAAGAAAAAAATAATTGATACTTATGGTACGTTACCACTGTTGCTTCTATACAAAATTTCTTAAGGGACACCACCATCAATGTTTTCTAAAAAAAGTTAACTGTTCTGAAGCAAAAAGCAAAACACGCTAGTGAAATTAAAACTGAAGTACAAGAATAAAATGTTTAATAATAATAAAAAAAAAMCAACCAACCATTAATACTCATTAATATTCAGCTTTATAAGTTCCATAGCTAAGGATACATTACTCAGGAAACATTCACTTCATACTCTGGTCTTCATTTTGCACAATGTTCTAAAGTACTTTTGTTAAATGCGTGCTGTTTGACTGTACAGGCAAAGAAATCATACACAGTTAGAATGAYGTTAAGTGGGAGCGTGTATCTTTACATACAAAGTTCATTTGATGTAACTTTAACAATGAGTGAGAAGCTGCTTGGAGTGTGGGTGAAGGACATRTCCCCAGTGGTGTCACAGAAGGGATAACAAGAATTATCAAGGGCTGAGTATAGATTCAGGATTGCTGCTTCACGCTATGTGAAGGTGCCTGCTGCATTTTTTTTGAAGCCTGAGGTCTGCCAATTCTTAACCTATTTCATATTGGTGCATGCCTATGACTAAGGGTCTATCAGCCTAATATCATATCTTTACCTCTGAGGAATGACCTTTGGTCATCCAGTCATGATGATTTATTGCCTGTTGGGACAAAACCCTCTTGCTGCAAAGAAAGCCGATGTCTTTTCTAGCGTTATTTTCTTCTGTTTATATGTTATGAATGAGTAGTAGAGCCTTATGTGCTGATGGTTCCTCTGACTCTCAAAACCAAGTCAGTCTTATGAAATCCACTGCATATTTTGACATGAGTGAGGTATGATAAACATCGGCAAGGGGGCAAGCAAGAGGTACCAGCCTTTGAGACCCGTAGCTGGACAGAGCTGAGCTGGGGGTAGTCCAGCTGTCTCYTTTTCACACCAATCAAATAGTGAGGGATTTGTAACACTTTATTAGATTGTGTCCAGAAATGTGAAATTCATCCTCAATATTAACTTGATAAATTTAAACTTTTTGGAATGAAATATTTGASTTTACGCAATTGCCCTATACTTTCTTCTTAAGAAGCATGAAACAGTTGTTCAGTTATGTGAGAAAACAGCTAAAGAAATGCAATATTTGTGTTGTGGTTTTTATTAATAAAAAAAGGAAAAGAAGAAAATTCTTAATAGAGTCTAGCAGTCTTTGATAGGTGGCCAGAGAAGGATGGGACTTTTTTCATGACCATGACTTTGGCCCTTTAAAATCAGTCTGAATACCTGCTCAAATTTGACTGAGTAACACCTATTAAATAACTCTTAGAAGTTAATGGTTAAAATCTCAGGATTTTGCCCCTTCTGAGCATCTCACCCGTCCTGGTACAGATGAGGCTGTGTGTGCAAGTGCTGTAAGAAGAGCTGACTRTCCTGCCTCTGGCTCGCAGTGTCAAGGCGTCTGACAGATCGGTGGGTGGGCTGCCCCCGTGAACCTGACTGCCGAAGTCCCCTGTTTGTGTGAGGGGTTTGGGGCCAGGCTGGAGCAGAAGAGCCTGTTCTCTCTTTGGTTCCCTCTCGCTGACATTGAAGTTTGGTAGAGGACAGAAGTGTCTGATTTTGTTGGAGCAGGGGTGAATGCTAGACTAGAGAACAAAAAAAGAATGAATGAAGACAAGGAACCAAAGGTTTCTTATTTTGTGATTCAGTCATTCCAGTGGGACATACTGTGTTATTTCGACTCTACTTACTCTACATTGACTGAGAGAGGGTCAAGGTGTGCGGGGGAAAGATGTATTTAATAAAATAGTCAGAATGTATGAATTCACTTTACACAGCTAAACTTAGTTCTGGTATTTCATAGGCTTTGAGTATTTAGTTCACAACCTTAGTAATGTATGTAATGTACTTTTGTCAGTATACTTTATATGGGAATGTGTCGGTATATAAAATCATTTAGGGGTGGGTACGTATGAAAAAAGTAAAAATAGTAAAAAATTAAAGTAATTTTCTCCAGTAATTAGGACTAACCCTGTGCRTACAACTCCATTTTGTTGATCAGATTTTTGTTTTTAGCTTGAATGGAATAAATGAGATCTAGAGCAATATCAGAATTGAGCAAATACTTCTTTGCGTGTAATATTTTTCAATTAAGGGAGAACCTATTAACTCAGATCAGTTTTCTGTGTAAAGTATCAGCATTTGCAGTTTGTTTATGATTTCAGGGGAGGGGTATAGGTTTTCTTTATATTAATATAATATGCGATTACAGAGGCCATAGGGTGG
The DNA here is from genome assembly GCA_030449065.1 of Oceanodroma leucorhoa. Lineage (NCBI taxonomy): Eukaryota > Metazoa > Chordata > Aves > Procellariiformes > Oceanodroma > Oceanodroma leucorhoa. The sequence goes on from JASVER010000008.1 coordinate 3,958,413, forward strand.
GKTTTGGTTCATTGTTTTATCTGTTAGTAATACATCTCATAAATCCCTAACTAGCAATGATTTTTCTTAAGCATTCTTTAAAAGCATTTCTGTAGAGAACCCGATACTCATAAACAGGATTAAAATGGTTGATGAATTATGCAGCAAGGCAGTCTTGTTCCTTGACTAAGTCTGTTTTATGGCAATTGAATTATTTTGGCAAGATTTAGGTAAATAAAATTGTTAAAGTTTGCTTTTTTTGAATGTGTTTCTTTCTGTATTATTTCAGTCTTGAAAATCATGTTGGCTTTTCAGCGATAGGTTCTGAAATACTTAAGTAAGAATGATGAGAAAATGAAAGCACACCTTGACTTTGTGTCAAGCCATTTTTTGAGGATTGGTGGTGTGAATCAGGTGTAAACGATTACACAGTCCTGGTATTGCCCCTTATTTTAGTAATATTTTATTGCAGAAACTAATAAAATGCGAGTTTTTTCATGTATTTTAACTTGAAAAGGATCACCAAATCCTTGAGAAAAATGTTCCTGCTAACTTATCTGCAGCACTGCAGGTGTTTTGTGTTCAGAGAGCCCAGGACTGCATTCACTGAGTGTTCAGACTTCTACTAGTTTCAGTGACTTTGGCTCACAATAAATGGAGGATGGAACAATGCTACAGATTTTTTACTATTTGTTATTTGTAGTCTAGCTGCTGATTTTAATTAATCTTGCTTTTGTTTTTCTGCTGTTTTATTTATCTGTGAGATCTTGAATTTGCCATGTCTAGAGATTACTAGTGAGTCCTTGCATCTAATTTTGTTCTTAACTATTCTGTATTCCAGTGGAGACAGCTCAAATATTTGATATTTTACCTTTTTATTGATCATGTAAGATTCTTACATGCCAACAATGTTTCTTATCAGAATTAGGGAACGCAATTTTGGTACCAATAATATCAGCTTCTAGTGAAAATTCAAGATCCAATAATAAAACTGCATCTGTTATACACATAATGTAGCTGATACAGTAAGAGATGTGCTACATCTTAATAAGGGTTGAGATTGTCTCTGGAGCAGGGAGGTTATTATGTACACAGTGAGGTAGGGTCTGTTTCTTTAGAGTTCACTTTCAGGTAACTGGATGGCACTAAACACTTGTAATTAGATGTGAAACCCTTTGTGTGTAGGTCACCTGGCTTATGTTGACTGAGACCTGGTGTTAGCACCTGATGACCCTTTAGTGGCCTGGATGAAATTCAGGGCTAGTCTCAATTAGTCTCCTGCAGCAGAGGTATCTTCATCACAATTGGCACCTGTGATGGCAGGCTCAAGAGGGAGGCCAAAGGTTTGAACAGGCGTGAGAATGATCTGGGGAGTCATTCTGAGAGGCAGTCCTTACAGGTCAGAGCTGATGCGAATGCGTGGAAGCATTAGAACTTGCACTATGCTGTGTTTAGTTATAAGGAAGAACTAGTTTATCTATAAGGTATGATAGTATTTGATGTGAATAATTTGCAAATTTTAATTCTGTTAATTTTGAATTTTAACTTTACCTCTGTAATAATGCACAAGGCGTATACAGGATGGTGCTTTTTATTTGATGTATGCGCTTTGTGGATATAAGTAACATAACTTAAAGAAAAACTGAGTTACTTGTAAAGTCTTGGCTTTGTATTGCTTTGAATGACCACTTCAAAAACATGTTAGTATCTATGTTTGTCAGTCCCCCATCCCTTCATTTAAATACAGTACTTGCTAATTAATAAGGTTTTCTGTTTGATGTATTCTTTTCTGCCTTGTTTGAGCAGAAATTGAGCATGTGTTTTAGAGAAGATCACTAGTCTACTGTCTCCTGACTATTTATGGAAACATGTCTATGCTCTGTCAGCACCACTGAGAGGAAGGCAGAAGGTTACCCATGCTGGCTTTAACTTAGCTGTCTGGCCTAATAATAGTAACGTTTCTGCTCCTTTTGTGCTCTTGGGATGTAGGTGTAGAGGCCTTTCTTAGCAGAGAAGTTTGGTTTGGCGGGTGAAGCTAGAAAACGCTAGGTTGGAGATTTAAGTTAGGGCAAAATGCCTTCTGTGTGTATATGAGCAATTTGATACTATAGTGGGAAGCACTACAAGCCATAAGGCAATAGTTTGTATGCTTTCATATTGTTTTTGAGAATGCATTTAGCACCTTATGTCAAGGCACTTTATAAATATGTGTTATCTGACCTCTAACTCTTTTGGAGCTTTTGAGTAGCTGAATTTCATGTATCATTCAGGTTTACAAAAAGGAGTATATTCGGATAAAAGCAGTTGTTCCTAACCCCATTTTAGATCTTTTTCCTGTGGTTTTTTTTTGGTTTGTGGTATTATTCTATGTAGTTTTAATGAAAAATATTTAGTATAAATCATGCTGTATTAATATTGGATTGAGATATGACAAAACAAGSTATACTTACCTGACAAAAGATAAAAGCAATGAGAGGATACATTCTTAAACTTTTATAAGTCAGAATTAAGCCAAAAACTAAACTCTGTGGYTAGTGTCTTTCAGATTTGTGATTTAATCTGAATGTCTTTGGAGGTACAGCGTCTGCAAAACCAATTTGGAGCCACTAAAAATAAGTTAAATTTTAAGAGTAACTTATTTTCATTTTTCTGTGACAGTTTCTTTAATTCAAATATTTGTAATAATTTTTGTAATAATTTTTTTTAATYTTAGTGTTAAAAATTGGATGTTGCTGAGTTTTATCTTGAAATTATTTTGAATTTCATGGCCAAATTATAAAACTTAAAGGAATAGATACACTCATGGTGTCTTAACTGTAGAACTAGTTTCAATAGGGCTAATATAATTCAAGAAAAGCAATGAGAAAGTGTTACTTATGTGCGTAAAAACATTTCAGAGAGAATTTCACTAAAATGTTATTTTTTTTCTCCAAAGTACATGAATATGAATGGGTTTGTAGGGAGGGGAATCTTTATGAGTATCAAGTGAAAAGGAAAAATGTGAACTGGTCTCTGAGGTTTCATTACTTGTGATTTGAGGCAAATACTCTCTCATTAAAAACAAAAACAAACCCAAACAAACAAACAAAAAAACCGCCACAAACTAGACCTTTTAAGACTGACATAAGCATAGTTAGAATGAAAAAGCTTTAATGTATACATTTTCTTTTTATTTGTAATGATATTTATGTCTATCGTGACCGGAAGATTCTTGGGAGTAAGAGGGAAGTTGGACAAGTTATGCTTGTGGTCATGCTTAACAGCCGATGTAGAACACCTGCTTCTCTTAAGTGTGTCCAGTRTATTTTTGATACAAAATGTTGAGCGTAACATTTTGTACACTATATTGTGCACATGCAACCTGACTTCTATGTTTTTAGCTATCTTTCCTGGGAACGTTCATATTTCAAAGGACATGAAGGAGGTGAAGGTCCTATSCGAAGTGAAAGGTTGTTTGATGCGTGAGTAGAGCATAGGGGAGTCTGGATGTAGATGTGTCGAGATAGAATATTGAGAGGGGTCTTAGAGAAAGTAAGGAATGTCAGGTGATCCGTGTGTAAATGTTCAACAGGAGTAGATATTAATGCCAAGTCTTGAATGGTCTGAATCCCGGAGGATGAGAACTTTGAGAGAACTTGAACTTTATGCAGAAAGCAAAAGAAGTGGTGATAGTGCCAAAAAGCAGCAGAGGGGAAAAGGAGAGTGAATTCAGGGTTACCAGTGTGGACTTCATTGAGTAAAAGAAGATCAGAGAGGAAGGAATTACAAGTAAGAGAGGTGAAGGATGGCCACCATAACAAGAAAGAGTTGATTAGTGTTGATGAAAGCAAACAACTTGTAGAGAATATTGTAGAAGAATTTGCAGACTCTAGTTATTAGCTGAGGAAAAGGAAGATTCAGAGATGTTGAATGTGACACCTTGTCAACTGAAGTAGGAAAAGATTAAGAAATACCAATTAGAGAGTGAAAAGAGGAGGGAGCTGATGCTGGTCTCATGAACAGTCCTGATAGAGGTTACACTAATGAAGCGACCGGAAAGGTACTATGGAGAGGACAGGATCCCTGAAGGATTCAGGGGAAAAAATGGTTAGAAAAAAGCAACTGCTTCTTTCAAAACCAGCAGATAGAATAAACTGGAAAAAAAAGAAGAGACACAATATTGACTCTGTATATAAAATTGAACTTTCTCACACATTACTTCTGTCCCTAAAGGCTTAATGAGCAGGCCTGTATAGGCAGCTTTGTATCAATTCCATGTGCAAAGCTGCCTTTATGCCAAAGCATGTAATTCTGCAAGGGTGATATGGAGCCAAAATTCTTAAGCTAAAAAGAAAACCAAAACGACCAACCCTTCTCCTCATAGATTCTGGCATAGGAGTGAGGTTGGGTCATGGCATCTGATGTCTTTCTGCTGGAATGGTCTTTTGGAGGGTGTATAGCTGGCTATTTTGGAAAGCCTTGGTAGTGCTTCAGTATAAACTGAATCTCAAAGCTACAGAAACCTCCATTTTAATTCTGCTGAGCTGCATCTTTATCTCTTTGGATGAAGATGGGTATTTAACTAGAACCCTTCAGACTTGGCCATAAGAATTTTAAGATGTTTTAGTTGAAATTCAGATTGAAAGCCACGAGAAAGATTTAGAGATGAAGGGCTAGATTTTGATGAGTTACTGAGCGAAATTTAAAACTGACTTAGTCCATCTTACAGGGTAGTGTCAAAATGATGGGGAATATTTTGAGGTTTACTGGTAGATGATGATAAATAAAGTCTTCAAGGGAGCTCTGGAGGTAATGTTCATTGCACTAGAGGGATCACATACTCACAGGGAGTGGGCAGGCTGTAAACTGTAAGCAAAGGACAGGGGAAGTGGAGACTTAGATTCAGCTGCAGTTAATGGAGGATTTGTTGGTTTGATACACGAGGATGTTAATATTTAGCTGTTATACATTAAAATGAGCTGCTGCATTGTGGACTAAGTCTGGTGGATTAGGTTCAAGCAGAATATATGAGAGAGATCCAGCTGTAGACAGAATAATAAAAGGGAGAGGTGGTTTCACTGTAGAAGGAAACTGTGCTGATGTCCAGTTAATTTAATTCCTATAGAGAAAAGATACAACCTTTACATAATAGAATAATTAATCTATCATTTATTCTCCTTCTGAAATTTGACATTTTTTTTTAAGAGATTAATAATCTTTCACAAAAACCTAAAACTTCAGCAAGATGTTTTATGCTGCCCTACTATGCATACTTATAATTGCATTTGGTGGTGGTTGGTTTTTTTTTTTACCTTTTATTACTATCACATGAAAACAAGCTCTAAAGTCATGTGCTCCTGCTACTTATTTTGCGCCCCAAGTTAAATTCTTTCCTTGTAATTTCATAACAGCAGCAAAGCGTGAGGTGTGGTGGTGCAAATCAAGGAGCAAAAACTTGGGGCAAACTTTTTGTGATTAATGAATTTGTGTGGAAAATTTTAGTTTAAAATAAGTGATGCGATGTGGACAAAATATTATAGTACTGCAAGTGACTTGTGTCTATATAAAATAAGAAAACAGATTTTTGCATAAAAACAAATTTGGGTGAAATATATATAGTATGGCCTTAGTATTCAAATGCTCTCTCTTTCTCCTATCTGATACCTAACAAACAGCCCATGGTGGCAGCAGGCAAAGGTAGGCTTCATCACTTCAGATAAAACTGTAGACTACTTTTTTTTCCTGAGTAGTTTGTATCCCTCCCATCCTACATACTGAATCTTTAAGCTACTTAACAAGTTGTACGCAATTTTCTGTGATTAACACTCATTAGTTTTGTATATTACATTTTTTTTAAAATTCTGAGTTTTAAAATTTAATTCTGAGTTAATTTTCTTAAGGGTCATATTGTTACGTCTTTTCATCTGGAATTTTGGAAAGAATATTATAGGGCAACACTACATGTGACACATTGATGTCTTCTTGCTAACATTACAATATTAAAAATAACCTAAATGGTTGTTATTATAGCTGGACACTTCTGTCAAAGTGGTTCTTTTGTGAAGCAGGCTTGTACCGGTGTGTCAGATTTAAAGAATCTCTGTATATGTCTGTCTGAAAAAAGTTTATTTGGTGTTGTGACAGTAGTGCATGGTGGGTGAGAGCACCCTATGCTTCTGAAAATGAAATGTTGAAGTCTCTGTGCTACCTTTGTGCTAGTGGGAGTGGGATTGACAAAAGATTTTGCTGCCCCGATCTCTATTTCACCTTCTTGGTTCGGTCTGTACTCTGAAGGTAACAGTTTAGGTAAAGCATCTTTTTTTTTTTTTTTTTTTTCCTTCTTCTTCCTAAAAGTGTAATTGCACATCATCTTAAGCTTTCCTAAATCAGGGCTGCTGCACTCATTGCTTCCTGCTCTCTATAGTCCAGTCCGTCCTTTGTTCTGGCAATGCTGCTTGTGCCATTGGGTGACGAGTGCTTTCTGAAAGCTTTTGCTACTTCAGTTATCAGCCATACTGTTTTTCCAGTTGTCTGGCAACTGAGTCATTTGTGCCAATGCTAGCATAAAAAGTGGATGGGAACACGTAAACGGAAGAGAGCAAGGGCAGTGGTGATCCCAAAGTGATTTAAGGTGCCTTGGAACTTCATCCTGTGTCTTCAGCGCACTATTGCGGTTAGGTGCCATTTTTCTAYCCTTTATTTACTATGCAAATTGCGTAGCAGATTCAGTTAGACCATCAAAAGTTGGACGCAGCTCATTGTATTTGAGTAACTGGTTTAAGCTAAGGTTGATATAAGCTGCGTCTCCACTAGATGGAGTTCCTGGTATAGCTGTGCACGGATCGCCGGAAAAGAAAACCCTGCGGTGGAGAGTGGGGACCGGGTCTCGGGTGTGAGGGGGGAAGAGGGCTCCTAGGCTTGGATGCTAACCTTGCTTCCTACGGTGAGAAATCACGAGTCAATCTGCTGATTTTTGAAGAGATACACTGGTGTAAACTCGCATAAAATTGCATCAGGATCAGGTTGTCAGCCCTGTCTTCTTTCCATCCTCCCCCAACACCCCCCCTCTGCTTTCTACAGAATGTCTAGATACTGTAGGCCAGGAAAATAAGACCTGTCAGGGTACCTACATCTTCTGTTTGGAATTGTTTCTAACTCTTTAAGGGCTGAACATATTTATGTATTTATTTTATTTTGTTACCTTCCCCGCCCCGAACACATTGGTGGGAATAAGGGTTCTTGTTGTCTTATATTGTGAAAAATCTAGATAGTTAATGTTGAATGCTTATGAAATATGTATTAAGTGGTGCTGAAGAGGTTAACTGTACTATAGAGTCTTTGCAGACATTGGGTATGAAATACTGGAGAATTCAATGGACATAACACAGTGCTTAACAGAAACAGAAAATTAGTGGTTCTCATTTGCGTGAGGTAAGCACGAGCCTCTGTAATGTCTTGATCTTTGTGCAAAGACCTAGTAAAGAAGAGCAATCTTAACAGAAACCTTAAATTTGMAGTAGGGATTTTCATGACAAGAAAATATCACTGGAAGGATGAGATGTCACCCATTAATTGAAAAGAATAGAGGGAAAACCTTTTATTTAGTCTTTTTGACAAAACAAATTGTTTAAAAACATYAGTGATATTTCCCTAGTTTATTTTTAAAAACCATAACACACATATATAAGAAAATAGAACAAAAACAATGATTGCTAGTAAGTTCTCAAAATATGTTAATGAAGCATTCTATTTTTTCAGCTCATAATATGCTYCTTTTCCTGGTTTGAAGTCCTGGGAGCTGTGTTTTTTTTTAATGTGGTATTAGAAAATGAGTGTTTAGAGAGGCGCTTCGGGACATGGTTTAGTGGGCATGGGTACTGGGTAGATGGTTGGACACGATGATCTTAGAGGTCTATTTCCAACCTTAATGATTCTATGATTCTACTATTAGCTACCACTTGCCTGTATTTTTTTAATACCACATCAACAATTTTATAAAGTTGAGAGGAAAATACATTCTTCACATGAATAAAGTAATAGGCAGTTGTGATTTTTTTTTTAAATGCTTGTCATCTGGAGGCATAAAATCTTTATAATACTGTATGCCTTCTATACGTGTAAACTTGTTAGTGTAGGCTACTGCTGAGAAAAGTTTGAAGTGTTTTTATTTGCATATTCAAGAYTGATCAACACTTTGCTGTTGGTATTTTTTAAATGGCAGTCTCATCGGATGTGGGGAGAGGGTGCCTATCTGCAAGTTCTGTGCCTGTGCTATATACCGTGACACTGACAATCCAAACAGGTTGGAAAAGTGAGTGTGGCCTCTCTCGGTGGTGTAGTAGGCATCGCACCTCAGATGGGTCTATTACCACTGTGGAAGAAGTTTTTATTTCTACATTTCTAATTGCACTCCCACAGAGGCTAATTTGGGTTGTGTAGATTGGTAGCCTCCTTTTGTTTTGAAAAAGGTTTGTAGTTGTTGTTGCTGATATTATTAATTAGATACCAATTAACTGAGTGTGGGATAACTGAGTTCAGTTACTGACCCAACAGAGCAGCACTGAGACAACTGAAGATGTCATATGCTGTAGGTAAAGTGGGCTTTGCAATTGCACATGTTGTTTTTTGTAGAATAAGGGAAAAATTAATTTGCAGATGAGATATTGATGGGGCATACGCTGTTCTGTGAAATTGCATAGTAGTTATAGTGATACTGTCAGTGTATGAAGATAGAAGGTCAGATTGTGTAGAGTCATTCATGTACCTTTGGCAAATTTGTTGYGGTACTTACTGATTGGTGGGTTGGGTTTGGTAGATAATGTGTATAAACAAGGCTTTAAAGAAGAGACATTGATTTTATTTTTATAAAAATAAACCACACTTTGTTACCTTCCTCTTTTTAGACATAATGATAAGTTATCCTTGGAAGGGATGAAAACTGGTAATGACTTTCCCCTGTGACTCTTGAAGTAATGTATATCAGGCTAAAGAATTCTCTTTCTTTTTTAGGTCTCTTATACTACTGAATTATGTATGTTTATCTATTGTTTCTCTGTGTATAGATGATTTGGATAGTTAATACATTGATGTTCTTGTTTTAATAATATGAATAGACAAATGTCAGGTATTCATAGTATTCGTGGGTCATATTTTTCTTACTTTGAAATGTGTTAAAATTAAGGATAGAAGATCAATGAGAAATTTACTTTTACTATTAATATTAGCTACACTTAGACTACTAAATTCTCTTGAAGTTATTGTTCAGCACACTGCTTTTAAGAGTTTAATCTGTTTTATGGATGTCCTTTTAGCTGTAAAATAGTGCAATAGACAGAAGAAACTTTGCTTGACCATCACCATGTTCCAGAACTTCACTTTGGGAAATTGAATTGACTTACATAGTTACAAACTGTTTGGCTAGGAAGCACGCTGCCTTTGATTTTGACATAATGTGGAACGAGTTGATTATTTGCCTCCTTACATAATGTATTTGTTTTTCATTAAACATTCTGATAAGGTCTTATTAAAGTACCATGTATTATTTATGGTATTTCATATGAAAATGAGCTGAAGGGAAAATTCTATCAGCTTAGGGCATTTGCAGAATAACAGCCTTTCTGTGCTAGAAAAAAAAAGAATGAAGAAAAGCATGACATACTCCTGTCAGAACAGGAGACTGCTTAAGGCAGAGAGAAAGAATGAAAAAAGGAGAAAGGGCATAGAGAGAGTTCATTTCTCCTTCTTCTCGCTCTCTCTTGCTTTGTGGTGTGTGGGGGTTTTCTGTTGGTGGTTTGGTTTTTTTGTATTTGTGGGGTTTTTTTTATTTTTTTTTTTTGTGATAAAGTAATCTGGGCTGTTCTAGTAGATCAGTCCATGATAAACTGCAAAATCATGGATGTTTCCTAAGCCAAAACCAATCCCTGTATTGTAAGTTTGTGCATGATTGTTTTGGTGTTGATTGCCGAGTTCTAAATACATTGGTTTTGTTGCTTTGACTGCTTTTGAGAAAGAAAATTATGTAATAACTGATTCTGCTGGTTTTTGGTTTTGCATGAAGAAGACTTAGTGGATCTAAATCAGTCTCTGAAGCTTGTGTGGGTGCAGGTATGTGTGCGCACATATAGAATAAAAAAGAATATTTTTTTTTTAAATACAGCGCCTGAGTTGCAGTGACGTGTTTTGTATCTGTTTCCAGTTAAGCGGGGACTATTATTTGTTTTTAAGGGTAGATCTTAATATCAAACCAGTTACGCTGTTGATGAAATAGACTTCTCTTGTATGTGATTTATTTATTTATTGTTGTTAACGTTAGAATCCTGATATAAGATGTGTTTTTATGTGTATGTGTTGTATATCCTATAAAATAGGTAATTTTAAAATCTTCTACAGAGCCTTTTTAAAAGGAACCCCTTCAAAACCTCAGGTGTTACTTTGAGGTCTGACCTTCTTTCCTGAAGAATTAATATTTAATTCATTTGTCAAATTCTAATTAAAAATAGTAGTATCTTCTGTTATACTTGAGTTGTATCTAAGAAAAAAAAAAAAGGACCTGTAATATAGGACCTCAAGGACAAGCTGTAATATAAATTATTTGATTTGCAGGTCACATCCTACTTTATTACATAAAGACTAACTAGATCTACTAATGAATAATTATTACTCCATAAAATAAAGGGGGGGAAAAGAAAAAGCCTGCAAGAGTGGAATACTAATTTGARGTATCACTCTCAAAGTAAAATGTAAACATTAAATTCTGAAAGTTGCAAATATAATTTTTCCATGTAACCTGATAGGGCAGTCCTTTTATAATAGATTGACTAGCTGTCAAATAAATTTGTAATTTTAGATGAAATGGGTTTTAGACCAATTTTAAGGTACAGTCTTTATCCAAGCCTGCTCCCTTCCCCCCAGTAAAGTAGACACAGTGTGCCATAGAATTTTGTTTCATTCCTGGTGTTTCTGCTGCAGTGGTTACACTGATATTTCACAGTTTCGCTGTAATGCTTTTATAGGCTTCTCTGGGAAACTACGTGAGTGAAACGTAGATATAAAATTAATCTGTATTTAAAAAAAGCTCATTTACTGATAGCACTGTATATTTGCTGGAATCCTCTTGACTAGCCAAGATTTTTTTCCCTTCCCCACTTTGTGTTTCATACTTCTGTTCTTAGAAGGGGAAAGCCCTTTYTATGTCAGGTGTGAGTCCTGGAGGAGAAAAAAAAAAGTGTGAGTGTGTATGTGTGCGTGCAGAATCATAACAGGCATTCAGTCCCAGCTGGGCAATGACACTAATTGCCCAGATCTCATGGATGCCTGTGATGCAGCGCGCTCACTTTCTCTCCTTCCCTATCCTCTCCAGGGATTTTTAAAATGCAGTATTTGAATTTTGGTGAGTGGTAAAGACCCTGCCCTAGGACCCATTTGACAAATGAGAAGCTGTGCAGCATCAGCACCAGCCGACTGAGCCTCACTGAGTCAATCTCTCTCTCTACTAGTCAGCAGCTACTGTTGTGAGACAAGCTTCAGCTCTCTCTGTCATTGAGGAAGTTCCATTTGCTCATCAATAGGCTGCAGGCTGTGTCTTCTTTTTTTCCTGTCTGTTAAAAATTCATAGTTTAAATCTACCAAGTTGCCTTAGCTGACAAATGAATGTAGGGATCTAGCGCTGGGAAAAAAAAGGCATTCAAGAAATACTGTTTCTTACTTAAATAATCAAAAGGAAAAAAAACGTAGTGACAAGATAGGGCAAACGTGCTTGCATGCAAGCCCCCTCACTTGTTCTACGTAGACTTCAGAGCAACACCATGCAGCATCCCCTCACGGGTGCAACCTGCGTGGCACTGCCGAATGTGGGCATGTGTCCCCAGCTCTCCTGTGCCTTGACTTTTATGTACTTACAGCAGGTAAGTTTGCTTAACTTTTTCTTTTCCTATAGTGCCTGCTTTGTCAGCATCGTTTGGGGGATTTGTAATCTTGGAGGTATTTTTTGTGTGAATAKACTGTATACATGTCTCCCACTGTGTGGAGTGAATGTTGTGCCTGCACTTAAGAACGGTGAGAGTGAGTAGAAAATATGTTTTAACAGGGCATTGAGCCTTTACATATCTCCTTTTTTTTTTTTTTTTTTGCAATGTCTTTATTGATGCTGTTTATAGATATTTAACACAGTACTTTGACTGCATTTCTCGTTGATACTGTAGCAGAGTTTCAGCCATAAAGGACTGCTCTTTATTCACTTGCAGGCATAAATTATACTTCTAATGTAAATATGCCCAATGGCGATTTTGTTTAAGCCTTCTTTGAAGCCAGGAATTTTAAGTCTGTGTTGAAACATGCTGCTGATTAAAATCAAGCTGATTTTTAGTTCACACACACACACAMAAAAATTATAAAGCTATATCTATGCAGAATTAATACTTCTATCACTGAAGTATATTGGAATGGGTTTAAAAAAATGTTCTGATATCAGCAAAATGATACCAATTTCTAGTCCATTTTTAAGAWKWTTTTTTTTAATTAATTAAATATATTTTTGCTTCTAGGTTTTTTTTAAGTATCTCCACTCCTCTCACTCCCCAAATTATTTACTAGTTGGTACCCCCTCTCTGTTATAACAGGAAATAAATAACTGKATAATAACACATTTTTTGAACTAGTATTTTAGAATCATCATTGTATTCTACTTCTCTGTTTTATAACTGAGTCCACTGTTATAGAGAGTCACCTAGTAGTAAGTATGTAGAGCCAAGACAGAAATATGTTACCATGCAAAAATGATTAATCCTGTTTATTCTGTTACTTTCTGCTGAAACTTAAGGGAAAAAAATTCTTGTGCCTACTGTGACAAATAGGGGCATTTCTTCCAACTTCCACTACAATAGTTATATGCATATTGACTTCCATGAAACAGTCTCTAACTTTATTTCTGGATTTACAAATGCCTGAAAGATGTTTTACAGTATTTCTTTTTGTTCCTAAAGATTAAATAAGATAGATTTAAAGCTTAGTTTYATTTCAGGATATTTGTTTTCTGTTACTGCTGAAAGAACAGAACTCAAGTATTTGCAGGATATAAACCCTTCTGTAGCTTTTTTTTCCTCTTCAATAGTGTAGTATAAACCCTTTCCGACTTACAGCATGGGAGTGCATAATAAAAGATTCTTGTATACGCCCTAGTTTATACATGTATGTGGGAGGGATTCATATGTCTGCAATTAAAATTTGCATCAGATAAATATGATGTATTTAATATTTAAATAAATTGCATGTCATAATTAAAATCTGTGTTCTTAGTAGTTCTGTATTCTGGATACGTTTTGGAAATTACATTTATAGATCAGCTTTAATGATCCAGCGTGACTTGTGCACTTACTGGTTGTATACAAAATGTATTCCTGTATTTTGTTGGATTTGTTCCTTCAAGTTTGCCAAACAACAATTTGTATGTTAAAGATCCAGCTTTCGAAAGGAAAAATGTGAATTAAGGTGAGAGGTCAACATGGCCACACAAGGAGCTGATAAAGGATAACATAAAGACGAGGTTAGGTGCTGTAATAACCTTCCTGTGTGAGCTATTGCAGTATCATTATGCAAACACATCTATAGTGTGGCACTGCTTTAAGGTTTAAGAAACTGTGCAACCATAATGATTATTTTAAAACAGTGAATTCATTCCATCTATTCCATTTGAGAGAAAGATGAGAAGTGATTGCTAATGCACTTTACAAAGTGCTATATCTAGCGGATAATTTTTAACTCTTTCAGTGGATTAACTGCCACACTGAAAGTATCTTTTTTTTTTTGTTTTCTTCCTGAAGTGTTGGCTTTCTCATCTGGTTAATCCTATTGTCAGTTTAGAATCATTCTGCCTCTACTAATCACAATTATATATAAGTTAAAAAGTCTTCTGAATTCCTGATGATAATTGTGGCAGGTTCAAAATTCTGTGCTTGTTGCTTCTTTTGATTGCTGGTTGGCATTTTAGTTATTCTGGATTCCTAGAGAGTCAGATAATTATCATCTTAATTCAGGTATGATTTATTTTTTTATATATTTGGTTAAGTATTTCTTTAGGAACAGTGTTACTTTATCTCAAAATTATTCAGGCAGAAAGATAGTACTGTGGTGACGTTACCTACAAAGCTAATGTAACGTGGTCCTGGTTTTAAATAGAAAAGGATAAGAAGTGGTTTATATTTTTGAAAAACATTAATAAGCTTTTACCCTGACAGTCTACTTGGCTTTTTTTTATATTTTTCCCATATCTGATAATTTCTAGCAAACCTACAAAAATACCTGTTTTGTATGTTTAGTTCAAATATCACTATTTCAGTGAAACTGTAAATGTTTTTCTCACTCTATAAAGTTGTCTATTGATCTTAAATGCTGGTAACCGAAAAGCTTTATGTGGCAACTTAATAACTGGTGATTCCCCCCTGCCTGTGGACCCTGTGACCAACAGTATATAGACATTATGTGAACCTATTGAGTAGAGTATTTTTTCCTCTAAAAATTGCACTTCAGATCAGTCTGCTCACTTGCACCTCAATTAAAATTAATTGACATCTGTATTACGACTGAGCGCTATCTCAGTGTTAAACTTTACTATCTATTTAGAATCTATGAAAAATTTTATTCTCTATTTTTGTAATTCTCTGTATCTGCTAAATATGCTAGTATTCTGTCACATTTAAGTTTTATAATTGGATCKATGTCTTTCCTGAAAGACTGTAAAAGGCTTTACGTTCTTCGCAAGATGGGCAAACTTCCTGTCAATAAATATTTACGTAGATATGAGGATGGTGGTTTTCTTTGGAGCTGTATTAATCATTTGGGAAAAGCTGTGTTTTGGTAGTCATTTAAAATTGGCCATTATTTATTTGCTAAACTGACACCGCTTGGTCAGTTTGTTTGGTATAAATGGATAAATTGTTTTCCACAGTGTACCCACAGAAGTGCTCTACTACTTTGTCCAGTGTTAGAAACTTAAGTATTTGCTCTGATATCTTCCAGATTATGCATGTATATAATGTTTTAAGAGCTAAGTTAGGAACTGATTTTTTTTTTTAAACACAGTTTGTGCATACAGGACGCTTTTCCTAAAAACATTTAAAGCTTAACTGTTGAAAATAAATAAAGTACAGAGGCCTAGTTCACACTATGGATTAACTGTCAATAAGGTATTCACTTGAAAAAGCCAACAAAAACTGAAGGATGCTTCTGAGTTACTTAAGCTATTTGAAATGGTCTGGAATTATTTGGATGTTCTGTTACTAAGATGTTTCTAACTGTAGAAATCCAGAAAGATTTTTCAAACAACATTAAAACCAAAATGACTGTATCAGTGGCAGCAACAAACAGAAGGAGGCTATATGGTTTTGATTTGGAAGTTTTTACTGCGTCATTATAGAGATGGGGACAATTGGGAAAAGTGTAGATGTATTTGGGTTAGAATTTTACCTAGTGTCAATATTTAAAGATACAGGAAAAGGGGACTYGGATTTGTAGTGCACCCTATCATTTTGTAATACTTTATGGCATTAGAAACAGTTAAATACATCTATTTTCTCTTCTCTTCCTTAATACGACACACTAATGCAAGAAATAATTTCTGACCACAAGCTTAGATCAAATGCTAGCGTGAAGTAATTTTTGCAGCAAAATTTTGACTGCCTGTAAATGGGGATTTAGCATATATTAATGGAGGCTTAGTTCTGTTAACTGGTATTTACCTATGATATATATTTGCCTGCACAGTTGGTATTTTCTGAGTAAAGTAACAGTCAACTGTTCTGAAACATCACCTAATATTCCATGTCATAGTGTACAGTGCTGCTGTCATTATTTTAAAATTTGTAATTTTTTTTTTCTGTTTAATGGTGATAGATGTGCTTTGTTTTAAATAGTGAAGTGGTTTGTACAAAGGGTAATTCCTCTTAAATGGCACAATTGCTCATAGTGGACATTCACAGATGGAAAACAATTGAACTGAAACTTYAATATCAACCTTTTCTGTCTTTAACAAGAAAGTAGTTCATGGTGCAGCTCTCGTATCAATGATGAAAAGAATCCACCATGAAAACAAAACAAAACCCAACAAACCCTCCGTCTCTACCCCAGCTATTCCATTAGTGCTTACATGGTAAATTAGTGTAATTTTATTTGGGCCTTAAGCATTATGACTATGGAGAAAAGTTGAATTCCCCACTCAGTTACTTATGTCATGCTTCTGGATCTGATGATTTATAGCAGTCTGAAAGACTTTTTATCACATTCTTTCTTCATGGCTTAATTCAATGTTGATTTATTTGGTAGCATTTTCAATTGATGTAGTCAATAGTGTCAATAATGGAATAAGGATTAGAACAGATTATCTTTGTGTTAAAACTGTGTAAAGAATTAAAATGGATGAACAATTCCTGSGTACAGTTTACCTGTTTCATAGAGCACAAGCACATCAATTGCTGAATGCCACCATTGCAGTTACAGTTCTAAGTACGTGTCTTTTGCATTTTATACTTAGTGAGTCTTCAAAGGATCAGGTATGTTAGTTGAATTCCATAACTAATGTTTTATGATGACACTGTTTAAACCTATCATGAGAACACTGCCTTTCTTTACGTAGTCTGTTTATAGTACTCACTCACTCTGTCTCTCCTGTAAAATCAGTTAAGCTGACTTTAGCTTGTGAAAATTCTAAGCATCTGTTAGCTTACAAATTGGAGTCTTTGCACAATTTTGTTCCTCAGTCTGCTATTTCATGGCAATTTTCACATGAGAACATACAACCTCTGCTTATGACTGCATGAGTAAAAAGAAGTCCACGTTACTAATGCTCACTCACCATCTGTTTTTCTTACAGCTGGGCCTTGAATAATTGTCCAGTAGCTGATGGACTGAGGGTAGGCAATCTTTTCAGGGTTTTCTGATTCATTTAACTAGCTTCACTGCCCCAAGAGAAACGTAGTGCTTGCTTATTCATATGTGTAGGGTAAAAAACTGTACTTTGACRGATAAATTATAGTACTCTGTTAAAACAAAAAAAGGAATTACCATGCTACATCTAATATCATGTAGATGCATTTGTACCTAAGGGGGCAGTGTGGCAGTCATAGGGAATTTTAGTGTATGAAACAGATGCCAAAAGGTGGGAGTGTAGTTGTTGCATCCAGAAGTATTGTTAATGCAGAAGTGAGGAATGATGTCTTGATGTGCTGTTTATCTTAATTAGGGTAAATAAGATCATTTGGTGTTCACCAATAAACTTCAAAGCTGGTATTTGAGACTCCACCTCTGATTCAAGACAAATTTAAATGTTTACATATCTTTTGTCTCACAAGAGCTGTTTTGTTGTTTTCCAGAGGCTAATAAGAAGTGGCTTAGAGATCAAGTGCGATAGCAATACTCATTCTGAATAAGAGCTGGTTCGAGGCATTTAACTACAGCATTTTCAGACAAAGTCAGTCTCCTCTCTCCATAGAGAGAGGAGGTACATTAGTTAAGTACTCCCCTCTGTAAATACCAGAAAGAAAAAAAACAACCAAACAAAACCAACAAAAAACCACCCAACCCCAAAACCCAACCCCAAACACAAAAAAMCCCCAACAAACCAGAATCAGTTCAGAAGGTTACTTGCTGCTTTGGAATATAAGAGCAAGAGCAAGCAAAGGAGCTTCCATGGGGCAGAAGCAGGTGAATACTTTTGGCTTAGAATCATTGGTTTTATAACTGGGCTCTCTGAACATTTTAAAACACTTCAGCTGAAAAGTGGTGGCTGGATTTTCTGTTGTGAGCTATTCGTAAGTTGTCACTATTCATTGGTATTTGCTAAATATGTATATGGATGGTTATTTTCTGAAAAAACATGTGGTGTGGTATTTTATGCCAAGGAAAGTGTGCATTGGTTACTTAAGCAGAGTTTTTTCTCAGGGCAAGTAGTGGATATTTCATTCAGTTTGTTTAGATTTTTTGACAAGTAGCCATGCAATACTAGACTATGAAGTTTTTTGTTTTTCAATATGTGTATATTTAAACTGGTAAATAAATACTATCTTCATGTTAATTCTGTTTAAAATATTTTCGAAGTATTTAACAGGTAGTATAAATGAAAGTGATGAAAATTGTGACACTAAAATTTATCGCCTTGCTTTATAGAGTTAGAATGATGTTAGTGGAAAGGAGAAGTCAACACCCTCTAAGAATCCTTCAAGCTTTCCTGCCTTTTAAAGGTGTATGTGCGATTGATTTATCAGTTTTAAAGTGTGATGTGTAGTACAAGAGCTCTCCTGAGGAACTCCTGTCATTTCTTTGCTAGCATTGTTCATTTACCTCCGAGTTGCCTAGTGCAGCGCCATTGACTTCTTTTACATTTTGCTTCCCCTCCTACTCTGTCAGTGCAGCAGCCCAGTGAATTTAATTAGAGCAAATAGCATATCTAATGCTTATAGTATCCTGACTAGTTGTAGTTGGGCCTTTGGTCTTTTGCACTATAGTGGGCTCCAGCTGTGGAGAGATCTCACTGTGTTTTGATCCTGCTCTTTCTCATTGTGTTGAACACATGCAGAATCAAAATTAGATAGTGTAGTAAGAACTGAAGCATTCAGTGAATTATTTTTTGTTCACAGTGAGTCACTGATTTTTATTTTTTCCCCCAGATAGGGAAAGAAAGTGTGTGGTATTTTAGAATTCAAATACTTAAGATGTTCAGATGCTCATGAGTAAGAATGCAAGTACTTTCATCTTAGACCATTTTTTAAATTTACCTTTTGACCCTTTGTATCAAAACACACCAAAAATTGTTGGTCTTCCTATCTGTAACCTCTTGAATATGCCTTTTTTGTAACTGTGCATAAATTCAATAGTATCATCTCATATATATATATATATATATACTTGTGAGGTGTGTATATACTTATGATATGCCTTGACTCAATTCCTTACTGACTTGCACTAACATTTATTATTATTATTATGTTGTTTTGATGACTGCTTCTTTGGTTTTGCTTCTCATAGCCTCTTCTTTGATAGCTATCTTCATTATCTCTACTGTGGCCAGTAAGCCTTCTATCAATTAAATAGTTAATTACAGGTATTGATTATGGACATGAAACTTTCTTCACAAACAAGGAATGATAAGAAGTTTTAAAATATAAGCTTATGTTTTCATAATGGCACTGTCTTTCATAAGAGAGTATGAATTTAAAGTATTTGTTTGAAATAAGTTTCAGTAAGCATTACAGAGGGAGACAAAAACCCTCCTAAAAGTTCTCCYGCAGAATAAGATCTTGTCAAAACAGAGCTAGTGTGAAAATTTGGGGGTGAAAAGAACTCAGGCAGCCCATATATTCAATAAGTGTCCCCTCCTTTCTTAAGCTTTTTTTCCTTGTCATGTATTAGTCCTATCTCTGGGATGTTACATGGCTGCATAGCTCAATTAATGCTCTATGGCAGGAGGAGGAAAAAAATGTCTCTCTCTTGTCAGAAGCGAAGTTATTTACTTTCAAAAGCTGACAGAATAGCACTGCAGGGGCTTCATTTATTTCTGTTCAGAATGTCATTATCGTGTAATGCAGAGGGACTTCTGCATGCATTGCAGGCTTATTCTTGTAATCTTTAGTCTGCTGGATGGCTGCATAAGTGTAAAATGGCACACTGGAATGTTTCCTTGTTCTGACTTTAGCTCATTCACTTTTGCAAAACTGCATTCCAAGTGTCTTAAATATTTACTCTTTAGATGGCGATAAATTCATTTGTCGGTGGTGCTGATGCTTGATACATTCAGAATCATGCGCTGGCCTAGCTGAAAGACTGATTGTATCCTTAGTTACCTTTATAATGTGTGTCATTTTTCCTGATGGGTAGCATATGGTTTGAGACTGCTTTTTCAGCATTACTCTTTCTCTGTCATACTCTCTAGTTTTTCTAAGTCTAGCCTCAAAAGGAATACTTTAGTGCAGAAAGTTTTATAAAGACTACTTGCTATTTCATTTCAAAGTTTGAAAACACATTCGACTTTGTTGTTGTTGTATTGCATGTATTTCAGAGGCAAGATAAGTAGTTTTGATGTTCCCTAACCAAGTTCAGTGTGTGTCACTGCAAAAATATAGGATTGTTCAGAAATTGCAATTCCAAGAGTTTCGGTTTATTTTTTCTTTCCCTTTGCTACCATATTTTCCAGCTTCACTTAAAATACCACGCCTAGCACATGCGTATGAAATTGCCTGTTGCTCTGTGGAAAGATTTTTGGTACACCTGAAGTAATAACACTGATACAGCTACCTTCAGGAGTTCCTCGTGCTGAGACATGTAAAAAAAAAATATATATATATATATATATATATAAATGCTCCAGTGAGAAATTACTTCATTTGGAGAGGAATCGCCTTTTCAGTGACAGCTGGGGTTTTTTTTTCCTTTTTTTTTGTTAAGACTAACCCCACTTTCAGTAGGTTTTTTCAGGTTTTTTTTTAAGTTTAAAGTGGTAAACTAAACATTTACAAAATTCAAAATTTATTCATTAGTAGTAGATTTTATTTGAATACAATCTGTCTTTAAATGAAGAGGAAAGGATTCTACTTCTAAATGGGCTTGCTTGCTTCTTTCCTTCTTTTCTCTTCCTTTATTTGCAGACATAAAATCCAATAAATTTCTATTGCAGTTGCTGGGCTTGGGGGAGAAAAAGAAAAGGAAAAGTACAAAGCTATTGGGAAGCGTCAAACACAGAGAATGATGAAGTACATTTCATAGCAGCCAATTCCAACCCCAAAATCCCTGTTGTGCAGGAAGGCTTTCCAGCTCACACAGGAAATTCAGCCATTGCACAGCGTAGTATTAATGATTTATACACACCGCACCACTGCTTTTGTTCACTGGCAGAGCCAGGTTGTGTTAATAAAGGAATTTCAGGGAAAAGGGTCCTGGTATGCTGGGTTGTTTYGCTCAATGCGGTGGATGCTGCCTTCATAAATCAAAGGAATTTAGTGCTTTACAACCTTTCAGAGCTGCTGAGGGTGTTGGGTTTTTTTTTCCCTCTTTTTTTAATCTGATTCACCTAGGAATATTTTCATTTCTTTTCTATAAAGAATGAATGAACTACTGGATGAGATCTCTCTCAGCTGTTTTAGGGTTGATTGGTTTGCTTCACAGTGGCATTATACTTCCATTTGTTTTCCATTTGGTATTTATGCTTTATGGTATTGTCTATGGAAAGATGCTAGCATGGTTTTATTAACATAAAGAGATGCAGCTCACATTATATTCTGTCTTGTTTCTTAGAAATAACTAAATAAAATGTAAAGGCAAAATATGCTTGCAGTAAACAAAGCAATTTTGTATTCTGTATCTAAAATAGGAAAATTAGTAACACTTACTAAAGCATTTATCATTTTAAAATCAAGATAATTTTTATTAGCAAAAATAAGCTTTCATGTTCTTATGCAATAAATGTGAGTGTTAATTTTCAAAGTTGCTTTTTTTAGCTGGAAACTTTGTTTCCTAATAGCAACTGCAGGATTGGGTACTTAATTCTGTGTTAATTCACATAATGATTCTTTTCAAATAGTGGATTGATACTGATATTACTAAAGAAAAAAATGTATCTATGTTTGATTATAGAAATGAGGATAAAGAAGGATGGTTTTAAAAAAAGCTCTCAAATTCTGATGTAAAATAGAGTATTAAAAAAATGTTATGGGACACTCTCCTAGAAAATACACACTTGGTTTGATACTTACGGAATCTAATCTTTACTTTCCWTTACTGTTTTACAAAACGGGGCAGGGAGGGAGAAAATAATTACAGGGAACGTGTTTTGCAGTTAAAGGGGATCTGGCTTTCCAGGGGAATCTTAAGACTTTGTATTACACAGCAGGCGCAGTGGTTTTAGTCTRTTTGGATCATTCACGGTCATTGATTCATGTAGCTTTTGCTTACAGAAAATGTGACTGCCCTGTCCTGGCTTTGTTACAATAGAAAATATGGTTCCCTCCTAGTTTTATGAAAGTCAACAATGGGAGAATCAGTATTGCAGAAGTTAAAGCTACTTACTACTGAGAGGAATTTTTTGTTTGTTCTGTAGTCTGAAGGCAGAGAAATACCTTCTTTTCCATTTTCATCACTGGTTTAAATATCACAGATTAATATAAGACAGGTGCCCTGTAAATGAGGTTTATGTTTATAGAGTACCATTTTTGTATTTGTTTGTCCTCTATTATTTGGGTGCGTGAGTGTTTCATTGTATTTAATTATGTCTGTGAGGCACAAGACAACAGTCAACATCTGCTCTATTGTTTCCTTGGTTTACAGATAGCTTTGATGGGTTATTAAACAATCTATTTTTCAAACAGAAAACAGGGGAACAAGCTGCACCCATATTATGTAATATTGTAAAGGTACATTATGTAATTAGTTGTCTAGTATTTGCACAATAATCTTTTATTTTGGCTGAATAAATGCTACTCCATTAAAAAAATGTGATGATCTCGGGCAGTTTTTATGTAATAGTGAATTTCTAGTTATAATATATGGATTAAGTTGACTTTGCCACTACTAAATTGATTTCACCATCCATTTTATATTTAAATAATGCTCTTGAGTTGTGAATGCTAATACAAAAATTAGAAATGTGTWTTAACTTTCATTTATTACTGAAACAGCTACTGATGAACTCTTATGGATTACAGAAAAAGTATTCGTTAACTTGAATTATTTYTGAGTAAAAGTTTACACTGTTGCCAGAGCATCAGTTGGGGAAGACAGTGCTCGAACTGGCTTTGCTCTCACAGATCTTACTCACGGAGGGCAACCCTCGGTATTCCCCTGCCAAGAGAAGTTGTGCTGTATGGGCAGGGAGACAACACTGTAGAACTTGACTCTTCTACAGCTGGATTTCCTGTTGGAAGAGTGCTTGTTTCATTGTCTGTTTTGAATTTTTTGGTTTTGTTTTAACGTACCTGTCAACTGTTTTAAGTTTCTTTACGTAACGCTGATGTCCACTATACTCCCTCTGGATGGATGAAGGTAAACCACTGAAAAATTCCAACTACACAGCATGTGATTGTTTTTGCCTCAAAAATAAATTRTAGAAGAAAATTTTCCAGACACTAATGATGAACAAAACCTAAAATTAGGCCCTCTGTAGCTTTTATCATTACAGAAAGTCACTTATTGAAAATGTTTAAGGAAGAACATGAGTTTGTAGTATTTTTGTGGCTATCGAGCTGCTGCCGTATACCTATATAGAGCTACAGCTATCTATAGCTGTTTCTTACATGTGAACATTTGAGGCTTTTGAAATGCTATTAATGTAATGTGGTGCTTTTATATACACAGATTTTCCATTGAAGTGAAGTTGTTCAATATCATTTTAACATGAACTAAACTACCCCTTGTATATACATAAAGAACTGAAGTCAAAGGAAAAAAAATTGAATAATAAGCATAGTTACTCAGAAAAGTATGCATTATTAGCTCATGTAGGACTGATGTTCCAGGTGCTTGTTTAAATGTCATTTTGCAAAATGGCATTCAGTTTTTAGGATAGAATGAAAATACCTCACTTTTTTGTGCAAGGGCTTGTTAGAAGTAATGGTAATCTCCCTCTCACCTATCCATGTGCATCAGCAGCAAAAGACGTGAACGTAAAACAGGGATTTAAAATCTGTTCCTTCAAGTGTCARTAAATGCTCCTCAATAGATTTGGAGGATTATACTTGTAGTTTTGACTCTCCGCAAACATGTAACGAATGGAAACTCAAGCAGGAACGTCTAAATAGAGTTTTCTAAAAAACGAAGGAATGCCAGGGTAATGCTGTTTGTAGGGAACTTTGTTTTCAAGATGTTTCCAGAAACCCACTGCAGGGTGGAGGGGTGAAGGCACTGTGGTTTTGTTTGGGTTTTTTCTGTAATGTTTATTGCTAAATGGTTTGGTAGGATGTGTGTCTTAGGAACTGCTCATTATAAACAAACGTATGTGTTTGTATACAACCAAACAAACCATGCAGGTGTCTTCAAATGCGTGCATGGGAATGGGGCATTCATGGGCTTTTTTCTGCAATGCAGAGATGGATTTTAATGGGAGAGGAAACCAGGATCAGAATTTCTGCTGGAGTAGATCAACACAGTTTATTGACTTCCACTAAGGGTGGTATCCTTGRCTTTGCTGTAAAATTAATGCATTGTACTGTTTATGTGCTTTTTCTCTCATCAGCATATTCTTGTACATTTTGCTTGAGAATAGTTTTAAGTGCTTATTTGCACTAAAATTTTACAAATGGTGTGTGCACACTTCCAGCAGAAAATGAACTTTGAAACTGCTTTATGGAAACTCTAGRGGAAAGTTATTTTCACAGATTTATGAAGGAAGCTGAGTTACAGCAGGCAGCGTCTGATCTGTGATGGTGGTGGAYACTGGTTATTTGCATAGCTTCACGAGGAATTAGGGCTATGGAGCACAAAACTGTTCAGTGTTTTGTTTGCATGATCTTAGAGCTAATCAGGGCTGAACAGTAGAGGATAATTGGGAAATTTAGCTCTTCTACTAGTATCACAAATGGCCAGATAGATCAGTAGACAACAACAAAGGTGGTTAACTTCCATTGCTTATGCAGTAGTACTAGATTATATAAGCATCTAAGGAGGCAGGCTGTGAAGGAGACCTATCATTAAGAAAAAATCTGGGGGAATTATAAAAACCTTTGAAAGTAATTTCTATAAGAATTCACTAGTCCCTGTTGACTCATTAATTATACTGAAATCTGACAGTTTTGTAGAAGCAGCTATGGTAGCACTTTTCTGTCATTGCAATACCAGAGAGATGTTCCAATAATAGCATTTATAATCCAGATGTGCAAAAGTTACGTCTGTGGGAACAACAGGATATGAAGTCTCAGTGCAGTTCATGTTTGTTGAGCAACACCAGTCAAAACTTGTAGGGGAATACTACCTTTCTTATTTTCATTTGTTCCTGGTGTTCAGTAACATGCATTTTGATGTTTTGGGTTTTTTACTAAACACAGTATCATGGGTTGCATTTCTTCGGTTAGGGACAGCTCACTATTGAAAAAACTTGAAAAAAGGTAAGATGCTCTCAGTCAAAGAGGTTGAGTTAAATTTTTGGTGTCTGATCCTCTTATGTTGCACTGCAGGAGAGCTGCGCACATCTCGGGTCTTACAAGGAGACTACTTACTCTTTGTCTTATTTCTTGCAGCAATAAAATCTTACTYGTATCCAACTAATATCAGCTAAAGTCAGCTAAAGTACTGATTTCAATAAGGATAGAAATAATCCTCTTCTGTTGTTCTTCTCTGCACAAATTTACACCAGTCCTTTGCTGGTGCCCTCCGAGGGCACTTGCAAAGGTTGATTAAAACCTAAATGAAGGTGAGATTAAAAAGGCCATCCTTTCTTTATTCCCTTCTAAAACAAAATGGAATTAACTAAAAGTAAAAAAGTTGATAAGTGGATGACAAGAAAGGCTCTTGCCATCTGGCATTGATACAACAGTGTTATGGTTTTCTGTTCTTCAGTGCTTATTCTATCTTCTGTTATTCTGATCAGTAGCACGATCTTCATAGGTATACATTGTCCTGAGGAAGTTGTTGTGAGAGATAACATTAGAAATCAAGTATTCASTTGAATTCAGCATCCACTGTGGTTGCTGAAGAAAATAATCTGTTTGGTAGAATAGTTATTTAGGACTGGAATGTATGATGAATAAGTAGAATATTGTCTAAGAGGTCTCAGGGGAGAGGAGGAAAGAAAACACATGATGTGATTCTTTAAGATGAGCTCTATTTACTGTATTACCAGGAAGTTTTGTTGAAGCTTAATCCASGGAACTTCATTCTTTCAAAGTAGTTTTCCTGTGTACTAGCTGTTTAGATGAAGGGGCCTGCAGAGAGTACCAGAGCAATTCCACTCACATTGACCCTCAGACTACGGGCAGAAGAGATCTGACCCRTCTCAGGAAAAGGCAGGTACTCCTATGCTCTGTAATCTGTTGGCTGGATAGGCCATGCACACAGCTGTAAGACATCAGGCTGAGTTTAGGAGTGGTTGCTGAATTGCTGAACATGGGATTAAGTGTGTCTCCGAACAGTTGCATTAGGAGATACCTATGAGACTGAACTGACTTCAGACATAAAGTAGCAATAAAGTTGAAAAAGCTTTCTTAACTTTGTGGTATTCAGATTTAGAGGTAAATATCAACTGTCAGATCAACTGTGCCTTCTAATGCTTTCAGGCAAATCCTGCCTGCTTCAGATGCTCCTAGCTTGTAGTTCTTGGCTAAACTTCAGTACTTAAAAAACTGTTGCCGATGTCTTGAATAGAGCTGAATTATAGCTTGCATTACATCTAATGCCTTCAAATCTTGATATTTTATCTCTGCAGAATATGAAACTTGTCAGTTCTGAACAGAAATTCCCTCTGATCCCTTTAAAGACCTGTAGGGTCTTTATTATTTTGGGGTTTGAATAGGTTATTTCTCCAAGGCACCCTGCTCACTTAGGATATCTACCCTGTGCTGGTTTCTGCAGTCAAACCATTGCACTTGGCATAGTAGGGTGCTTGAATGATGTATTTATACAGGCAGGAGGCAGGATTTAATACCATCTCATGATTCACTATGCAGTCCTATTAATATGAACTTTACTCAGGGGAATGAGGAGCTGTTACTTGTCAGCAAATCCCGTGTGTATTAAGGAGGTGAAGTTGTATTGAAAGATCCTCACAGTGATACTCTGCACTTCCCAAGGGAAGCAAATGAAAATGGTACTTTGATGAATAATGAATGTGCTAATTGGGGTCAAGAAGAAGTCATAGCTGCCTGTGATACAGTAGTCAGAGTAGCCTGACTACAGCAATAAAGAGAACTCCGTTTGACCAGATTTGGCAATAAAAATATATGGCTATCTATCATCTCCATACAACCAAAGCCTGATAGATGACAGTGACAGGCAGGTGGCTTGTCTGTTCTGGTACACACTGTTATATTCCTGAGATCCTGTTTTATAGATGTTGGTGTCAACAAGAAGTCGGCCATGAACTGATATTGAGTGAGACTGGTTGTGTGCTCAAGTACTGGCAAAAATCCTGTGTGGCGTGGATGATGACCTATCRCGGCATTGCTTGGGTATATCAATAGGATTCATTAAGAGTAGGTATTGATTAGAAGTCAGTCTGTTCCTGATTTGCAAGGAAAAATATATTTTGTTGCTGCTGGTCTGTATTTGCAAATGAATGTAGCCCAAGGGGAAGATTACAGCCTGCTCCTACCTGTTGGCAAAATACATGCAAAAATACATATTTCTTGGGCATCTTATATCCAGCACACGAAAGAGAAGAATAAATGAATGAGATTAAGGAAGATATGTGAAAGTATGATAGTAATACATATTTTGTGAAATACATATATATAACCTGACATTTTTTTAAATAAAGATATATATGATACTGCTTATCATTTATGCTACTGGAAGATGTATGTCATTTTCAGTCGTTTGCATATGTAACTGCATGATGTCAAACAAGTGTGAGATCTTGAAAGTGTCTGTTCTACCTTTCATACAAAACTTTCAAACCTGCTTAACTTCACATAGATTGGAGGCTTATCTCAACTTTTTAAGAAATGGCAGATAAACTCGAGAGCAGAGTGGTGAAAGATATCTGAAGTAGCCTGGAGATGGGAAGGAGTTTGTTCTCAAAAAAGCCGACAGTGAAAATACGACTGATTTGGTACACTATCCAGCCGATAGGAATTATGTAGTAAAAGTCAGTATGAAACTCCGAAAGAAAAGGAGAACAATGCAGTACTCATTAAGATGTAAGAAGTGTAGTGAAGACCTTTGCAACACATCTTTGGTGTTGTGCATAAGTAGTAATGTACGGATGTCAAAATCAACTCTCTGTAATTAATAGTATTTTCCTCCAGTTCTGCAGCTAATTCTGAGTGATCCAGGACAATAGGAGACAAACAGAGAAACTCCSTTCACAGGCAGAATTGTACAGGGCTATGGAGCTGTTCATTGAACGTGATGCTGCTGAATGGCTTGCATCACCACGTGTGCTGCACCACTTTTTGTAGCTTTAGAAGATGATTTTCTGTCTGACTTTGTGCATAGTCTAATGTTATCCTTATCCCTAGTTCAGTGGACAGCACGTTAAATAACTGAAGTTCTCAGATTCATCCTACTTTAATTTTGATGTGAATGCTGGCACAAAAAGACAAATCTGGTTGTGATTCAGAATCTAATTCATCTGAAATCACATAAGTCAAAAGGCACCTATAGCTATTTGTTTTTTTAGGGTGTAGTGGTTCACAGATTGTTCTCTGGTTTTGTGCCATGATATGTATGGATGATGACATATTACTGATTTCATATTACTGCCACAGGTGATGATCTCCTTGTAGCAGACACAGTTCTCTTCAGAAGGAATTTACAGTCTAAGATGGATACAGATGTATAGCTGACTTGCAGAGGAACAGAGAGATTGGTCATCATGCTACTCAGCAGTCAGTTYATCCCACAGTCAATGTTTTTGTGTGGCATTCTAGCCAGAGGAGGTTTTRTGGGCTGAAAAAGAACATTCATAGATGTTTATGGGAAGTTCTTACCTGGTATGAGGAAGTTACAGGAGAAAGCATCGATGCCATTTTGAGCGTGGCTAGGAGGTGAAGGAGCGTAATATTTAAGGCAATATGAAGAAGAAATTAATCTTTGTTGTTCACAGTAGTAGCTAGGGGTTGCTGTAGGCTGAAGTGAGCCCTTGAAGGTGATGACAAGTACTGTATAGTTGCTGAGGTAGTGAAAAGATGTGTTGCAGGGCAATGCAAGGAGGGAAACAAGAAGTGATCTTTGTGGGAGCATTCCAGAGAAATGCAAAATAAACAGGCCATTCTTTAGCCAATGAGATACTAGAGCAGCAGGTGAATCAGTGCACAGTACTGACAACAAAAAAGAAAGTTTGGAGTTAGTCAAACCAAAGAAAAAGCATTGGCTATATACTCGGAGACCAACATTTACTGAGATATTGCACTTCAAAAAATGTAAGGCCAATTGTCCTATAATGTGATAGCCTCATCTTTTCTAGGGCTACAAATTGTTTCCCAAATATGCTTCGTAAGTTTTTGTGTGAGGTGATTCTGTCTGAAGCTCTCATAGTCAGCAGGACTATAATTAGTTATCTTTATTAGTCTTTGACATCTGTAAATTTGCCACCATTGTGTATTTAAAAGAAAAAGACTAGGAAGTTGAACTTCAGTGGAACTGAAACATGTTGATTTCTGATTGAAAGAATCAGCTAGGTTCATCTTGAACTGCAGCTAGGTTTTAATTTGCTCCTAAGAGCTAATGTAATTTTCAAATAAAACTTTAAGTGTGGAAGGAAAATGCGTTAATACCAGATGTGCTGTATCCCACCAGTGTTCCACATACCTGAAAAAGATGGGCTGTCCCAGTTGTAAACAGTTGCTATATCCTTGCCCTATACACTGGTGTAAAATGAGATGCTTAATAAACTCGACAAACTCTGACAGCACCTGCCATACTTGTATCAGTATGAGATCAGTAGATGTCTTTGATTTGTATATGTGATATTTTCTACCTTAAAAGTCACTAAAATACCCATGTTGTATTTTGGTTCTGCTGTTAAGTATAATAGGAGTTGGCTGGAGAATTGATACTTGGCATGAACAGCTCCTACGTGTAGTTCAAGCTTTGCTTAGAAGAGTGGAATAGAGTCAGCAGCTAAGGACAGGGGTCAAATCTGAATAGTGCTTCTGGTGCCCTTGAAGAGCCTTTGGTCCAAATGTTTTTTGCAGAAAGGTGGAAATAATCTTTGGAACACAAGTGAAATAGTTATAAAAGTGTCAGCAATTGTGGTTGGGAAGGTGGGGAAAGACATGCAGGACAGCTTTTTCTGTCTACCAGTATTTCATTTAATGCCTGGGTCTACTTATCTCAAGCAATGATAATCAATGGCAGCTCACCTTCTCTTTCGGAGCCTGCATGGTACTGATCTGGTAATACTTTTTTAGGGACAATAATTAAATTTACTGTGGATGGGGAGAATTAGAAACTACTTTATCTTCTCAGTTCTGGGTTTTCCTTTGCCAGAAAACCGCTGAGAAATCTTAAAGAGAAAATGGAGAGCATTTGGAGAGTAGGAAGGGTGGCCAGAAAACGGAGGCTTGAAGAAGAGCTTAAAGGAATCAAATATGACATAGCATAAGCTATGGAGAGGGTGCCAAAGCACTACCTGAATTATTTATGATCTGTGAGATGGGAAAGTTAGGCCAATGTTGGAAGGAAGTAGAAATTATTTGAAGTTCATTGGTGTTGTACAGCATTTGGAAGAACCATTGTTTGTGGTATTTTGAACTAGATATAGGCATTAAGAAGAATTAATTATTTGGCAGAAAGATGGTCTAAATAGATTACTTCTGTCAGGATCTGATTAGAGTATACATCACTGATTGACTGATGACTGCATTGCAGGGATCTTCCTCTTCCAGGCAATGTGGCTCCAGGGAAGTTGCTAAAAATCTTTTTTACCTTGAACCATAGCAAAACTAGGCATCTGCTTTTGCCTGGGGGAATATTTTGGTTATTGTCTAATGTGCCATTTAGGTATTATATGCAGGTGGGAACAAAGCCTTGGCCCTTCTTGCATCATTTTCATTTTTCTTGTTCTGCCTGAATGTGTAGCTCAGTTTTCAGGCATACTTCTGGCTTTATTTCCTTCTGTGTGCATCCGTACTGTGCAGCAGTCTCCATTTCCTTCCCATTTCAAATGACTTTTTAGCAAGTCCGCAGTGAAATCACAATTAGAGCACGCCTATCAGTAGCTTCAGTTCTGTGCTAAAACATAAGATTATGGCGTTAGACTGCTGGGCCTGAAATACTTATGTATTTTGTGACCTTCTACTGCTACCTTAGCTTGCTTAACCTACGCTGTTCACCTTTAAAACCAGCTTCTTTCTAGGAGGCAAGTTCATAACAGGACTACTCTGTCAGATTTTAGGAGTTTGATTGTTCAGTCAATTTCTGTGTAGAATAATTAGTCTCTCACATGAATCGATTCAAATAATGCATTGTATTATTGGTGCAAAAATAGTCTTTAATTAAGAAGTTTAAAAAGGTTGTGTATTGTACGAGCTTCTTAGCTATGATTCAGGTAGTATCACCTGGGAGTTTTCAGTCCAATGTGACTAATTCTTTTATTGCTGTTAATTTTAAAAACTGCAGAGTAATTTTCATAAATAATACCTGCCTTTTAGCAAAATTCTGCAGAAATGAAACAAATAAGATTGTATATTTTATGTATATATTTTTAATATATAAAGCTAGTGTTCATTTATTTTCTTGTTCTCCTCCTGTCTTTCATTTTTAAAATCAGTTTTCAGTTTCAGAAAATCCTTGAAAATTTTTAATAATAATAATAAAAAAGAAAAAACAAAAAAACAGAAACGGTTTTGGAAACAGCCGGAAGAAACATGCCCTCCATTAGCATACTGAAAGTGGCTTAGCATGTCATTTTTTTCTAATAGCACTATAATTTTCTAGAATGTAATGGAAGTGAAAGCTGTATAGTTGCTTAAAATAGACGATCCCYCCTTTTCCAACGACACACATAATTATTTGCAGGGAGAAAGAATCCTGGAGTAGGCAGGAAGTAAGTACTGCCACCATCGGTGACTTCAGACAGTTGGTTGATGTGCATAGTACTGACCGTTCTGGCTTTGTCCTAGCAAAAACTTTTAGGCTCAYGCTTAACCTTAATCATGCTAGAGTYCTGCTAAAGTGAAACAGAATTAGTAGCATATTTAATACTCTTCTGGCTCATTCTCTGAGTYCTCATCACTCTTTATGGTCAAATTTCATGTATTCAATATATTCTTGCAGAACAGGAGTGACCATTAATGCTAACTAATGGTGAAGTGTAAAACTTAAGACAAATTTCCTTTTTGTGTGGCTGGGAGGGAGAACAAATATGTTGGTATAAACTGGTGAAGCTGATGTAGTTGCATTGGCGTAAGTTCAGAATTTGGCACGGGGCGGAGATGCGAGTAAAGCTGTGTTGTACTTCTGTGGTTTTGATTCACAGAGGTTTGTGCGAACTTAGGTAGCTGGTGCACACATGGGACATCATCAAAGAGCCCAAGTCAGAGCTTGGATCTGGAGTGCCATACAGCTATACATTTAGAAGCATGTTGTTATAGTGAGGCAAGCAAAGCATCCTTTCATTAAAACAGGTAACTACAGTTTATTTTCAAAGTTTATTTTTATATATTACGATCTGCAATGTAGTAAATATAAATGCTTTTCAGACATTTGATATTTTAATTATTCTTGAATGTTTATACTGCTTGCAAAGGGCTGGAAGGGTCCCCCTGTAAGTTGCTGAATTCAGACTACCACTGGCATCATGTAATTTTCTTTTATAAGCTATCCTTTTTTGTTACTGTGGATTTGGAAGGTTGTTCTAGACCTCACTTAGCCAAACCAGAATACTTTTCAAAAATAACTTGAAAAAGTATTTTCCCCCTAAATTTATTCATAACTAGGTTTTCCTTGATTTTTAGTGTGTCAGGTTTGTCCTTAGCTTAAATAGTCTCTTCCTCCTACTGTTTTCTTCCCTGTTCACAGATTATTTTGCTAAAATAAACAAATCAAACTTCCTTGGGTTCCTGTTACGACATAGTTGCTCCATTCACCTGAACAACACAAAAARGACTTTCTCTACAGCTGTTGTAGTTGAATTTGACCTTTTTTTTTTTTAACGTGGAGGAGAACTGTATGCTATTAGAAGTACCTCCTAAGAAATTAAGAAATTAATTGAGAAATAAAATTAATTAGGAAATACCGATAATTTGCCTTTTTATATTTGCGTCATACTAGCAGCTCAAAGTCCTTAAACAGATGCGATGAGGTCCTGCTTTTCTTCCTCCTGAGTTCAGAACTGAAGTTTCTGTTATTAGCAGAAGCATGACCTTACATTTGATATTATTGAATTTCATCCTGTTTCTATTAATRCAGTCTGTAAGGTTGAACAATTTTTTCTATATTATCTTCTTATCCTTCTAAATCTTGACAGTAYCTTCCAACTTTATGTCATCAGGAAATTTCA
Organism: Oceanodroma leucorhoa; assembly: GCA_030449065.1. NCBI lineage: Eukaryota > Metazoa > Chordata > Aves > Procellariiformes > Oceanodroma > Oceanodroma leucorhoa. Next base: position 3,991,498 of record JASVER010000008.1, read on the forward strand.
TCAGCATGTTGCCTTGTACCAAAATAATTAATGAAAATGTTAGGCAAAAACTGTCCCAAAACAKATCATAGAAAAGCTCCCCTTGAGCCTGTGCTTCCCTGTACAAATCATCTTGCTCCTCGTTTTTCTAACATCTTATCAAATATGTACAAGCTGAAACAAAAMCAGGACTAGGTATTTTACAGAGCAATATAACAATCCTTATTTATGTCAGTTGTCCCACTGGAGTCATTTGAGTAAAGCTTGCAGAATCCATTTTATAATCTCCATTCCTAGGTGAAAGAAATCTTCTTTCTCTTCAAATGCAGCTCACTCTGTTAGACCAGACAAATAGGTAATAGTTAAAATGAACATTTTTTTTTAAGAAATTAAACACTTTTAAATGAGTTGTAATGGCAACTCGCTTTCTCATATATGCCTTTTGTTTATATATTTCTGTATGAAAGTTAATAACTGGTTTTGTRTTGGAATTTATGAAAATCTTTTGGCAAAAGCTATGATGTGTCAGCCTACTGTGTGCTTAATAATTAAACTGCAGGGTTCTGTTCCTTAATAAGAAAAGAGTAAGAAATATGATTAATAGCTAAGCATAGTCAGATAACCAGTGTGAACAGCATTATCCCCAACAGAGAAGTGAAGCAATTCTGTAACAGGAGATGGAACTAGGTAAACATCACTTCATCATGTGACAATTGCTGTCTTCATTGGCAGTCTCTCAAAAGAGCATCATAGAGGGTCACAATTCAACATCTAAAGTTAGAAATGGAATAAGGCTGATAGTAACGCGGGCCAACATGCAGCTGCTAAGGTAGATTTCTAAATCATGCAACACAGCTGCCTTGATACATGAGAATCAATTACTGAAAACCTTTCACGACGGTCAAAATGTGACATTAAATAATTGAGTATCACATCAAATCTTGTCTGCAATTAGTTATCTGGAAAAGTAATTATGCAACAAAATCAAGTAGCTGAAATTAGTGATGTGAAGCACACTGGTTATTCRAAGACTGTAGGAGAGGATTTTATTTTTTGACTTCTAACATGAAGTTTTAAGCACCTAACTAATTCTTTATTGAATTAAAAAAAAATCTTGCTCAATTGTAATTCTTGTCATTAGTCATATCTGCAATAGAAGATACATTGCACATGAAACAGGTGTTAATGACTAAGTTTGTTTTGTCTAAAGTAAAAATGATTAGCTGTGGAAGAGAATGTCTTGCAAGTAGTACATTAAAAAGCAAATCTGTTTTGTTTAGGGGGGAAACAGCCTAAATTTCACTGTTTTGACTCTTACGCTAAAAATGTAAGTTTAACTGGAAAATAGATATGAAATACTCTAAAGGTCAAATTTGTTCTTTTTAAAAAAAACTATGATAAATGTAACAACATAGTTGTGAAAGGTTAGAAAAGCCATTAAAATATAATTTACACTAATAGAAGTAGGTAGCTTGCATTAGTTAGCTCAAATGTTCAAAATAAGCAAGAAAAATATAATGAATCAAAACAGAATATGTATCCAATGTAACAGACTTAAGTTTAAACTATCAAATGGATATTGTTTAACAGCTTATAAATACAGGGAAACATTTGTTTATGCAATCATGATAAACCCGATTATTTTTAAATGGCTTCTAATAGTAACTGTTGTCATGTATATGCCAGAACTGAAAGGAAAATTAGTTCTAATCAGTYGATCTGTACAGAATTTGATATGTATGTGTATAGTACTTAAAAATCTGAACTGATAAAGAGTAGTTGGTTAGTCATGTTACTTATGCTGGTCCCAAAATAGCACCTTCCTTTCTTGGTAGAGTTAGGTTTGCAGCTGTTGTCTCTATCTGTTGTCTCTGAAGAAAATTTTAACATTAAGAGTTGCTGACGTCAATTTTTTTCTTTTTTTTACAGCTGATGTGGGCTTTGCCCCTGACAGAAGTTATTTGGTTCTAGCTCTGAGTTTGGAAGAAGTTGGTATATAGATTTTCCCCTAACTTTCAATTGATGTGTTTAGCTTTAGTGGGAGTAATACTATCACTTAAACCATGTTGTCGTCTCAAGGAGTTTTGCTACATCCATATGGAGTGCCAATGATTCTGCCGGCAGCACCATACTTCGCTGGACTTGTTCAGGTAATGCAAGGCCGCTTCCAACAAGCAACTTAACTCTAGTGCACTTAGAGTAATAATTGGAATTTTTATGGTTGAGAAAGCAAACACTTTTAATACAGGCAAAAGCTCTCATGTAGTCAGTGAGAAGACAGTGGGAAATCAAAAAGATGGATCACCCTAATCTGTGTATTGACATCTCTCATGGCTGAATAAATGATGTAGTTGAGCTATATTTGCTTGTATTGATTTGTCTGCTGTTTAACATTCATGCCTTTGCTTCACGAGGTTGACCACAGGGCAGAGGATTTGCTATCCATTCTAGGTTTCTGAGGGAGTCAGCATTCCCACGGCAGGTCGTAAGACAAAGTAACTTACTGTGATGTGTTTAGGTTAAGTATTTTAGCACAGCAAATACGAATCGTGTTAATTATGCATTAATTCATATGTTATGCGTCACACTAAATGAAAAAGGGGTTGTGTTTTTGTATGTATAGAAATATATGACCTTCACAGAATATTTATGCACATCATCTTAATTCTTTCAAGCCCTGAAAGTGTAAGTTCTTGCTTCAGAGTGAGAGTTCTGTATTTTAGAAGTTAACTGGCAGTTACTAGATTTAGTTGTTGTTGTTGTGTTGTCTGGTTTTGATTTTATTTTATTTTTATCAAAAAGTGGTACTACTGAATTGTCTGCTGTTGGACTTAAAATTTTGAATAGATCATGTAGACACTAATTAAGCAAAAAGTATTCTGTTGTTTACAGTATTAGAAGACATTAAGAAAGAATTCAAGTAACATTTCCAAGCGTTGACAAAATGAAAAAAACAGTGTACCCTATAAATGGCAGTAGTTAGATATTATGCATTAACAGGGCCAAGAGGGACACGTGTATTACGGCATTTCTGTGTCATGCTAGTGACAGTCAAATTAACTGTGGAGGAGAGGCAAATTTTCATTATGCCCCTTTACTACAGTTAAATGGTGTAGAGGGGAAGTCACGGCATGAAACAGTTTTTTTTCTATATAGGTGCATTCAGTAATCGAAGACTGAGTTGTGTTATTCACTTTAGGCTTAATATCAGACACACATGTCTAAAATAGAAATACAGCATTGCGCAGTGGCCWTTATCAGGTATTGAAAAACTGTGTCGTCTGGGACGTGCAAGCTGATGCTATTTTTTTTATGCAGTGAGACACAGTAGCACACTTGAACACATCAAGCAGGCCTTCATATCCATTAGAATTTGGGGGTGAAGGTTGGACGCTAGAGCTCAGTCAGACCCTGTGCCATCCTGTCCAATAAATAATTACAAGCAAATCGTGCCTTTCACTCTATGCTGATTGTTGTTGAAATTGCTTTTGAAAGTTCTCATAAGTTCCTGTTATAGATTAAGTGCCGGTGTAGGAAAAATAACTGCACCCAACTGAAATGGGTGAATGTAATCAGGTTTAATGGACTCGAGAGCTTGTTGGGAATTAAATAACTATTGATTTGTTGGAAAGTTGCTGTCATTACAAAATGCCGCTCTGGACGCATTATCCAAGCAGATAGATTAGAAGAAAGCACCCTTTGAAAATTCGGGATGCCTTATTTCAAATCTTTTTTCTTTTCTTTCTTTCCTTAGAAAGATATATCCAGGCCTATGCTACTCCATTAGCATAGATCTAAAATAGTCAAGCAATAAGAATTATTCTACATAAAAACAGGTATTTTTACAGGTACAGTTGAAAAATGTTCTTCATGTGGATACTTCTCTAGTCTCTCCTCTTCTCTCCCTCTCCCCAATGTCATACTTGAAAATTGCATTTTGGAAACAAAACAAATCTTTGAGTTACTGTCTTAGTAGGTGAAGTAGAACATTAAATGGTTTAACCACCTTCTCACCCCAAGTTTATCTGCATTTGCAGTATCTGCAGTCAGCTTATGATACTAGAATGCTTATTGTTTGTCTCTTAGAGTAAACCTAAGTAAAGTATCCAAAATAAATAATGCAAAGGACACTTGGCAGGCATATTTATATCATCCTCTTCTAAGCAGTAACTACATAATGTTCAGAACTTTAATGGACATTTTCTTCAAAAATATGCCTTGATAAAAGCATTTGCATAATCAGTTTACGGGGTTGCAGGTTGAGAGCCACAACCCTTGAGTATTTTCAAATATGAGGCTGTTTTAACATTTTAGAGGCTTATAAGATTGCTATTTATTTATTTGCATGGATTTCTACAGAAAGTAGATGTATTTCTGATTAGRCATTCCCCATGATTTCCAATTGGATTTACACCGAGATTGCATATGAAAACAGTGTAGAGTATTGCATAGAGATTTTGGGGACTATTTTGGTTTTTTTTTCATGTTTTGTGTTGTATGGTTGAGCAAGAGAGAGCTCAGATCTCTGTGGAGGACTATTAGTCTTYAGGGGTTCTGCACCTTCAAGCACTATATATTATTTTACTTTATCCTGTGTATGTGCAACCTTTTCCAGCCTCTCCTCCTAAATTCATCAGTAAACTCTATCCTACATCCTCTTCTTGCTTTTGTCAYGCCCTCTTGTTACAGAGTACTGGAATGCGTGAAACTTAAGACAAACAAAAAAGGGCAGATACTGTGGATACATCTCTGGAAACACGTTAGATAAACAGCATGTGTATTTTCCCAATTGCATGTATTAATCTATCAAGAAGATTTGTATTCCTCTTGCTGAGGTCATATGTTTAAGTGAGACGATGAAAAATGGAATGCATATGTTCTTGGAGAGAGAGACGGTAGTTGTTCAGAATTACAGATATGTCAAAATGTATCAAATTATGTTAAATATACTTGCAAACTTAGTTTTATTTTCCAAGAAATAAATATATCTTTAAAAAACTTACTAGAATGATGGTATTATTATTGCCTATGACTTCTTAGCACATTTCTTAATGAGAAGAATAAAATATCTTTTCCTCTCCCTTCTTCCTCCTGGGTGAAACTGTAGGAGGAAAAAATCACATGAAAGTACAAATGATGCATAAATAGCATTATGCCTCTTGTGGGTGGAGAGATGTTTTCTGACTTGGCACAAAAGATGTTCTGGAGGCTTCACAGGCTGTCACAACTACACTGCCACGAGGACCAAAGCAGGTACTGCAATCCAGCAACCGCATATGCTGCGGACAGCAAGACCTACTTTGTGTCATGCTGTTTCTCCTGGCCGGTGAGATGATAARAATGCCATAGAGGATTAAGTGGCAATCCAGTAAAAGACTACTTATCCTGCCCTTTGTTCATATCCCAGTTTTGTCATTTGATTCCCTTTGRGGAACCCTTATGTCCAGATAAGCAGTGAAGTCGGCAGGTGTCACATGACAAAGATCCAACTGCATTGGCCAGGGTGTGGGACCATTGCCCTGCTGTCAGGAAGYGTGGCTGTGGGCTGCTGTACCATCTTACATCTTCTCAGAAGAAACATGTGAAACGAARGTCTGCTTATCGTTAAAATTACAAAGCGCAGCATCCAAAAAACTCTTTCGCAATTCATAGAAGGGTAGTATGTTTTGTAGAATAACAAGTTAAATGTGTCCATATTAGCTTCATCTTTCATGGCTTTGAGTGTTTTAGGTATATAAAATCTTTGCAGTTGCTCTGGATACTTGGAATGTTAGGATTACGATAAAATATTTTTTAAAAACACAAGTGCAATATATGACATTTTAATGATGGATGCTAAATTATTTATTACATGGCTAGTTTAGGTGGCTCAATTTTTAGCAGAGAAAGAGGAGTTCATATGCATTATTATAAGAATTACTAAAGTTGAAATTACTTAGACTTTTCAGTAAACTACTGGAAAATTCTAAATAGAGGGACAGGTCTACTTAATACAAAATGTGCTAATTAAATTTAAAGATTAAGACGACTGGGTTTTTTCTGAATATGGTCAATTTTTCTTAAAGTATGCTTTTATTTTAGCATAGTGACCAGAAAAGCTCTAAGAGTTCTGAGGGCTTAAGCTTATGTTCATTGTTAAAGACTTCCGCCAGCGAAGCTAAAACCTTCTCTTCTGCTTTTATTTGCTTATTTATTTGTGTGGTGGTAGAGGAGGGTAGAAGAAAAGTGGGAAATAGATGGCTGCTGATTAACTATTTTAATAATAGTTACGGGAATTACCATACTTTTAAGTACATCATTCTTAAATTATTCTTAAGATATTTTGATTGTATCTGTGCATCTGATTTTCTATAACTGGTTAACTAGTGTGTTTGACTGACAACTGGAAAAGTGGTAGTCTGGAGACAGTTCCATTTTATTTTAGGGCTAAGTGAGAGAATTGCCTAGAATGTGCTGTGAAAAGTAGTGATGCAGACTTCTTCACAGTTCCGTCTTTACCCGTCTGTAAAATCCTTGTTTTAGTGCTGTATTGGGAAGTGCTAGCAGTGAATACATTCAGAATACTTGTAGATGCTAGTGTGTTAGGCTACCTGCAAAATCACACTCACTTTCTGGCAGTCCAGTTTTGGAAAATGTTGTGGATATGTTGTGTTACCTTACATTAAAAAGRCTTTTGTAATTTAGTAGTCTTTATTTGAATAATGCATTTGAAATAGAAATGATGAGAGGTTTTAGYTCTTCCCATGTTGCCTTAAGTGGTGTATAGTTGTTTCGGTTGGTTTTAGATTACCATCTAGTGGAATGCAGTGCGTAATTTCTGTTTACATTGGCTGAATTGCCTATTTGAAATGCAGTAAGTAGATGATTTACCTTAGATGCAGATTTATTCTGGCTTGWTTGTGTCGTTCTGTCTTTGCAAGTGATAAGGATCTCCTATTACTAGTACTGTACTCCCAGCGCTTAGTGAGCAGAGGACTAACATGTTTTGCTACTGCAATCACTTTTCATCTGAGTGTGTATTTTGTTCTGTTTTTGAGAGAGTGTACCTAAAATTTCTTCTCTCTCTCAGTCTAAGAGTTGCAAAGGTTTTCTCCGTTCCGTGTCAAAAGTGATTTTAATAGGAGGTGTAAGGTGGTGGCGATAGTGATGGATGTGGTCTCTATTACTTTGTTTACAAAAATTTTAGGTTATCCATGTTTAAAGCTCTGAAAATACAACTTCAGATTTGTTTTTCCTTTTGATACATGGATCAAGCAATGTAGCCAACGTGCGTTCTCTGTGAAACCTGTCATTTGCTCARGAGGCTACAGACAGCTTGAAAGTGTTTTGTTATTGCTATTGCAAGAGTTTATTTCCTTTTAACCTGCCTTTGTTTCTTGCTAATATGTGCAGATACCATAAAATMCCTGGTGAGTGAATCTGCAGGGGGGAGAGGGAGGGGCAATGACATGGAGTGTCTTTCCCATTGACCAAAAAGACTTTTTTAGTGAGAAGGATAGCCTATCGAAATAGTTTTAGTTCAACTAAGAAACAAGTGGTTATTTTCTCCTCCCATCTGCATAATTTTGTCTCGCTAGCCTGTATTTCAGAAATCAATGGGTAACATAATTTGAATGAGTCAAGCAACACTACATTACTTCTTATTCTAGCAGCTYGGTCAATGTTGTGTTGTAGTCAGGGCTTCTTTCTGAGCTCACCAAAAAAGCAAAACAGACACAGAATTTTTTCCTGTCCCGCTTTTGCAGGTAATATCRGTATTAGTGAATTTTAGACATTATGATATATAACTATGGTCACTAGCTTGTGTATTGGATAATACACTGCAATGGAGTTTTTTAATATGGCAAGAAACTGGGTAAATCTGGGCCTTCGTGGCTGTAGCTTCTGCGGTGTTTTTTAAGTGGGATAAATAAAAGGATATTTGAGTTTGTATGAACAGAATAGTTTCTATAGAGAGAATAACTTTCATTAGGACAGGTTCTATTTATTTGTTCATCCCCTAAATAAGAGAAAACTCTTAAGATCYGAATTCTCTGCAAAAGCAAATAATGTAATTTGGCTTCCCTAACTAGAAGCCAGCAAGCTCATACGGCTACTTCCAAGGATCTGGAATTTCAGCTGACTTTCCCCCCTCCCCTGACTCATGCATAATCATCAGTAATAAAAATTCTGATGGCCAGATTACGCCAGGAGACACAGCTTTGAAGTTCTGTTGCTTTCAATAGAATGATACAAAACTGATATCAAAATATGCTTGTATATCTAAATACAGAACAATTATTTTTATAGAGTTGGCTTGAATATTTTACCTCTTCACACTCTGATAAGTTATCTTGTGTTACATAAGGTAAAATTAGAAACCCGGTTAAAATACATCTTTTGTTTCATTTGGTCTGTTTGCTTGCTTGCTTTTTTTAACTGAGGTATGCAGGTAACTGTTTTCTCAGACCTGGTTTCAAAGATGGTGTTATAAAAACATGTGAAATGTCTATTTCAATAGACCAGGTTGTGGAAAAAAATATGGTAAGGACATCATAATTTAAACTATAAATATTTTCAGCTGAAGTAATAGGGGATTGTATTTGAACTGTTCTGTTACTAGGCGAGAGTGATGGAATCACACCTGGCTAAATATATTTGCCAGCTAGATATCACAGCTGTCTTAAGTTTATGAGCATGAGACGGATTCACAGACAATTTGAAACATTTTGGGGTTTTTTTTTTGGTGTAGTGACAGGTCATGAACACTGTAAATAGATAATAGGAATTTGATCTATGTAAATTTTCTGTCAGAGTTTCCACTTGTGTTTCATGAGATTCAGACTATTGTGGATTATGGTAAATTCTGATATCCTGGTTCCTTCTCTTCCTCTAGTGGCCAGAGATACATGAGCCAGATAGCTTGGAGAATAACTTAATCCTCTTTAAYTCTGATGATTTTATTAAATCAGTAAGGAATGTCTTTATTTTTTTCATCTACATATTGCTTTATTACTGAATAAGCTGAGAAGAACGTAAAAGTCTTGCCTATACACTGAAGTCAGAATGGTTCATATTATGTCTTTTAAGATTTTGTTTGAAGCCTTTGAATTAAATAAAACAAATTGTGCATTTCAAGGAAATGTTCAGACTTTATTGGAAAGTATCCTTAAGTAAAAGCAACTTATTTATTATTAGGATAAAGGTAAAAATACTCATAAAGCAGTGAACTGCTCTGAACTATGCTGGGTTTTTTTTTGTTTGTGTGTTTTTGTTTGTTTGGTTGTTTTTTTTTTAATTCAGAGAGATTAAAAATCTGGCAAAATGATCATTACCCCAGTGCTTTTTCATCCTGTAGACCTAGAAGTGCACTTTCGTTATGTCTCTGTCCTTACTCTGCCATACTATTTCAAAAGCATGTAATGCCCTCCTGTATGCTAATTAGTAAAATTTAAAAGTAATGGAGGAGAACATGTTAGGTTGTTTATATGTTGTTTTACTGTGATAAATGTCTATGACACCTAACTTTCTCTGTAACATTTGAATAGCTAGCAAATACTGTAAAATGCATCTCCAGCCATCTTAGACATGTAAACTGCAAAACATCTAACCCAGGTAAGAGAGTGACTGCCAAAATGCAAATACATAGATTTCTCTGAAAGTTACCAGCAACTATGCAGGTATGCATTAGCTGTCTTCATTTTTACTGACAGCGGTACTATATACCAGCATGTTTCAAACACTTTGAGAACAAATCATGGTGACACTTGAGAGCAAGAAAGAGAAAAAAGGGAATTTCCAAACATTTTACTTGTCTTCCATCCTAGAGAAAATCTTAGGATTATATTAAATCAGAACCTGAACATAGTGAGAATTCCAAAGAGTGATAAGAACAGGTTAAAAAAAACCAAACAAACAAACAAAAAAACCCCCACACCCCAAAAAAACCCCAAACCAAAACAACACTGTCAGGCTTTTTAAAAGATATAATCATGTAGTTGGTCAAAAGCAAGAAAGATGACATTTAGTTGAGAAATAAAAGGTGACTAGAGGTGAGGGAAAGCAGTTCTTCCTGCATCTGTGAATGATCTTGTAGATAATAATACAAAATGAGTCATTCTTTTTTCCCTACTAGCCTCAGTGTGATGCTGACTTTTAGTGAATTAGTAAACCKGAGAAGTCCTTCCTTACTCCCTAGAGAGAACTTTTCTGTGTAAGTGTGGCTCARGTGATTAGGCTCAGTTGGATGCTGAACTGAGTGCTTACGATGGGACCTGCTTCAATTATCTGAAAGAAACTTTGAAGGTGTATACCCCCCTATGCAAAACAGTTCCTTATTCTCTAAGTGTTGGATATGTACGTTATGTGTACAGGGTTTTATTTTATTTTTAGGAGAGTGGATTTAGTGCTTGACCAGCTTTTTAGTATTTTTTTGTTTGTTTGTTTCTCTGATGTATTAAATCTTGTCTGTACAAAAAGAGACTGGAGATAAATTTTTAACATTCTGAGGAATACAGAAAAGCCTATTCTTAATGAAATAGCCTCACATTTGCTAGGTTCTCCTTTTCTTTGACTTGGAATTGTTCTGGAAAACATTATTTGAATAATTTTTTTAAAGAAATTTGATCTTGCTAACATTTGAGGTACAGAGGGAAAGTAAACCTTTACAACTGTATTTCAATGACCTGTTACAATGAAAATATTTTAACTTCAGTTATTAAAAAAAACCCCAAAACATAAATACTATTTAAAGCCATCAAAAAACAGGATAGAAGAGGATGCTGGTTGTTTGTATACAAAACAGAAAATAGAAATTCTTAAGAAAGCCATGAGGATAGTTTAACAGAGTCTCAACAAAGTTCATTCTATAGAGCCTGAACCATACTTGAAAAGGTCTGCTCCTCAGTGTCTTAAATAATTTATGTTTTGTTATGCATTTGTATTAACTAATTAGTACTAAGTAGTTTTTAGGTTTGCGGTACCTGGAAGCTGTCCTATATTGGAAAGCTGTCTATTCAGGTACAAGCTACAGAGCATGGTTTCACTATTTGATCTCCGTTCTAATGAATGTTATTTTCGGAAGTGCAGCAATCTTTTCTACCTTGTCCTGAGGTAGAACAAGGAGAGTGAAAAATCCAGTGTGTTCTGTTGTGACAAGTCATGCAGGAGCCTGTTCCGAGATGAACATGGAAAAGGCAGCACAAGCTTTCCTTTCACTAAGGGAAATTAAGTGTAATTGGAGCACCACCCCTTCTGGAACACAGGAATAAATTACGCTTTTGATTATTACTTTGTTTAAGATCTTGTGTCTAGACACAAAGCTGTACCCATGTGTTTTTTGTCTTTTTGGCCTTATAATGTCTAAAACCAGAATAAAGCAAACTTGAAATTTTGAAAATATCTAAACCTGTCTGTGACTGACTCATAAAATTAAAAATCTAGCTTCCATGTTCTCTTTGCCTTCTCCTTCCATTTAAGACACAAGTATCCATCTCACTTTTTACTACCTAGATACAATGAGGAGGATCTAGCAGTTATCACTAGTTGGATCCAGTAACAGAAGAGGATTTAAGGCTAACTGGACTACAGCAGCTAGGGTTAGGCCCAATTCTCCTTAAAAGACCAGCCAATCTTTGGCAAATTGTTCTTGCTATTCGATTTTCCCCTATCAAACCAGTTCTTATGCTTGCCGTTCATTTTAAAAAAGTCTGCAGTTGTAGAAATGGCTCTTTAGTTCCATGTTTGTTTATTCTTTCAGAATCGTAAATATAAAATGAAGGAAAGTATTGCGTGTAAGGATTTACTTCTAAATACTTCTAAAGGTTACCTAAAATTGTTGACGATTCGAAGAAATTTTTTGAAACTAATCATTCTGTAAGAAAAGAAATAGATGGATCTGTTTCATTATAGCGTTGGTCAGTGTGTACTGGGAAACTGTCTTCGCTGGCTCCTGTGGTGACTTATTTTGTAGATACAAGTTGTTAAAACACACTCGAGCCTTTTGAACACTGCTGTTATAGGAAATGAAATAAATCCATTGCAGGATTCTCAGAGTACCATTTTTAACTGACATACTGTGCTGGATTGTCTGAAGTGAGTACACGATCTTTTTACTGCAGAAATGAATGCTTTGATTTTTATGCCTTCCTCCATGAAGGAACAGTTAAAATCAGGCATAGGGAAACGTAACAGATGTTCATACACATTTCCCATCTGAAAATGCCTTCCACTGGCCAAGATGATTGTTAGGCACAATTAAGCCCAGTATATACATCCTGTACTGTAAGCCAAGTCTGCTGAATATGTTCCCAACAGGGAAGCACAGCTTTGGAAAGAAGGCAGTTTGTATTAACTTTCATCTGCAGTAGATTTTTGAGAGTCACTGTGTGAAAAACATAAGGAGACCTGACTGACAGCTCTGAGTCTGTGCCCCAATGCATTGCGCTGTAAAMTATATCTTTAAGAGAAACTTTCAATCCATGAGAAAATTTCATATGCATTTCAGGGATGCTAACAGTTGAAATCTCATTTCTGAGTGGCATTTGGTATTATGTTGCCAACTGACTTAAAAAGCTTGTGATATTATGCCTTGTAATGTTCCACATTCAGTCTAATTGTCACTGTAATCAGCTTTGTGATGGCAACTCTTCATGATGACTGYAGGGATATATTTTCCTCTTTTTTGCATATTATGTCTGAAATGTGAGTTACTTCTCGATTTCAGAGGCATACAGGTAGTGAAGGAGGAAGGCACCGTAGACCTGCAAACTTTTAAAATCATGTGTGACATGTTTATGCAGAGACTGGGATTTGTCATTTCTAATGATATGATAGCATCTACTGTTGAAAAAGATGCTGGGAACCAAATACTCTTATATTTTTGTGATATGTACTGTAACTGAACACATTATAGTTCGCCGTTCCGGAAAAGCATGCCTTCCTGGTATCTCAAAAAACTGCAGTGATTGACTATATTTGTTGTATCAGAATATCAYASAGACRCTRTGAAAGTGTGTTGACCTAAAAATGTCAGTGGGTATTTCATATCAGTCTTTTTCTGGTTTGTTTTGTTTTTTTTTTTTTTTTTTTGGGGGGGGGGGGTGGGGTGGGGCCAGGGACACACAAATGCAAGACAGGCATTGCTTTTCTGTTGTATAATGCCTGTCTTTTAATAACGTAAAAAACTCTGTGCCAGATCTGTAAAAAGAATCTGTAAGTTGCTGCACAGTCAGGAAGTCTTTTCACTGAAATATGCAAGAGAACTGTAAAACTTGTCTGCTGTTCTATTTTTCTGTAATAAGACACAAATCTGCAAATACTGATTCCCTATTTTTCTCTGCCCTTAGTTCTCCATATAATGTCCATGTTAAATTCCACTTCAGATGGATATAACTAGGGTTTAGTATCTCATGTTATCTTTACTCGCRGCAGAAATGGTGAGAAAGTTGGCCTGTAGTCTTATGTGCAGATGATGATATATGGTTACCTGCATTTCATGAAGTCAAGAAAGTGAAACTCTTCTGGTTTTCTGAAATATATAGAATCATAGAATAGTTTGGATTGGAAAGGACCTTTAAAAGTCATCTAGTCCAACCCCCCTGCAATGAGCATGGACATCTTCAACTAGATCAGGTTGCTCAGAGCCCCGTCCAACCTGACCTTGAATGTTTCCAGGGATGGGGCATCTACCACCTCTCTGGGCAACCTGTGCCAGTGTTTCACCACCCTCACAGTGAAGAATTTCTTCCTAATATCTAGTCTAAATCTACCCTCTTTTAGTTTAAAACCATTCCCCCTTGTCCTGTCGCAACAGGCCCTGCTAAAAAGTTTGTCCCCATCTTTCTTATAAGCCCCCTTTAAGTACTGAGAGGCCGCAATAAGGTCTCCCCGAAGCCTTCYCTTCTCCAGGCTGAATAACCCCAACTCTCTCAGCCTTTCTTCCTAGGAGAGGCGTTCCATCCCCCTGATCATTTTTGTGTCCCTCCTCTGGGCCYGCTCCAACAGGTCCATGTCTGTCCTGTGCTGAGGGCCCCAGAGCTGGACCGCAGCACTGCAGGGGGGGTCTCACCAGAGCAGAGCAGAGGGGCAGAATCCCCTCCCTCGACTTCGTGGCCACACAAATATGCTTTGTTCCTATGAGAGAGAATATCTTAAGTACCTCTTTCTTAGTCCTCTGGAACTGGTGGACTTCTGAGGAGTACCTACAACATTGCTGGGCAGCATATGGCCTTTATATGTGCCTAAAAATGATTCTGTGCATGTTAACTCATGTGGTGGCTCTGTGTTTATTTCTGGTACTTGTCCACAAGAAGCATTGTCTTGCTTAAGTGTCTGTGAAATGTACTTTTTATATGCTRTTCTGTGGTCATCTTGAGGTCAGTATATTCCTGATGGAAGGTTTCTGGCAGCAAATTTATCTTTTGCATTATTATTGGTTGATTTTTACAGAACTGCACAAAATAATTTTTTAATAAAAGCCTTCCTCTAGCGGAATAATAGCAAAATGCTGAGAAAGGTATTTTTATTCTCTTGGTTCCAATAAGAAATGGAAGATCAAGAAGGGAAGAGGTATTCCAGTGATTCTTTGGTGAATCTGAAAGATGTGAGAGATTATTTCAAAATATTTATAAATGTGTAATAYTGTGCTTCTGGGTAGATGAGATGACATTTTATGTTTTACATTTTAGTTTGTTAGTTGAATACATTGTAGAGATTTTCCTCCCCTGAGTTTCAGAAGTTAGAGATCAAGTACCTGAAATACTTAAAAGTAGTTCTGGGTCAGAGCCAGACTATGTAATTATTTAAGCCCATATTTCATAGTTTTATTCTTTTTTTTTTTGTTTCTGAGCACTTCTTTTCTGACACAGCAAATAACCTGCCCAGTGCTTCATTTTCTTGATACTATTCTATATGACTGTTGTTGTAATATTACAGTTTTTTAACCCGATGTTTCTCACTTTGTGTATTTTTATATCCCTCTGTTRTTTCTCTCACCTTGTTGCTTTAGTAATTTTTTTTTTTTATGCAACTTGGAACATGTCTCTGTTACAAGAATGGCATAACCTTTTTTGCATTTTATTATTTAAAGTTATCTTCTGAGYACCATTCTTCAGTTCCATTGAGGAAAAAAAAAAAAAAAAAGATATGGCATCCACAGCATAAAAATAGATTGTGAGTTGGGAATTAGACACCTTCAGAAGCAGATCTAAGACATATTTTTAGGGAACACTGTATACTAGCAAGCATTTAAAGTATTTATGGAAGTATTTCTTGAGAATGATGCCTGTTAGCTCATGAGGTGATTCTCAAATGTACTGCCTAAAATTCTGTCCATGTTCCTACTAGCTCCATAACCCAATGATTAAAACTAAAGAATTAATCTGTCTGTGGATATACTGTATACTGATACTACTGCATTGTTAATATTTGTTACATTTACCACTTTGTTCTTGTGTATGCCTACATAATTCTGCTGAAGCAGTGTGTTTCCTTGGAGGAAAGGATAAAAGTTMTAAATTTAAGTAAAACTTATTTATTGGTTTTGGGGGGGTTTGTTTGTTTGTTAAATAGCAATTGTGGTTCAAGAATAAGATGAAGTACTTAGCGTTAATTACGCTCCACACCTTTTTGGAAAAAAACAGTGTACATACTTTGTGACTTTGTTTAATGGTTAGCTTTTGTTCTCTAACAGGACAGGAGACTTTTAATATATATCGCCTACTGCAGAAATAGAAAAATCAAATTGGACGTGTAATGGTTCTTCTTCTCTCTCTGTCTTGGGACAGAACATTTTTGTTAAAAATTGATTCCACGCTCTTTGACAAAAACCATTTCTGTAATATAACAAAACCTAATTTTTCTTTTTGTTGTCGTCTTTTTTTTATTATTTTATTTTCAGAATCAGAAAGTGAATGTATACATTTATATAAGCAAGGTTTCTTGCTGTAAAGAGGGCTTTCCAATTCACAGATTCAAAGATGTTCAAGCCAGGAAGGATCATTATGATAATTCAGCCTGTCCTCTTGAATATACATGCTACAGAATTTCTCTGAGACTGGCTTAAAGCAGACCTTTCGGAAGATATTTAATCTTGTTTTAAACATTCAAGTAATTTTGATTCCATCAGTTTCACTGATACCCTACTGAACTGTTTGAATGTTTAATTACCCTTGCAGTTAGGATATTGCGAGGCTTTATTTCTCTTTTATTTCTGCTTCTAGCCACTGGTTCCTGCTGGGTTTTTTGGCTGCAAGATTGAAATTGCAAAATACCCACAAACAAATGAGGAAGCTCTTGAAGTGTGCCACCTCCTAGAAGAGATGTATATCACAGACGTGGAGAAACATAGGGAAGGAAGGCACCTTGTGGGATCATGTAATCTACCTCTCTCCCTGAAGGCAAGATCAGCTTTGCCTTTGTCATTCCCGACAGATGTTTGTCAAGCCTGTTCTTAAGATCTTGAACGACAGGGACTCTCTAACCTCTCCAGGCATTTTACACTTTTTCCCCAATGTCTGAGTTATAATATTTCATTTTGTAATTTAATCTCCCACTGTTGTTTTATGCAGAGTGGGCATTGAAGATGCATTATTTCCATCCTTTTCATAGTGGCCCATTATCTACTTAAAAGACAGTKATGTCAACGTCAGCCTTCTCTTCTTGTGGTAGTGCAATCCTCATTCCTTCAGTCTTTCCTTCTAGAGTTTTCCTTAGCCTTCTACAGTTGTGAGACATTATGGATAATATTTTTAGATCCACAGAATTATTTAAGTATCTAATTTCTCTTTTTGAGAAGAACATAATATAGTGTATGAAGCATAACTTKCCTTCAGCTACCTGAAATCGGAGTAGGAGATAATAAAATTTTGCTAGTAGATACAGATGTACAGTGGGGAGGAGAGGTGAGAGTTAACACTAAGTCATGAGACACAGAGCGCTGTGAAGGATGAGTTTATTTTGCTGTTATTAAAAATTTCATTTCAGGATAATCCCTCTGAGGTTTAACACGTTATTTTAAAAAAAAGCTTTCTAGAGCAGCAGTAAACAAGACACAGTACAGTAGGTTCAAACGATTCATAAATGTTTGGATTTTTTTAAACATCCCATTTATTGTGTCTATTTCTGATACAGTGCTGAAAGAAGCAGCAATCATGTTGCCTATGTGTTTGCAAAGAGTGACATTTGTAAATAATCTATTTAAATAATCAGCACTCTGAAGCCTAGTCTACAGGTTTTGGCTGTCAAATTTTGTGAAGCAGGAGGAAAAATGTTTAAARCACAGGCTAGGTCTTTACTGATTGTTGTGTATCCCTTCTTCATCAGCAACTCAACCGAAGCTTAATTTTGAGGTGCTACTGTATGTGTGGCAGTATCAGTTTCTGTGTATGGCTTTGTCAAAGCACGTAGTCTGTGCCTCTGGATGTTCAAAGAGCAGGAGCACCACTTCCTTCCATCTGGTTATGTTCATTTACCTTAGTGTCACAATGCCCCAGTCCCCATTACTACAGAAGTGTATGAAGAAACCTCATTTTACTGTATGGCATTTACATTAACATAGTATGTATGTAACTACTGCAGTGCACAGGGGTGGCTTTTTGTACTAGTACGACTTGAGATCACTTTCTATTGCACCCACTGTTTGAGTGGACACCATTGTGGAAATCACAGCAGAAAAGCCACAGACTATTTAGATATAAGAAAAGCGTGGTCTTCTCTTAGGCAAAAGTGCAACCTCAACACAGTGGGTAATGGTAAAGATATGTGTTATCGGTAGGGATAACTGGTTACATTAGTGGCAAAACAGTAAACCAAAGACACATATGCTACCATTGTGTTGCCTGCACTTAATTTTCCCTTGATAATCATCACCGTATTTTAGAGAATTATTGTCTTAAATGTATGATTTCTCCTTTTTTTTTTTTTTTTTTTTTTTTTTTTTAAAGTTTGTCAAGATAGGTGACAAAATATGATGATAGGATCTGAAACTGAGGCATGGACCAAGGATAGTCTGTGATCAGGAAGAGGCAGATAATCTCTCTGCTTTTCCATGACCGTTTAAGAAACACAGAGAAGTAAAGAGAAATAAATGAGCCTTAGCAAAGTGGAATTTATTTGCCAGTTTTTATTTGTATCACTTTGTACAGAGTAACTCAAAAAAACCCGTATGTACCACATTTCTGTGTTAAGGAATCTTCTTACCCTGACTTGCTTTTTTTTCTTTAGTTATTCGCAAGAGTGTTAATGTGTTGAGGTGCGCACAGCAGAAATATACCCAGTGAGAAAATCAGGGCTTTTAGTGAGTGAGGGAAGTGTGGTGGAACCTCACAGCCCTTCTTGAGGGCCTCCAGATGACCATTGGCAAGTCTTGTTCTTGTAGAATTTGCTATGTAATCTTRGAGAAGAATGAGAGCTTTCTCCCCTCTTACTGACCAGCACTGGGGAGAGCTTGTAAAGGGTCGAAATGTGATAAGAAATGTATAAAGATGAAAGAGTGCCTTTATAACTCACTCCCAGACACAAAATACAGATATAGAGCATCTTTTAAAGAAATATTTCTAGAGTTTATATATAATTTTCCRTGTCTATAATGGAAGAACAGAGGGGAATATAATAATATGGTTATGATTTCTTCTGCTTAAGCTTCATAATGATAAACAAGATGTTAGTAAATTAAAGCTATCATATTATCAGTATAATTTTTCTTCAGTTTCTCTTTTTCACTGTGATTTACCATTCTCCTCTCTCCTCTGGTTTATGCATCAATGCCTGCATAAATAGGAAGTGTGGACAAAATCATGAGTGTAAGGCTGGAAACTCCTTTCAGCTTGCTTAATAATATGTTTTATACTTTGTCTCATGTATATATCTAAGGATGCATGCATATTTAATTATATGAGAAAGATTTCTGTCTGGAGAATGTGAGGAGAGATCTGTTTCTCCTGTAGCCTAGCAAGGATCATATATTTTCATTTCAKGAAACTTGTCACAGCTGATTTCATCCTTTCAGGGACAGACTTTTAGGTAGTTGCATACATTATAAAATTAAAATACCTCAGGAGTGGTGTTCTTTTGGAGACTTGTACAAAGGAGTTGTGTATAGTTTTAAATTCTGTGGACTTGTTGGAATGCAGCACTGTTTTTTAAGGTTGTGTCTMGATTATGAGTTACCTTATAAGAGCTTTTCTGTGAAATGTAAATATCACCAGGAACCAGAAAAACAGATGAAATGCTTGTAAAGATGATAATAAATACTTGGTACTTGAAGATTGTACTGAAATGGCTCAGTAAGGTAGAGTTTACAATGGTTTTAAAATTAGCAAAGATTTGCTACATGCTTAAAAATTACCAGTTCTCTTTATTTCAGTTGGTGTGGGCACACTCTTTTTTTCACTTGCTGTGTTTATTATCGCCGGGATGTGCTTAAATCATGCTCTCTACTCAGTGAAGCTTTGCTGAAGAATGTCAGTCAATGGTTGCAAAGCTGTCAAGCACTTTTCCCTAAGTTAAATTTACACAGGCACCTCAAGAAGAAATTAATGAAGTCTTGTTTCACTGCACATGTGTAGCCATTTTTAATAAACTTTCAGTGCTCTAAAGTACTTTCTGTGCAATTGCATTTTTTTCTGGATTACGAAATGGATAAAAGCTTCACCAGCCTTTGCAGAATGAGGGGAATTGCAGTTTACAATTTTTTGTGGCAAACATTCACTTTAGGTTGGTGATATGTGAATTTACTCGCTTATTTATTATACCAGTGATAGATTATTCTCACTTCTACTTAAATTTGACAAGCTGCGTGGTGCTAAACCCTGCTAAAATGGTGCAAAGACCCAATTACAGAAACTACAGAGGCATGCAAGAGTAAGCAAAGAAAAAACATATAAAAGGATTAAAGATCAAAAATAGAATGATTCCAGTGAAACTGCGTTAGGAGACATCAGCCAGGAAAACATGAAAGAATTAGAGTATGAAGAACAAAGCTTTATAAAGCTTCTGAAAACTGACAAACATTTTAAATTTTTTTCTCTGTTAACTCTCTTTATCAGAATGAAAATAACTTATTGGAAAAGTACATATTTTTCAATGTTGTTATGAACTAAACACTTGAATTGTATTCTTTGTACATTTTGCTTATGGAGTTTGAGTTTCATCTGCAGAGTAGTACTAGCTGGCTTTAACCAAGGATTTTAAAAGTAAATTGTATCTTTAATTTTAAATAAAATGCTATCTAAAATTTATGAAGAATTGCAGGGTGGATTTACCCTAATGCATTATTACCCATGTTAAACAAGCCAACCCTTTTATTCCTTCTGTGGCTTCAAATGCTACTTTTACAGCTAATCCTTATTTCCTTATACAGTAGACATGCTGTTGCACTGTATCTAGGGTGCTGACAAAATTGTGGTGCAATAGGGAATGAAAATGGCATTTGACCCTTACTTTTCTTCATACAAATGACTATTGCATAGAATTCATTTTCTTTGCACGGGGAACTGGGAGAATGGGATAAATGAAAAATAAGCCTTCCAGGAATAAGACTTTATTAATTGCTATTCCCCTATGTTCCTTGGAAGAACTAGAGAAAGTACAGACTTTTAAAGTATTGCTGAAAGGATTTCTGTATTTCTCACATACAGGATTTCTGCTGAAGTTGAGAGAACCAGTTTAGATACTAATGCGGGTCCCAATCACAGTAGCTCCTGAATATCTTTTAACATCTAATTGATAATTGTAAGAGGCCTTTTTTTTAGATAAGTCTTTAAAATACTCCAGAACCTTGGCATAAATCAGTATTTGCTGTGCATTTTTGGTCAGCATGGAACCACATTCCTGTAGCAGTTCATTTGAACTTACTATTCAGGTTTCCCTTTCCATCTCCTGGTCCTACTGAGGGCATCAGTTTGGGAATAGATGAGAAGTGGTGTGATTTTTCTAAATTTTCCTGTATAAGCATTGACTACTGGTTGAGGTTCTGTGTAGACAGTCACTGGCTCTTCTCTGGGGTTGTTCCCCGTGTAGCTATGGCAGTATGGTTGAAGCCTGGGAGGGATACAAAGCAAGACAGATGGTTTCCCACAGACTTCCCCTCTAGCTCTTTCATCTTTCATCTAACTATTAATTCATCTGTTTGGATGGATACATTCACGCATGGAACCAAGATGAATAATAATGAGATTTTTAATAACTCCCTACATTTGCATTCCTTGTAACTCTTTACATGGTTCTAGCTGATTAAAATGAATCATTTACATAATTAACATATGGTTATAGTGTTGGCTTTAATATGCTGATTATCTCAGTACTTTTGTCTAGAGTCAATTGGATTCAAACTGTAACAATTGTTTGAAGTGCGAATAGTTTATTCCTGTGAGGGTTGGTGAATATTTGCTATGTGGCCTGATTAGAAATAGCACAACTGTCCAAGAAATTCTTTACTGTAAAGCATGTATTAAAAAAAAAAAAAAAAAAATTAAAATAACGTCCATTACATCTGCTGTGTTTAGGTCAGGCTTTACAAATAGCTTTCTATGGTTAGGGAGACTTCTGCCATTAGTTCCTTAGTGAGATACAAATAAAGTACCTGGCACAGTATTAAGAATGAATCAAGACAACCGATACAGGTCTAATTGTTTCTTAATTTGTAAAGACATTTTTTWTTCTTTTCTTTAAATCAGGTTTAGAAATAATAATAAAACACATTAAGGTAGAATTATGAAATTATTTTTTTATTACACAAAACTTATTTCAGTATTTTTGTATTCACTGGGTTACCCTACTCTTAAGATTAAAAGAGGACTACTTTTCATATTTGTTATTTTGCTTGTTTCCTCCTAGCATGTGTGTGTAGCAAGTAACACTGAAGCAATCATGTTTTAAGAATTGGTAGAATTTTTTTCCAATCTTGCTATCACCCTTGATGGTGTGCTTAGCTTGCTAATGCAGAGGCTGCTTGAAAACAGAAGAGAAAAGAATTGTCAGTTTTTGTGGTTAGGTAACTAACACTTGTGTCAATGAATGCTTTTTGAATGTTCATGAATATTTGAAGCAAATTTGTGTTAATTGCACTACTGTGGTCCACAATTAGTCTGTGGTAGACATGATTAATTGTAAAGAGCCTTGACATTTATGCATAAAAGCCTTGAGGTCAAACAGAAATGGAGAAAAATGGTTGCTGCAGCATTGGCAGATGGAATGCTAATGCATTTTGACTCTTACTGAGAATAATGCTATTTCTACATCAATAGCAAATAATTGTTTTAGAACTGTGGAATATTCTTCTCCTCTCCTTTGCTTTTGTTTCTCTGTTTAACTTGCTTCCCTCCCACCCCAGGATGCCACAGTCACTAGTTATTTTTACCGTGTAGTCTTTAATTGGCCTGAATACTTCTTTGTCAAATGCTTTACTGGAAGCCTACACCAAATTGCTAGCTGGGAAAGGCCTATATTGATTTGCTTCTCTGAGGAAGAGCGTAATGGAAGAATACTCTGATGATAATTATGCATGCATTTTGAAGGAAGTCTCTTGAATCTGTGTTGGTATATATCCTATCAATAAATGAACTTCCCGTGTTCTTAGGACACAGGCTTTAATAACATTTTAGCATGCTTACCATGTTGAGTAGTAAATAATTCAGCAGATTAGAATCTCAGTGTTTTAATTTCTATCTTAATAACAAACAGACCRTGTTCATAGTGTCATTACCAGCTTATGAGTGTGACCCATAACTATTTGGGTCCTTTTCCACCACAACAAACACCATGTGACACTTCAACCAGTACACTGAAGTGCTCCCATGGGTGGAACTGTAGGGCTACAGCATTCTTCATGGGTTGCTGGTCCTAAGTCCTAGAACTCTTTAAAAACGAAGAGACCCTGATGGATCTTCCTTTTTATAAAGCTAGCAGTATGGTTGATTCAGTGAATGTAGCATCACATAAACCTAGGGCTGGCTGTGTACATATTGTGTACAACAGTCAAAGTTAAATGTATGTGTACCTGGAGCAGAGGGAGTCGTCTTCCAACTCTTCGGTGTTTGGGAGTTGAGTGATGAGTTTCCTTTGTTAAAAATGACATTAATCTATCTAATTCTTTATAAGCTATTGATGGATTCATTAGTCGAGTGAAATTCTGCTGGTTTAGATCCTGAATGAATGTAATCTTGACTATAAAGGCTGAACAGATAAGATTTTCCCCAAAATTATCAACGTTAAAACAAACAAACAAACCAGGATGACTCTCTTAAGCAAGCAGAATTCCGTGCCTCCATTTCTTGCATTTTAATAAGTTTCAGGTTGTCATGCTTTTACTGATATAGCATCYATGGAAGATAGGCTAAATCTTTCCAATACCCTTTATAAGTTTTTATTTGTTTATGTAAAAGTTTGCTGCAAGATATAGAATTTTATACTACTTAATAGTTCCCATTGGAAGTGCAAGAAAATTACATTTTCTATCTGTTCTTAAACAAAAYGTGTTTTAACACATAACCCATTTACCCATAACCCATTTAAAAAGTTTATTTTTCTATTTTTAGCTCTCTGSAACAGAACAAGTTTTTGTTTATTTACAATTTTTGCCTTTTGGCCATTTGCAATTGCTTTTCAGCACATCTTCAAAGGTTAGAGGAAGTAAAATGGTAGCCTGGAAATGTATGATGTTATTCAATGAATATTTTTAGGACGCCAGTTTAGAATYAACCAGCAGTGCTCCTAAAAATGCTAATCTTATGAAGTAGTTTTTCAAACTGTGGTCCAGATGACAGTGTTAAGTGTTCCATGGAAACACRTAGATTTTGTAATGCTTTTGGTTAAAAAATGGGTGATGGTTGTTCATGGTGGCCTCTAAGAAAAGTTGAGGGTTGATAATGGTCTTTGCTAAATAGTCTGGGACACAGTATTTTGTGGAAATCCCACAATGGGTAATATTTCTTATGTAGTAGCTCAGCCTGCTGATTTTTTGCTATAACGTACTCGCATCAGACCAAAACCAGATAGCAAATGTTTACACACAATAGGGTCTTATATAATTCTTGCCTAATTGTGYTCATAATTTTTTAACAAAAGAAAAATCTATTTTTCATCATAAAAAGGCAATCTGTTACCAGTTTTACTCTATGTTTTAGAATCTACAAAAAATAGCCTGAATGAGAGAAATCGGTTATATATGTAACCCAAAGGATATGGTTATCTAGAAAGATTAAGTGAAATACTGTGTTCTTTCATTGAGTACTGTTTGAATTGCTTGGTGACATTTGGTTACACGGCCTCATTTTCAGGTATGGCGTTCTTTCAAAGTAGAATATATGGTACTAATCTCCAGCTCTCCTGTAATAAATGCTGGACTGTGGACAGGAGATGGCCAAAAGAGAGTGCCTGGGCAAACCTTAATCTTTAATAAGGTGCAGAACTAGTCTATAACTGTCAAGGAATGACAGAAGAGCAGTGCTTTCAGCTTGCCTGCTCAGAATAGAAAATGGGGTCCTCTGACAGGCAAGAAAGGCTACTTTATTCTTTATTGGGTTTGGGGCTATTATTGTGCCTGTGTTATTTAGTTATTTGACATTTGTGAGTTGTTGGGGCAAAAGGAAGTCCAGTTATTAATGTGAAAACAAAATTTAAAATGGATTTTTATGCTGAACTTGCATTGAAACCTCTTACAGTTGGAAACAAGGCCATACCTGATGCTAAACGGATGCTGTTTGTAATTTAGAAACATAAGGCATTTTTATATTAAAACAAAAACCAGCTATTGGAGGTAAAGAGAAAAGCAAGCAGACATTCAATATTTTCCAGCTTCAACTGGATGAAAAAACAGTGCAGAAGTTGGGTGTTTTAATTCTTTGAACTACTACTTGCCTTCTAGAATTCTTGATAATAGCTTTTTCTGTGCAGTTTGAAGTGTTTTCCCAAGCTTCGGCTAGAAATGTGACACTTTTCTGTAACTGTATTGCCAGCTGTTGTTGTGTGCCACCAGTCATCGGTCTGGGAGTATGCAAAGGGCTCGTGAGTAATGCTTTTATCAGACTTGTGACAGATTCAGCTTCTGCTGCTGAAGTTACGTGATTTGGATGCCTTCCATGGTTCAAAGCTTCTTGGTCCATGAAGCAGTGTGTGCTGCCATCTTTTTGCAACAGTTTTTTAACAAACTAGACATTTTAAAAACTTGAAGAGTCTTGGGAAAATATTTCTCTCCACTGTTTTACAATGCAGTCATCAAGGTGCTTATATACAAATATGTGGCATTTAATTTGCAGGATTATCGGACACTTCATCATATGTGTATTTTTTGGAAGATTTGGGTTTGTTTTTAGATGGAGTAGTGAAATTAGGATTATTTAGAATTTTTTTTGTCTGAAGGTTCAGAAATTTTGAATTTTCAAAGATCAATATGGACTTGCATATTAGTAAGTTTAGACAAAATATTTGTCCAGAGACATGAGAATATACATTCTTCAAATATATAGCAAACGTGGGACAGGTATGCTAGCAGATAATATACTGCCAAATTAGAATTTCAGACTTTTACAATTTCAGACTTTTCCAAATTCTTACAAACCAAAAACATTTCCTTATTTGTTCATTTGTTTTGGGTTCTTAGGTATGTATGCAAGATAATTGCGTAGGAATTAAAAGTTCTTTAACCTTAAACTAGCGTTGCTTTAAATGTTGTCAATTTGTCTTTCTAAAGATATAATTTAGATAAAATCATAACTACCAGTGGTGGTGACTTGTGGTGTTTGGGTGGTGTGACCTTTCATTCCAGGTTTGAACAGTACTTTTAAACCTCTAAAAAGACCTGCTTAAATGTGAGGTTTACCCATTGTAGGGGTGAACCAATGGAAAAATCACCGGTTTCCTCTAGACTGAATATTTGTATGTTGATTTTTCAGCCAAATACAAATTTTGTCTGATTTTTCTTAAATTCTATCTTTATATAGTCTCAGATATGCATATGCATAGTCATAAGCATGCTGAGCAAAATACTGACCAAAATAAAGCTTGCCCAAAACTGCAAACAGGTTTATTTCTGCAGAACACACTACTCCTTTATATTTCTTTTAAAGTAGTCACACTCAGAAAGTGTAGCTATCTGTTTKTTTTTTTTTTTTTTTTTTTAAAGCAGTATCTAGTAGGAAACTAGTTGCTAGTTTCTAGTCTTAGCATTCGTGCTCAGATTTGCAGATTGTCAGCCTACATAACTTTCCAGGAAAATCCATACAGAAAAGCACAGCGTCTCACAAGTGACGGATATCCAGAGTATGTACATCTGTGGTCTGGCTCTGGTATTGCAAAATGGTACAAATGTAGGACACATTTTAGTGCTTTTAAATTCACAATCAYTCTTGTTCTGCAAGCATGACTGGCAAGACTATAAGAAATGAAAGCAATTTGCAATAACTATACTAAAAAGTGAGTAATGGGAACTGTTAAGAAGAGATGTTTCTATATCCTAGGCAAAAATTCACCAGTACCATTGACTCAAAAATAACATTGATGCTCAGTTGTGCTTTGCTGGGAAATACTGTGCTACAAGAAAGGGGAGGAACATACAACTTTTTCACTTCTGAATCATCTTAAGCTTTAGTTTTTCTTCTTTCGTGGTCTTAAATCGCAAATGATAGTTTCAAGTTTTAAAAGAAAAGTCAGGTACTGAACAAATCTTTCCAAGCAAGAAGTTTTTTAGGAAACWTCCGGATGACTTTGCAAACTTGTTTTTGTGTATTTGCTGCATCCATGTTGCTGGTTTTTGTTTCAAAACTTGAAACATTTGTTTCCTGTGAGAAAAGTATCTTGCAAATGTGGTAAGTTTATTCTCTACAGAGTGATTTTGGACATATTGTTGTGTATGTAGTTGTCAGTGGACTTTTCATCTAATCTCATCATCATATTATTCAGTTAGGGTCATAGCAATTTAAGTATGGCACTGTGCCATTCCAGACAGATGGGCATCGGCAGACAGCCAAGAATACATGTTAAGGGCACAAGACCTTTTAGCAGCCTTGTTTGAAAGTCTGAGTATCTCCGCCCACATGTAGCGTGACTGTACATACCTGATCCATTTTTTCCTCGTTTGTGCTGCACTATGAAGGCAATGTTTTGTCTTAGAAGAGTCTAGGATAGCCCTCAGATAAAACTCTGCAAAGATCCCGTAGCTTTTCTCATAAGACACTGGTAGGCCCAAAGAAGTCTCCATAGCTCAGCAAAATAGTGGGCCACTTGTCCACTATTTGCCTCAGTTGAGTTTAGACAATTTACACAAGAAGGTTATTTAAATCAGAATAAATAAAATTCATTTAAAAAAAAATAAATTTTCCTCAGGGTTGTTAAAAACTAAATATAGCACATTAAACTGTTTTGTTGGTTGKTTTTTTAACATGGAAATGATAATGGTGTTATTTCTTATTATTTCATAGAGGGCAGAAATTCTGTATATTGGTCACTGATTTCTTGTCCTGAATGGGCATTAACATTTCTTAACCCAGCCTCGGTTTATTTTCCTTACTCTTGTTTAATGATTACAGGAAGTTGCTTTAAGGGAAACATTTTAATACTGTGTAACATGTCATAATTTAATAGCGTTAAGGGATGTGTGTTTATGGTCTGAACAAATTACTAGTCAGCTAAGTTTAGTTGAGCAGTCAGGCATGGTTTGCATTTTAAATGTGTCACTATTAGTCACAGAYACTAAAAGTTTGGTAACAACTGCTTTGATCTTTTAGTCATTGTGAAGATTATTGCTTTATTTGAAAATCAATCATTTGTATCATATTGTGTTTGTAAGTAAAAGTAGTTTAAAGTAATATCTGAAGGTGGGACTACATTGTGAGATTTGCCTATGGCTAAAACTGTGCAAGTACCCTAACAATTACAGATCTAGCTTTTAGATTTCTATATGCTGACTATAAAGTCCTAGCAAAAATACCCCCAAATAACAAAAATTTCTTTAGAATGTTACTGTATTAGCTGTGAGTTTTCTTTCTGTAAAGGCACATGTGTAACAGTGCAGTTGCTTTTTCCCCTTGGTCTCATGCTCATGTATGAGAGTCTGACTCATCCTCAGTCATATTAACTTGAAAACTGTGGGTAAACAAGAGAGTAGAGTCATGCAATTGATGACTGTATGGTGGAGAGCATGAACTGTGCCTGAAGAATAGCTTTTAAAGTAATTGTATTAGTTCTTCTTATATACACAAGTTGCATTACCTCSAGAATTGCACGTTTTCTTGAGTCCATTCCTCTATCATTTGGTATCTCTTCTCAGGTTTTGTACCTTTTAATATAGTAAAAGTTAAGAGGGGAAAAGAAAATAATATTTAAGTCTTCTGGCTATTGATTTAAGAGCTTTGGTGATACTATGGCATATCTTACATTACACTGAATTTAATTGTACAATTCAGTTCACAGAAAATTGGATTCTTTGAACAATTCTGTTTTAACAGTTATTAAAAGAGCTGAATCAGTTCCTTTCATAATCTTAAAAGAAAGGCTATGAATGCAGAGTAAATTCCAGAGAAGAGATGTGATTTAAGTGTAGCTCAACTTTTTTCCATAAAATACATAGGCCAGAAGTCTAGAAGGGGCTACTGTAATCATCAAGTTTGACCTTCAACCTGTAATACCACTACGGAGTCCATCTGTTTTGTTCCGGCAGCTGCACTGTATTATATATTAACCTTTTTTATCAGTTGAGTGCTGGAAATGAGGTAATGAACAAATGCTTAATACATGTTTCTTGGTGTGCGTTGTGTGCAGATTTATGGAAAAAGAATGCACACTTCATTGAAGTTTGGTGTGATGGTATTATTATTATATTTGTTACAATAAAATAGATAAAAATAAATGTGTGCAACTGGAAAAAATACAAGAGTGTATTTTCATTATGTGTGATTTCTGTTACAGCTTGACTAAATTGAAGAAATTGATGTTTTGTTAGTGTTGTATCAGCATCCACTTTCATATGTGTTCATGTAATTAGACTTCTTGTAGTCTAATGTRTACCAATTTGGGTTCTTCAAGCCAGAAAGTACATCATCATCACTAATGGTGGTGTCATAACGGACTGTAACACTGAAACTACTGTTACACTGTATTGAATAGAGTCCATGCAGGAACATCATGCAGTTAGCTCGGGTAGTATATTGCCTGTAACTTACTGCTAGGATTTGTGGCTGGAAATGCACCCTTCCTTCTTCCACCAAGCCAAAAAACAAAAGCAAAACTGAAACAAATTGTAGTTTACTTGGGTGCAGTTAAGAAATGGTCTTTGTTTGCATGAGCAGGTTCCCCCCAGTTGAGTTTTGCCATCATTACGTCACCTTCTTGTTATAAGATTATATTACATGGGATAATATTGGATTCGTTACTAAGTCAAAAGGCTATTCGTAGTCCAGAAACCTGTCAGGTTTCCATAATTCACTGATATACTCAACTAATTTCCTCAAGTTGATTCCATCTCCTTTGTGCCTCTGAGTCCTAAATTTTTGGTTTGATTTCCTGAGGGTTAAATGTTGTTCTTCCCACACAGACAAAATGTTTGTGTTGACAAGCTACCTAAGATAGATTTATGTAGGTGATCTGTTTTAAGAAGCAGAATGGTGTTATTCCTGGGAGAGAGAAACATACTTGTTCTCCAACAGGTGGGTACAAGTGCTGGGAGTGCAGGTAGAGCTTGGTAAGCTTGTAAGAATTTTTCCCAAAAATTGTTAAATTTTTTTTTTCTTTACATTCAAGAAAATGTTGAAGGGGATTTTATATTTGTCAGCTGAATATTTTATACAGTTGAGCCTCTGGATTTTTTTGCAAAGATTCATTGTATTCTGTCTTTGTAACTATCTTGTTCCATTCTCCTCTTAACTCTTGCTATGGGGGGAATTTTAGCCTTGCCTTCCTTTCTGGCACAACACAGAAGTTCAGCTGGTTCTGGCATCATAAAATATACAAACCCAGTGGGGTCTTGGGGACAGARATGTGAGAATCTCACTTGACTATTGGAGCCTTAAATGAATGGTGAAATTCTGCCCCTTAGGTGGTGGTCAGTACTCAAAGAGGGGAAAGAAGCAGTATTAGTAACTGTAGTTCTAGTGCAATATTTGCTTTGTAATAATGGCTCCTAGCCAGGCTTATTTTTCACACATTAATGGACAGAATGTGAGTGTCTCCATAGGTCACTTTTTCTGGCCACATCTATGTCATTATGTTCTGAGGGTTGGGTGCTCTTACACTACATCCTTATCCCTGTGCAGCTGCATGAGGAAAAGGAGGCATTTCTTTTTCTTTTTTTTTTTTTTCCTTCTTTTCTTTTTTTTCTTTCCCCCTCTCTCTTATAGATAATGAGTAAAGCTTTGTTGAGTTAGTGCTCCTAGCAGTACCTGGGGATTAGTGTTATCTCTAGAATTGTAATGTATGGGCCAATATTGTATCACATCTTCTCTAACAGGTATCTACAAAGAGAATTCCATCATCCTGTGTACTTTCTAGTGACTTTTTTACTATGAATATCCAAAGCCCACTATATTTTCCTTTGGAGGGGGGAGGAATGAGGTAAGGTGAATGAGTGCCTGTAAGGAAGTATGTATACAAAACCATAAACATAACTTTAGTCTTCACTTTAGTCTGCAGTTTCATGCAAACCATATAGTAAACAGTCAATTATAATACTTAGAAATGAGGCAAAAAGCTTTTTCTATGCTCACTGCTCATGTTTAAGAATCTTTTCGCTTCATAGCCAGTTCTCAGAATAACTTACTACTTAGTTAATATATTTGACCTAATGACCGAAAGTGGCAACTTTATGAATTATGTATCAGTCTCTCGAGTACCAAACTGTGTGCTTTGGTTTTATTAAATCATCTCTGATTTGATTATCTTCATTATATCATGCAGCAAGTTCATTTCTTTCGAATTTATTGTTCGGACTTTACAATTAAAAGATGCAAATTAAATTTTATAGTTCCCCTTCTGTCTTCATTATGATATCGATAAGTAATGTACTGATTTTTAGAATTCCAAATACTATTATAAATGTAGTTTCCTTATAATCTAACAGTAGAAGATCAATGTAATACTTAGCATTCTCAGCTTCTGGGCCCTGTATATCTGTTTAGAAGCAGCATATTTCCAGACTCAATAGCATCAGCAGCAGTAGTGCATGAGGTGTTTTTATAGATTTCAACTTGCCAGTTAGTAATACAGTGATGGTTTTCTAAGATGCATAAATCATAACACTGCCCACTTTCCTAATAGGAATATAAMAACTCAATGTGATAACGTCATGATATTTCAAAAAAGCTAAAGTTTGGCACTTCTGCAGTTCTGAAGCAAGTATGGGTTTTAGTTTTYGAAATCATCTGGGAGGTGGATGTCTGAGGTTAGTGAGATACGAGAGGAAACAATGACAAATACATGGAGAGTGAAGACTTTGTATGACTCGTATGTTTCTTGTGCCCCTCAGGGCTCAGTTGTCTATGTTATTCTTCAGTGCAAACCATCAACATAAGTACTCCAACTGAACCCAAGTACAAGCTGTATTTCTTACATTCTCACAATTATTATGAATTTCTGCCTAAAGTGCTGTGTAAGTCTATATGGCTGAAAGTGGAAGAGCTCATCTTTTTTGTAATTGACTTGCTGTATTTCAATTTAGGAAGTGTTTTAAGCTTGTGTATGAAATCATCCAAACTCTACAATCCAGAATGCTAAATAGCTCCCACATATGTAACAATACTGTTCCAAAAAAAGCAAAATTATATGATAGATGGCATGTGCTACTATACTAATGCCTGAGGCTTTTCAGTGTGCTACAGCAGAGGGTTTCCCCTTTCTGAGTGTTTATTTAAAATAGAATTAAATTTGGTCCATTCATAACTTCTTTATTGTATTAACTGAAAAATATATCTAACTGCTTTGCAAGGCTTTCACTTCTCTGTATTCCTCCTGCTTCCATCTTTGTGCTACCACAATTATTTCTTCTTTTTTTTTTTTTTTTTTTGTGTTCAGTTGTTACAGAGAGTTAATTTCTTGGGCCTTTAGATTCTAGTTTAAATACACTCATATTGCTTGATTGGAATAATATCCATATTCTTAATACAGAAAATTAAAATTTGCCATGTTCTTGAAAAAGATGGATAAACATTCTCTTTCCATTCATTGTTAAATATGTTACATACAGCTGTCTTCAGAAATGTACAATTACCATTAAGTAGTTTTCTGGCTGTGAAATTGTACTTACTTTATAAAAGGATACTTATTTTTCTTATTTTTATGAGAATAAAGTCAGATCCTGACCTTACAATGGATATGTTTATGATTCAACAGTAAATATTATTGAAGAAGGCATTCCTTCTCTTAATTTTGAGTCAGTCTGGTGAAAGCCTTGATTTAGGATGACAGTACAAGATTTTCTGAGTAACTAAGTAGTTTCTGAATAGAGAGAGAAAATTTATTACAAACTCTTAAATTAGGCAGGGATAAACGATGAATGGATTTCTGCATTTGAGTAGTTGTAATTTCATTTGAATCTGTGGAGTTGCACCAGTGTAAATTAAATCTATGTATTCAAGGTTACATTCCTGAATAATTAAGGATTTCCTATTTTCTTCTTATTTATCGTAGATGTACTCTTGGATGAAGAAGACAAGTTTTATGCTCCATGTATTATTTTCTATTATGCAGGCTAAAATACTACAATTCCTTCTTCAAAGAAAACAATATATTTGAATGAGAACTAATTACCTCTTTTTTTTATTCCAAGTGACAAAAGCTAATATATCACACTTAGCCACTATAAGAACTCCATTTCAGTAAACTAATTAAACTAATCCTATCTCTACTCATTATTCTCAGTTCTGCTAAATATTTTAACAACATAGATTTATTTCATTACATAAATTATATCATACTTAAAAAAAMCAGTTTGCATAATGGCGTATTTGCATTCCCAAGAGTTTATTTTGGGTTTTTGAATTCAGACGTCACGTTTCAGTTGAAATAATATTATTTGCCTTATCTAGGGTGGTAATTCTTCTTAATTATTACTAATTATCTAGAATGATGTATAGCTTTAATTAAATGTAAATGCTTGGCATTCTTGTTAGCATATATTACACAGTGACAGTTCTCCTGTATATAGACAATATAGTGTTAGAAAGTTGTGATATTTCCTGCAGTTTACAACATGTAATTTCATAACACAATGGCTGATTAATTTACCAATCACGGGGGAAAAAAACAAGTTGCTTTTTGATTGTTAGTGATTGTAAAATTAAAAGATCATGTGCTTACTGGACATGTCTTAAGCTACATAATTAAAATGAAAATGTGTACATGACTTTTTCTACTTAAATTATAAAACCAGAATACGTTGAATGCTAAGAATTCAACAGTGTTGCTGAGAAGCTGTAAAGGAATAATGCATAAGTACCACTTCAGACTAAATTGCTTTCTACTTATAGGTATGTAATGCAATTAAATCAAGAAGCTGTAAGCCTCCCAAATCTCCTAAGTTTAGTTCAGGTATTTGTACTTCAGATATCGGCTGCAGAGCTTTCCAAAATGATAAAACAAAGACAATACAGGTAATAAGTAATTAATAAGAATGAATTTACATTATGTGATTCATGTGAGCTGTTCAGAGGCATCATAATTTTATTGATTTTGATAAACCACTTATATCACAGAAGTAATGGTGTTCTAATTTCAGTGCCAGTTTTCATACTGTTATCTGGACTTTAATTTCTGTCACTGTTACTAGCTTATCGGAGTGCTGACGCTAAGTGAATCATGAGTTTTTTAGGAAATTCACACAGAAAGGGAATTAATTGGGGTTGGTTCTAGCTGAGGATCCTGCATGATATCTTAAAGAATGACAGACAGACAGACAACTGACAGACAATTTGTCAACTGTTTTATCCTAAGTGTTGTGGGTTACGGTCCCTCAGCTCAACACATGTCATGAAAGCTATCTCACTATGGTGCTTGCTAAGTCCATTCTGCCAACTTGAATTAATAGAACTGTAATTCATCTTCCGGGTATCAAGCAAGCATCAATACACACCTGTCAATGACACTTCATCCTGCTTTGCACCTTAGTTGCTTCCTGAATGCAACGATGAGAATTACTTTCAGATTTTGCTCATCAATAATCAAAACCTTTCATTCATGTACTGAGTCTACATATATATGCTGCTGTTTTGGTCAATTTTCAAGTATTTGTCCCTAGTTTGTTACAAAAGACGATGATAATTTTATTTCTATAATCTGTGCTGTTCCTTTTCTGACGTATTAAAAAAAAAAAGTAAATCAGTGTGCAGATTTTTTTTAAATTTGAGTTTTTAAATTTGAGTTTCCTTTTATTCATCTAATTTGCAAAGGTGTTATTTACAAACAAGTTTCAGATGTGATTAACAGAGGTAAGCATAATGATGTAATCTGGTCATATTTATATTTAAAATGATAAATATATTGCAAATATATTTTTGAATGCCAGAAATAATTAGGAATGAAAAAGGAAATGGAGCACGTGACACAATTTCTTTTATCCTTCTCTAATACATACAACATTTTGGACAATGTCAAGCAAAATTTTGAAGAACAAAGGTAACTGCTTTGAATAACAGTTCTTAATAACTTGATTCAAAATACTGTATGAACCATTCACTCTTAGAAACTAGGGTAAAATGACTAACTTTTCTTGTGAAGAATACCTAGATTTCGATAGTTATTTTTTAAAAAAATAGTTAATAGAAGATTATAAATAGTCCAAAACAAATAAGCAAATACAGTGTGTAATATTTTTTACTTAGTTTCTTAAAATAATAATGCATTGCAGTGACAAAGGTGTTTAATAAGGGAAAAGTTATAGGTTATAGAGCTTTTCACCTTCCTCATGCTTCTTCAGATTTGAGCTCCATCAATAATGATTAAAAATTGATAGCACTGATGCACACTCAGTGACCTCTATGTAGTAAGCTTGCTCTTCATGCAAAAGATCCTGGTGACTGGCATCTAAAAAGCTGTCATAGCATGTAACGATCTTATAGTGTGGCAGGACACCCAAAAGATTGAATGGATCTGGAAACCGAACTATGGGCCTTTGTGTGGGTATTCTGGTCTGGTCAGACTTAGGAGCTTACTAATGAGTATGACAAAGCCTGTGTTCTCGTTTAAGTTGTACGTGTTTGGAAAATGCCTGCGAAAACTTCTTGAAATCGTCCCGTGGTTTTAAGTGCTTACCAGGTGTTCTGGATGTTACTATGAGTTTGTCTTGTTCATGCAAACTGCTGAGCAATGCTGTGAGAAGTAGAGCTGAGGCTACTTCTGTTGAAATCAGAGCAGAATGGAAGRTACGCAAAACTGGCTAAAAAAGAGGCTGTAGCGGTTGGAGTGAAAAATGCATAAGTAGACTTGGAGCTGGTGAATGCTCAGATGATCAAGTGAAAAATGTAGTTTTCATGAAGGTCTGCAATCTCAGTTTTGGTGGATTTAGAGTACTCTATTTTGCTGAAGGGGCTAGCAAGTAAGATTTAAAAAACAAAAACAAAACCAAAAAAAACCCCAAACCAAACCAACCGACCAAMCAAACCCCAAAAAACCTAACCACTGAAAAAACCTCCAAAACTATGAATGGCATATGGTATACGATAAATAAGGGGTTGGGAGAATATCAGCCTTGTCATCATAAAGTAACCTGTTTTATCAGCACAAGATATAAGTGGAGAGAAAGGGAATTTCTACAGTGAAATATTTGGTATTTGTCTCCTGAGTATCTTTATTTACTGTTTATGTTTTTTTCTCAGTGTCTTTTGCATTATGGAACCACATTGCTCAATGTTAGTTATCATTATCAGTAAAATAAATTCCAAACTTCAGTTGCTAGATATGATACCTAATAAAATTAGTTGTACTCTTCAAAGTATGCTATGCCTGAGTAAAATATGAAGTGTGTATATACCTTCAGTA
Source organism: Oceanodroma leucorhoa (assembly GCA_030449065.1). Taxonomy (NCBI): domain Eukaryota; kingdom Metazoa; phylum Chordata; class Aves; order Procellariiformes; genus Oceanodroma; species Oceanodroma leucorhoa. The sequence goes on from JASVER010000008.1 coordinate 4,027,411, forward strand.
TGCTTGCCTAGCTTTTGGCAGTCAGCTATGTATTTTACTTGATGGATGTATGTAATTACTTATATTTTTCATAGATCTGTGTATTTGATAAGTCATCTATGAAATTATGTAGTACCTTTAGATTGGAAGTTTATCTGGTAATTTTTTAAATTTCAAATTCCAGTGTTAAAATTTGTTTAAGTACCTTGTAAATACATATGTATTTATCTCTATTTATACAGAACTTATCTGTATAATTTTTACTTTAAGAAATACCTATGTGTTTATGAAGTATAAAGTATACATAATTTATGGTTATACAGTTTTTTACACTAAACTTGTTCAACRATACTCTCTTTTTATTTCTATTTGCATTAATTATTGAGTGCCAATCTGTAAAACATGCCTGTATTTTGGAAATAGGTAAAAATCTTATTTTCTTCTRTGTTTTTCTTTCAGGCATATCTTACTTATTTAACAATGAGTCTTTTATTATCCTCTTTTACAGTTTACAGTAACTTGCATACTTATAGTGCTTACATTAATTGGCATGTAAGGAACACCAATTAAACAGGCTCATACATATCCTTCCTGAATAATGCAGTAAGCTAAATGTGTTTGAAATTTAATGTGTTTTTCATATTGGTAAATGAGATGTATTTGTGGATCATGTTGCTCATATATTAGCTATGTTTAATGATAAATTTATGATAAATACCTCATTGGTCAAAAGATCTACACGTAATGTAAGTATTTTATGGAACTGCCAGAAACTTGCCAGAAACTCTTAAGGTGATGAAAATCACTTTGAATTTTTTCAAAGACTTGGTAGACCACAAACTTCATGTCAATTTGGTCTTCAGTTCTGGTAGTATAGCATTTTGACAAGGAACAACATTTTATACAGTCATTTTCACTTTTGTAAGTCTKTACGGTTCAACTGCAGTTAGTCCTCTTGAGAACCTGACCTCAAGTGCTAAATATACCAATTGTATCTTTTGCTAGGCAAGGAAGATGGTGACAGTATATTCCCATGCACTCAAAGCAGCAGTTTCATATATTTGATGAGCTCACATTCAGAAGACATCACCATATCGTGTCGTATACAGCCAGGTGGACCAGACATAACATAGTCCATACTGAGTAAATAGTCCTACATTATATTAAGCTATATATCCATTACGCTGTAGAACTGTCATGACTGGCTGTTGGTGTTGGGGTGGGGGTATAGTATTAYGAAATCTTCCTGATTGACTAATCCAATAAAATGCTTTCTCCTTCTGTCATATTCTTCTCCTATCCTACCATATGTTCTGGCAATTTCATCCTGAAGTGGCCACCTCTAACAAAGACACCATTACTATAATGTGCATAGTAGCCAGTTGTAAAATGGCAAAAAGTCTAAAGAAACTCTAGTGTATTCATTAAAAAAAAAAATTTCTCTATAATTACTGATAATAAATAGGGAGGTATTTAGAAAGAAAATTAGCCAAAGTGAGCAAATAGCTCTCCAGACATAACATATGGGTATGAAAAAATGCTTAAAAGAATATTCTCAAACTGTTTAAGCAGTCTTTACATACTATAATCACAGAATCTGTTGTTAAAATGACAGATATTCATTGTTGTGTTTATTTATTTTTACTAGCATAATCATTAAAATTCTTAAAGTATAATACTTAAAATATTGAAAACAAAGGCTGATCTTACTGATAACGCTAATCTGTAACAAATATGTACATTTAAAAGCTGCTGGTTTTGCATCAACAGGCCATATAGCCTAATTTAAAATCTAGGCTATTGGCCTAGTGTTTTTGTGCTTGACCCCACATTACCTATATTCAAGGAGTTTGCAGCTAAGGTGTTGTKGTTAAATACTGTAATAATGTAAAAGCYAATATTTTGAATTATATATCCCAAACTCAAACACACAATTAGTTTGGAGTCTAATGGTATATGCAAGACTTATAAGTACATATAACGTCTTCAATTAACCAGATGGTGTAGCTGGGTCATGACAGGTGGACACAAAGTAGAATAGGTGCAGATAAGAGCTAGTAGGGTGAGGGCAATGGAGAACTAATCATATTAGAAAAGACGCATGTTTAGTAAAAAAAAAAAAAAAAAGGGGAGAAGAGGATATCGTTACTCTCTATGAATACTTTGGAGTAAACGACAGGGATGTGGACAGCATTTTAAGCTGAAAGGCACAAAGATAAATAGATATATGCTGTCCGTAATAATTTACGGAGAGATATAAAAGAACCTTTAAATAGTCATATCAGGGAGTTTCTGAAACAGGATTCCAGTTTGAGCATGGGCTGGGGGAGGTCAAACAGCTACCAAATTTTAAGACAGAGTTTCTTAACAAAAATTACATCATGTGGCTCCCTAGCAGGTGACTGGACTCACTGGCTGAGGAGTTATCTTCCAGTTCTGCTTTCTTTCCAAGAAAAGTCAAAGTCACAGATGCTCTGGCATTTTAACTGCCAAAATCYCTGCAGTTGATAGGATTAACCTGCTAAATCTGTCCATGAATAATAGGAAATCTGTGTTTTCTCATCCACATTCAATAATTCACACGTTACTACTATATTTGGTGATAGTGCTACTTTTCCTAAATCCTTGTCTTTTATACGTGGAAACCACAGAAAATTCTTACTTTGAGTTTTGTGATGTTTGGACAATCAGTTGTTCCCACAGAGAGTCTCTTTGGCTTCACAGAGTCTTCAGGGGCATGCCAGTCTGTTCTGTGATGCTGATTGTAAGTTCTGGGGCTCTATATAAATTTAAATAGCCCATCTTATTATGTGATAAAGGAATTATGGTTTGTATCAGTATAAAAGAAAATGAAGTGTAGACTGTGTCAAGTTACCTTATTTCAGGGGAAGGTTAACTGGAAATGCAGCTCACACAATGTGTGATGAGGTGGAAAAAAATAACAGAAGTGACCACAGTCAATGCATGCAGCCCACATGCTTACCATTTTTCCATTTTCTTAAGCATTTATGGACAATTGAACTGGCACAGTGTGCAGCAAATAGATAGTTTCCACATATTTCTGTGCATGCTGTCGAACTCCTGTATTTTTAAAATTAGTAATAGCAACTGTGGAGAAAGAAAAAATCATGTTTTGAAAGTATACTAAATGTCAAATGTCGTAACTACACTGTGGCTGAAGACATAGTTCTGATGCTTGCAGAATCAACTACTTAATTAGATTTTTCACTTGTAAAATCTTACTTGTAATTTACTTTTCAAGAACACGTATTTTGTGCAAAATTTAATTTCAGAGTTAAAATCTCAGTGAAGGGATGCCTCAACGTTTCTATGCTGCTTTTGTCAGTGGAGTTAAATCTTGTACAGCTGTGTGTTTACACTTTTAATGCATGCATCATGAAATTAATACTATTTTCAAAGATTAATGACAGCACAGCACCTCCACTAAAAATTAAACAGCTCCAGACCAAATAGAACTCTTACRGTTCTGTGTATGTAGATATTGTCATTACTGCCATGAGGAATAAATTAGGATAAAATCCAACTTCACTTTGCGTGATCTTCAGGATTCTGTGGGACCACATTTGATAATATTCCTTCACAGAAGCCTTTTCATGGTTTTAAATAAGGTTCTARTGAGCAAGAACTCCAGGACTTAACCTTGAGTAAATATATACTCATATCTTTGTGAGTATTATTTTCAGCATGCCTGAAGATATCTTATATGCCAGGTCCTCTCCCAATTTCATTTTRCACATAGCTGTCTGTATAATTGTTGTTGTTGTTCCAGCTGCATTAGCTTACACCTTCTTATATATTCTCTTTATATTTTTATTGAGAATCATCACTAAACCAAAAAGAAAATTGTCCTTTCCTTTCCAGGGTAGGTAGAAGTATTTTTATTCCACGTATTTTATCAAATTGAAACCTTTCATGGCACTCTTAAATAATCATTTTATTTTCCTGCCTTGCCTTTTTGAACATTTGTTCATGTTAAGCAATCAGCTAAATAAGCATTTTAAACTGTCACCCAAGTTTCTTAATGTATACCTTGACGCTTCATATGAACGGAAAGTATTCTATCCATATTTTCAATATTATATCTGGATATAGGCTTATTATAGAAGTGAGGTGAGGAGCCAGCTGCATCTGTGCATGTATTGATATATAAGTAGGCAGACAAACAAAAGGTTGAAATACAGGTAGGAGAATATGCAGGAATTAATATTTGCTCCTTTTCTGTCCTTTTCAAATTAAGAAAATGTGCTGGTATTTTGGATGATTCTGTGGTATCAGCTYATTTCAACCACTTTAAAGAATTAATTTAAAAAGCAAAATTCATTTTAAAAACCCAACAAATTTCTATGGATGATATCACAAACTGTGGAACTGTGAAAGGACGGGTAGTAAGGAAATATTATAAAAAGAAAMAAGTGTAGCAGAATTAGTAACAAGCAGTTTGGCCTGTGCTGGTGGTTATCTTAGCTGAATGTTACATGCTGGTAGAATACAACGTCTTGGACAAGAACTAGTGTCTTGAATGTTTTGCTCATTTAACRACTTCCTGCAGCTGATTAGTCCAACTACATTCTTTCTGGAGGAAACACTCTGCCTATCGCATTCTTTTGTTGTCATCTTTTGAACTGTTGTGTGTAGGTGTTCCTTTTGCAGAATATATTTGAATCTCGCAGGCATAGTGATTGTCTAGTGATAAGTGAAATAATCCACWTTTCTGGATTTTACCAACATTTAACTGAGTACTATTGAGTTTCCAGATAAATATGTGTAAAATGATTGTTACTTAATCTCTGATCACAACCTTTTGATTAATCTTGACTTTCCCTTGGGCAGTCACGCAGAATTTGCCATGTGGTGCAGCAGCCAAGCAAACATTTAAGATTTTCATTGTTAAGTTCAGTTAAAGTATAAATTCCGGTTTTATGAAATGGCTTTTTGGGTAAATCAGCATGTAATATTATCCTCTGTAATATCACAATTTTTTTTGAGAAATACATCTCTCAGTAAAAAAGGCTGCTTAGCCCATTCAGTCTTTTTATAACCAACATAAGACACATGCAAGCAGAATAAAGTAACCTCTCACAGCAGAGGAACAAACTGACCTTGTAAGCATATAAAGTTGGATCAGATTCCTGGACTAAGAGGAGTGTGGTGGTCTAGCATCTCTTGAGAGCTGGGAAAGAGCATATAACTGCAGGTAAAGTGATCAGTGAAACGCATGTTGCAGAAAGATTGAGCTTGGTATCATACAACAGATGACAAATGTTGGATGCCTTTATAGTATTAGTATAACTGTAATGTCTATTATAATTCAATTTTTAAACTAATTTATGATATTTYGTTGTGATTGAAAAGTAAGGATGTGAGATAGGATTAAAAAGAATCTCAGAAAGAAATGCACAATTAATTTCAAATCCATTGGAACTCCATTAAGACATAACGGAGTGAAAGTTCTGAATGAAGGATTATATAGCAGGATTACAAAATGACAGTGCCTCTTTCTGATACCTAGTTAATTTAGCATTATTACATAAGAAATCAAATGTGTATTTTCTGAGCACTCTATCAGGCTGAAGTAAAGATTTGCTATCAAATAGATAAATTATAATTTCCATTACCTTAAAAAAAAAAAAGTAAAACTTTGCAATCAGTGGGGCTGTCCATTTAAATTCTGACAAGCCTCTTGCCACTGGATACTCTAGTTTTTTGAAATTTCTGAGAAGATAGAGACCAAAGCCACAGTACTGTAATCACAGAAAATTTGTTCTATCGTGTGGTGCTTAAAACCATTGCCACATTTTCCCTAACTCATTCACTCACAATTATGGAAATTTTGCAGTGTTAACACAAGGTCAGCATGTRTGTGTAATGTGGTCACTGTGTCTTAGAACATCAAGCTGAATGAAATCAGTRGTATATATCACTGAATACATGGAAAATACATATGTACCTGTTGAACTTAACATCAGATTGTCATGTAATGTCTTTCCAGTTAATTCTGAAGGATTATTTTAATTTTGGTTTATTTCCTGGTATTAATATTTTAATCTAATGCACCTTTTGCCTCCAACCACAGCTTTTTTTTACCAGTGCCACCTGAAATCCATAATTTCATTTTTTTCTGATAAAACTGATACTGAATTTAAAAAGTATTAGCTGTAAATTCTTACACTCTCATAAATTGTGGTGCCCAATTAAAGAACCAAATATTGGAGAACTCAAGAATGGMACTACAGTTCTAATTACTTCTGTAATTATTTTAAACCCGGTGCAAAATAAATGACTACTTACAAAAAATATTAGYGCAGAGAAAATGTACAGAGAAAATACAGTGTGGGCAAATGTTATGCTGCTTTCCCTGAAGTATTGAGGTGACCTTATTCTGTAACAACATGAAAAAATGATGTTGGGATGAGAAGGTCATTCAGACATCAAGCAAAAATCAGTCTTTGTCCTTTGCCATAGAGATTTCCAAGTATATATCACATACTGTAGATAGGAATTCCAGAACTGATTTGATGTGTATGATATGTAGATAAAMCTGGTAGATTTTCATTCCTGGAGATATAAATAATTAGATAGTTACATAGTAAGGTGATAATCAAAGCCATTTTTACAAAGACATTTTTACATTACACCCACCTTAAAGTATGATTTTGTCAACAAAATCTCTTCTGTTATTAATAGGGATTTTCACATATAGATATACTTGTTGGAATATTACAGAGTTGCAGATATAAAATGAAAGCTATTTATTGATTAGATCTGATTTTTTTTTCCCTTGAGTTGGTGCCCTATCTGTAAAGTAAAAGTGCTGACTGCTGCACACTGCTGATTGCAGATTTTTTTTGACAGCAAAGACCTGACTCTTCCCTAATCCATGTAGCTGCATTGTACGAATTACAAAGCTTATGTGACAGACCTGTTCTGTATTCCAAGAACTGCAACATACCTGTCATCAGATAGAAGCAAGAATGCACAAGTCATCGCTTTACTTTGGAAGCAGAACAGATGATTGAAATTATTTCTTACTACTAACTAATTCCCCTTTTAGTAGAGATAAGCTGCTTTGTTCAGCTGTAAATGAAACATTAGGGTATTAGCTGTCAAGCCAGAAGTATTGGAGAAGCTAAGATTTTTATCAGCAGTAGTAACATTTTGGGCAATAAATTGTTTTGTTGGACAGAATACTAATCTCCAGAGGTACAAAGAAACAAAGCTCATTAAGGTAAATGCTGGAAGCACGTATGAAAAAAGCAAAGACAAAGGCTTATTACCTTTGTTTTGGGGATAGATAAAACATTTGCACTTTTTCATCTCTGTGTATCACTGAAGAATAATTGTGGTACTGTTATTAAAAAGATGCATTTCTAGACTTGTAGAATGCTTTCTGAATATATCCAAGGGACAAATGCATTTCTGAAATATCAACAGAGAGCTGTACTAAGTGATGGCTTTTTGGAAATTGTTTTGTTTCCCTCTGGGTAAAATTAGATATGTACACATTGTCCTGTACTTAGCATTCATCAGATTAATAGACTAGCATTATTAAATGAACATTTGAAATAGAGAARAATAAATGTCTGAGTTACACTAAATATTTTTACCAGTATATACASTTAAATTAAATTCATAAGAGTTTATAGTGTAAAGCAGTAAGATGATGGGAGGAGAGGAACTGTGTTGCTGTTAGGGACTACAGCTAAAGAAAAATATATTTGGAATGTGATGAAGGAATTACAGGTCTGTAAACCAAGGCTGGACATAAACTTGCTATCAGAAACAATTAAATAGGAAGTAAGTAAAATAGGTCAAAGGAATCTGTGTGGGTGAGCTAAAAAGCCAGAGTACAACCTGCAAGTAGCCAGAGGCAGATACTGGTTTTCATCATTACTTGTTTGAAGTAGCATTTTAGAAAACTGTAAAATAGAAGTAAGTTTAATACATAATACAAAGAACAAAAACATGCAGCTGAAAAATTGCACAAAAGTTTCTGTTAAYAGCTGACACAAATGTCTTCAAAATTTTGTCTGTGCAACATCTAGGATTTTGAAACACTAAGAGASACAGCTTTGCAGTCTATCCTGTAATCTACCAGAGAGCCAAAAAAAGATGCTTTAGAAAGAATCAAGCAAAAATGAATAAAGTAGAAGACAATTGACCAAAACATGGGCTATTTATTAACCGCTTTCAGTAGATAGGAAACCACAGACAGCTTTTGGGGTGAAATCCTATATAGATAACAACAAAAAGTACTGAAGTCTGCTGGTTGTATTTTAACAAAGTCACGATGTTGTTTAAATACTGCTTTAATCAGTCACTGGATCGTTGTTCAATGATGTACAAGTCTTTTCTGATCTGCAACTTTGTTTTCCTTCTCTATGAAACAGAGRCTATAATATTGGCCCATCAGTATAATCTGCTTGATTTTATGGGAATAAGTACAATAATAGTCAGCTTTGTTATTGGGTAATACCGAAATTAATGGAGTTGTAATTTCTTCATTTGGGGTAATTGTGCTCATCTGAGGGACAAAGTATTAAGGTTTGGTGAGGGAGGATTCAGTGATACTTTATTTTACCATCTYAGGTTATGTTGTTAGCTATAAAGAATATTAATATTTCATACAAGTGCTTTATATGCACCCTCCAACTGTAAAAGAATATAAACTTGATTTTAAAATTCAGATTTAACCTGAAGAATTCACATTTTAAGAATATAAATCTGCTGTATGCTGGCCTACTCCTTGTTCAGTCCTAGTTTCACTGTAGTGACCTGGAACAGCAGGAACCTTTAGGCTGTTGTTTTACTCCAAGTACTGCATCAAATCTAATGGAGCCTAGCTTTATTTTGGCACATACTGAAGGGCTGCTTTCTAATCTGAAAATAGTGCCAAGTCAGAATTCTTGTACAATTGCTGAAGTTGCATAGGAACATGAGAAGTCCAAATGTAAACTATCAGAAGACCAAAGTATCAGGACTTCTGGCTTTTAGTATGAGCTGTACTATGCTTTCCTTATCTTTGGGGAGATCTGTTTTCTTAGATGTCTCAGCAGTTGGATGCCAGATTTTAGACACAGGGGCTTCGTTGTAAGAGATGATGCATGCTTCAGAAAAACCAATCTATCTGCAGAAATTTAAGTAATCWTTGAAAATGTTCATTTCAACCTATCCTTTTCTTTATTTGTAAAATAGCATTAATAGAGGGAATGTACCGTGTAAGAGTAATGTATTATTGCTGGTTTTATTAAAATCAGATTTGAATCTTTTGCATTGTGGACTCATCCCCAGGGTACTCTCGGTCACTGTTATACATGAGCTAAATTTCGTCTCATTAAGAGAAAAAAAATTCTCCAATTTTTCAATTACCATGATCAGCAAATGAACAAGATCTTGACAATAATCTTCTAAAATGCATGGATTGGCTTTTAAGTGCTATAGACTATAACACCACACTGAATTTGTCAAAGCTGAGCTGTGGTATACAAGTCCAAAGTGTTGGACTTGAAGATTCATCCRCTTTAGGGATCAAATCCAGTCATTTATATTAGTTGAGCAAGTTGATGTTTCTTTATTTTATAAATCATATTCCTAAGCAGCTTGTTTTCAGAGTTATATATCAGTATTGAAAAGGCCTACCGTCAAGATGAGTTGTTAGAGCTATTGTTAAGAAGCCAGTAAATCACAAGTTAATTACTTGAAGTAATTTAGGTAATTCAGGTATTTAGGATTTCAGTTATTGTTACATTTTGATGTTTTACAGTAACAAAAAGATAATAAATATATATCTATGAATAACTGTATAGTTCCTTTACTCTTAGGGGAAGCAATCATGTAGGCTGAACAGAAGCCTTGRGCTTCTGAAGCTAGGTGGATGTAGGCAGGATGACAAGGCAGATGTGCAGACATCTAGAAAATATTTGAGAATTTCCTCACTGCCTAACAGTGAGATGGAAACTGTTTTTCTGCCAGCATAGACTGTGGAAACCATAGRTTTCAATGGCTCCTGTTTTTGCAGTTGCTAAGCTGAATTAATTCTTGACACGACACTATGAAAGCCTACACCTACACTGGGCTGCAAGCCTTGTCCTTTACTTTTATGTGAGCTGGAAAACAGAAATTCCAAGTCTGTATGAAATCCATAGAGCAAGAAGATTCCTTCTTGGATTACTTCATATTAAACAGTATTTCTAGAGTCACAGAACACTTTTTTTGAATGTATTTAAAAGACAGTAGTAGAAATTTGCTATGTCCTAGTTTCATCCTGTGTGTTCCTGATGTCATAGTCATTGTATCCAGGATGCTTTAGGGCTGTAGCAGTTCAAGAGTATTTGAAGACAGAAGTCTATTGGAAGTGGACATTAGTAGTATATGAAATATACATTTCAACCTGGACCATAAACATATTCCTGATTCTGAAACATAAGGTGAAAGGGTCTACTCTAATTTTTAACTGGTATTCTAAAGTAATTTTAATCACACTATACATGCTTCTTTTGGAATAATGATTGACAATTACTGAAATATTCAGAGACCTGGATTGTTTCGTATATTTAAAGGTGGCTTGTTTTTATCTGACTCGTSGTTAAGCTTTGGGTATGTTACTGCCATGAATCACCAGGAAATAAAATCAAAAAAATATCAGTTGAAATATTGTCTTTCTTCTTTTCTACTTTTGGAGCTCATGGAGTAGCTTGAAAGTGGATAGAGCTCTGAAAAAAACAAAGTTTGTGTTTGTTGTTAAAGTGGAGGAGGAGAGTTTTCTGTGAATATCAAGTTCCAGAACCTGTGAATTTTGACAGCAAGTATATGGGGTATGGTTTGATGATCCGGGAAGTCTGGCTTTTAGGATTTCTAGTACTGTATCAGAAATGCCATGCTAACAGGGTACAAGGTGCTGATGTGATAGAAACTTTGTCAGGCTCGCTTTGTACTGACAGGTGTAACCSAAATCAGGCATCCTCTTACTGTGTCACTCTAACTTTATGCGAGACCAGGTATTTCTGTCTTCTCCCAGCTTTCATAAAGCCAGCACAACGCCCCCCACCCCACCCCAAACCATGTGTTCTAGTTTATTGGGTTATTTATACGACTATACCTAATTTGCTAAAATTTTGTACTGCAAGTAATCCAACAATGTCCAGATCTGGTAGCAGCGATAGGAGAATCAGAACAGCCTAAGAGACAGTCAGGAAACCTCGGAGGATTTTTGCCAACGTTTTAAACTGGCGGGAGCTAGCACCAGTGCTACAGACGCAGCAGCAGCGGTGCCTTAGCACCTTGCTTTGCGGTACCCGCTGTCCGGGGCCGAGCGGGGCGGCGGCAGGGTGGTCCCACGGAGGCTGAGGTCAGGGGCTGGCTCCCTCGGACACGGCTGCACCGGCTGAACGTGGGCCAGCAGACTATGGCGTCAGATGCCAATAAGCTTACTATGTAATGTTACTATAAAATGCCAGTAATGTTGGTACTTTCATGAAGCGATGCACAGAGAACGTGAAGAAATAACTTCCTGTTGACCACTTAGTCAAGCTGTAACACATCTGGTTAAAGAAAAATACATATTTTGGACCTTTGTGAAATGAGACTCAGAAACTTAAGAAGCCAGATGTATCTTCATATATATCTTTACTGGCAAGAAATCGGTATCTTAGAKTTGTGATTTCTGGAACTGTACTGATTTCTGACATTGATCAGAATTAGTCAATTAAAACTAGTGTGGGTACAGTGCAGAATTTGGCACCTGAGTACGCTGGAAAGGGTTGCAGTATGAGGCTAGAATTTTCTGTTTAGTACATCAGTGCAGTTGTCTTTTGTTTGAGCAATAAGGAAGGGAGAGATAAAAGTTAGTAAAATTATATACCTAACCTGTCAGAAAACTCCTTGAAGTGGTAGAAACTTTTGTAATCTCTGTACAAAATAGTCAATGAATACCTTACACTGTGTTTCATAAAATTGCTTACTGCAATATTTACTGATAAAGTGTTGAGTGTTTTATACCCAGTCACCTCCGTATTTTCATTTGTTGTTTCTTTTTAATGTCAACCCTTTGCCTTAATTGCTTGGGTTTATATCTCAAGGCAGCAATGATAACTGAAGAAAACCGTAATGATACTTAGCTGAGAAATCGTACTCTGGTTGCTGCTGGGACCAGGTATTGCAGATTGTTCTTAGATCTTGCAGATTTGATACTCTACAGTATAATCCACTGGCATACTTTCAGTGCTGAACTGAAAGGGAATTTTTCAAGTCCACTACAGTCCTCTATGTTCCTTATCCATTTGCATCCTTTGCATACTTTTCATTTCAATGAAAACCTTATCATCTTTCCTATGTCAGTGTTTTTTGATTTGTACTGTGGTTTAGAGAGGAAAGAGAATAATGGAGGGGTAGTACTGAAAAAACTGTGATGTTGTTCTGTTCATATGGCTTCTGGATAAATCCTTGAATTACTGTATTGAAGATGCTTGAAATTTTACAGTCTTTGCTGACAGGAAAACTAGGAGAATCTATCAGCACAGCACAGTGGATGGGCCACATTGCTCAAATAATCCAGTCAATTAAAAATTGATTTTTGTTCTAGGCAGCATGGTGGTAATGTAGTGGGGAGACAGTGTATGCATTACCAACAGAGCTCACATCAGTTAAGTGATATTTAGGTGATCTTCTGTCATGGGAGAAAGCAGTGCAGTTGATGATCTTTGCTACTGAAGAAGCTAAATTGAAGTGTCAGATACCAGAATTGCATTTTATTTCTAATATGTTGGCCTGCCAGCCTGGGAGAAGCTATGTGAAGTCTGTGAATACAAAGGGACAAAAGTGCTAAATCTAGCAGAAACTGAATGGTTTGGGGAAGATTAAACTATAACATGGCTTTTAGAGCCTTCAAGTAAATGCATTTAAAGAAATTGAATCTTGAACTCCAGTTGCTGGACCTTTTGTCTACTACCTTTCTTCCTTTTCCCTGACAGCAGATCTAAAATAAAYGAAAGATATGAGTAATCTAAATTGCACCGATCTTGTTTATTAAAAGAAAAAGAGGTTATAATGCCACTGAAAAGTTAGGAAAAAAAACTTTTTTTAAGGTAGTTGAGCTGACAACAAAAAAAGCCTAAAACGGTTCATTTAAAAATATATTTACTTCAGATTTGCAAGATTCTGAGTTACAGAATGTAAAGAGGTATCTGCTTCTAATATCGGAAACATGTGGAAACGTGCAATCATGCAGATTGGACTGCATCCTCAATACGTATTGTGAGCCTGTGCAGTACTTACTTTGGAGAGACACACAGTACCAGCTCACAAATCTGAAATTAGTCTGGTCTTGCCTTGATTCATTAAAGCATCTAATTTCATGATAGCTTTGCAAACTTTCCAAAAGAATAGAAAACAGCAAAAAGATTTATCTGAGGCTCTTAGTAACCACAGGATGCTGAAGTCACATCTACTTTTGGTTATGAGACATCACAGTCAAATATCATGACACTGAAGGTGTAACTTAAAATTTTTTTTTAACAGGATGCAGGTTTTTCCCTTCATTTTCTGTCAAAGCAGTTGTAGGATGTCCTGGTGTGTCTGTGCTTCACCTGAAAGGTGATGGCATTTAAGTGGTGGGTTAAGTGATACGCATTACCCTTTGTCAGACCTCTCAAAGGTTTTGTGAGGTTCAGTTTCTTAATGTCTGTAAAGTGCTTCATAGTGCTCAGGTGAAAGCTACTAGAGAAAATATAAGTGGTCCTGTTGTTTGAAGTTTAGATCCCAATTTTAAATGGATAGTGTTATGTCTATGCTTGCCAGAAAACTCTGTGTCACGGTAATATTTTAGTAACCTATTGACATACAACTCATATTGGATTAGTTTTCAGAATACAGTATTAGCTGTTTGTAAAATGAATATATCAAAGCTAGGCTGAAATGATGAGCGATGGTCTGCAAGGTATTTCAGAACGTGGTTGTAAAGAAATCTCGTGCTGTATTTCTGAACACTGCTTGACAAAAATGTTTGGTATCTCGAAGCCAAATTACGAAGGGGGCAGTGCATTTATAAACGTAAGAATCCAAAATTGTTTTCAGTAGAAGAGATTGTGAATATAGGTCATCAGTACAATTGCTTCTTAACATCATTTTTTGTTTTAAAATAAATTTTAATAAGTTGAAAGTCTTCAGTAAAAGATGATCTCACCTGTGTCAGTAGTTTTCTTCATTAATTTATTCCTAGACTGTATAAAGAGAAAACAAATTAAACCACAAATGCTTTTTAGAGGTTATTATTGGGGTAAAATGCTGCTGGGTCTTAGTGCTTTGGTGGGGGGAGGGGACGGGGGGGGGGGAAGGAAAAAGAAAAAAAGATGTTTCTGGGCTTCAAAACTCTTCAGCATGATTTGAATACAAGTGGCTAACTGTGATAAGTATGTTAGGCTCCCTTCTGTTAATTACAGTATTTCAAACGAGACTAATTTGACAGCCACTGGCTCATATTATGCTAAATACTTCCTGTAGTATTACTTTGAGGAGAAGTCCCCTTCCCCCCCCATGTGAATACTTTTTGATAGGACATTATAATTCTAGAGGCTCTGCACCATGAGCAGATAATATCTAATTACCTATTAGTTCTCTGTTTAGTTTGAGTGATTGCTCTCTGCTAATGACTAAATTGAAAAGGTTTTACCAGTCATTGACAGACCCAAGTACAAAGTGTGGTCAGATACTTTCTCTAAAATGTCTTTAAAAACATGTGTGTTATTTCATTGTATTTTTTTCGTGTAGAGATATCAAGTTTACTTGATCTGTTGTTGAGTGACAGTTAATTTATTGTAAAAATTAAATCTTTTCTTTCCTCCAGGTTGTATTAAATGGATGGCATTTTTTAATTTTATTTACTGTTCTTTTTTCACTAGAGTAGTGCAAAACAAGCTGCATACTAATCTCAAGACTAAAGCTAGATATTGTAGTTATCGTAATATGGTATGTGATATTACAAAAATACCCATTGATTGTTATCTAAAATAGAAGAAATTATTGAAGTTTGTGCTTTGTGAATAGTTTAAGAAGTAACTTCATTGGAAGTATTTATAGAAAAAGTACTAGAGTTGTAGTAACTTTTCTTTTATGTTATTATTGTAGTTTTACCCAAATTCCACCAGGTGCTGCCAAAGAACATACAGCCAAAGCAAAGTTTACAGCTTAAGTGGAAGTTGCTTAGAACATGTGTGCACGCTTTCATGCATACAGCCATTAAAACCTTTTTCAGAAGCAGGAGCATCTTCCCTATATGTTTAAGAGCATCAAATAATTTCATACAGAGTGACATAATTTATGGGTATCATGTTCTTAAAAATGCACTTTTTCTTATGACTCAAAGATACTCATTGTACTTACTGGGTTTAACCCCATTCGGCAACTCAGCCCCCCACAGCTGCTCACTCACTCCCCCCTGGTGGGATGGGGGAGAGAATCGGAAGGGTAAAAGTGAGAGGAATCATGGGTTGTGATAAAGACAGTTTAATAGGGAAAGCAAAAGCCGCGCACGCAAGCAAAGCAAACCAAGGAATTCCTTCACTCCTTCCCATGGGCAGGCAGGTGTTCAGCCATCCCCAGGAMAGCAGGGCTCCGTCACGCCTAACGGTGACTTGGGAAGACAAACGCCATCACYCCGAACGTCCCCCCCTTCCTTCTTCTTCCCCCAGCTSTATAYGCTGAGCATGACGCCATATGGTGTGGGATGTCCCTTTGGTCATTGGGGTCAGCTGTCCCGGCTGTGYCCCCTCCCAACTCCTTGTGCACCCCCAGCCTCCTCGCTGGTGGGGTGGGGTGAGGAGCAGAAGAGGCCTTGACTGTGTGTAAGCCCTGCTCAGTAGTGATGAAATCATCGCCGTGTTATCCACACTGTTTTCAGCACAAATCCGAAACATAGCCCCATACTAGCTGCTATGAAGAAAATTAACTCTATCCCAGCCAAAACCAGCACAACAGGCTATAGGTGAATAATGTACTGTTTTAACAAGTAGTTATAGACTTTTGTAAATATTCTACTATGTTGCTATCTTAATTTTGGGTGGTGGGGTATTTTTTTAGTGAGATGTTCAAATTATTAAAGTTTAGTGTATTTGGTGGTTTGGTTTTGCTTCGGGGGTTTTTTCATTCGAATAAGCAAAGTTGCTATAGACACTTTATTCCTACTAACTTTCGTAAAGATATTTCTTTCCTTTGTTTGCTTTTTTGTCTTGCTGAGTCAGGAGTTTTTTATATCACAAGTCAGTTCTGTTTCAGGTTTTGTCTCRTTCTGGGAACAAAATGTGTTTCCAAAATCCAAGGTTTGCTTGAGGTAATAAAAACCCCAAACTTGTGACTGATCACAACAGTGCAGTGCAAAATGCTCAGGCAAACAGCACTCGTAGCAGCAGGAATCAATTCAGAGACTTGGCGCAGAGCAGTTTCTATCCTGCCTCCCCGGTGAGTTCAGCCATTGTGCTTATGACATAAAAAGCAATGTGCATTTTAATTGCTATACTTACTTTTGAACTGTTGCTCAAGTATTAGTATGGTTTCAGTCAAAAAGGCTGGAAAATGGACAATGCGGTATCGGTTGCCAGAAAAGGTGGAATCAGCGTATGCTAGTGTTAGTGATGCAAAAAAACCTGTATTAGCTACTGCATTGGGCAAGGAACTTTAAGGGATTAGCCTCGTAGCAGGGAATCACTGATCACTAGAATGGTAGCATTACATTCTATAAATGCTGTGTTGTTTTCTTTTGTGCTTTATTTAATTAAAGCCTTGAGTTTATTGTCATGCACAAATGGTGTATATGTGACTGTTTATTGAATGTTCAACAGCAAAAATGAAACAAAAATTGGGGTAGCCTGGCATAATCAGTGTGGATTGCAAAGATAAGTGAAAAGGAAGGAAAAAATTGAAATGTAGCCGATACTTTAGGCAGAAATATATTCAGAAATGTGACTGTAGCTAAGTCTGCACAAGGATCCTTGCTTGTAAGAAATCCACGGCAGTGACTTCACCTGGCGGTATTTAATTAATTATTTATTGAGCATTATGTTTGCCTTCCCTTGGGATATGATCTCCCTTGTTGCATCTCCCTCCTTCCACCAAAAAGTGTCAACTAATTATTTGAATATAGAATATTTTAATTACTTTAGATCTCAAAAAATGTTAGCATGTAAGTACTTTGTTTCTTTTCATAACCATATGTGTATAATAGATAGCTCAACATGACTATAGCTTTCCTGGGTTCCCATTTTATCACCGTCCCGATGTACTTGACAGAGAGGGAGGAAAGCAAAAAGAGGAAATATATAAATTATCCTACCGATGTAAGATTAGATCAACATTTAAGCTAGTAGGTGTAGTACAGATGCTGTGATCGGGTGCTCAGAGCCAAAATACTCGCAGTCCTTATGCTATTCTAATCAAAGGTACTGAAGATTGAGCTGTTCTGTGATGTGGTCTTATCAGTTTGAGTATAATGTAAATCCTGTTACAGCAGCTTTGTCCGATCTGCCTGTAGCTTTGTTCTGAACCTTTCAGTAACAGTTCACTGAAGCAGAAAGAGCCCTGTGAATTGATATTATAAACCTGCATGGTTGCTTTATTCATTGTTGAAGCAACAGAATATAACAGAAGTATTTATTTTAGTGGATTGAGGATACTTTTTTTTTTTTATTATTCTWTCAGCATGAGCAGGGGAAAAATGTTCTAAATGCAAAAGAGGAAAAGCTAATACTATAATCATATCCATACCCATTCGAAGCACAATCCCATTGAAAGGTAGTGCAGAATACTATATGTTTAATTTATTTTACACATTCAAAGAGATTGTTAAAATCCCAAAGTGTTGTTATTTCCTGCTGTTGTAGAAAAAAATATCATGTGACACTATTATAATCAGGAAATAATAGTGATGTGAAATAAAAGCTTCTCATAATGCACTTAGTCTTCCCAGACATCTATATTTTTCTAAGCACCATGTACCTGCTCTCTTTGGGACTGAGATGAGCCTTAGAAATTCAAGATTGTATTGTATTCACTTTCTTGCTGGTGGGCATTCCTTACTGAAGTTCAAGAGCGTGAAATTTCTCTTTAGTTTTACTGCTTTGATATGGTATTTGCCTAATAATCAAACAAATTAAAGTGTGGAAAAAAAATTATAAAACTGCAATATCTTAAAATAAAGAGGCTGAAATATTATATTAAATTCCTCATAATGATGCTGTAGTGCCATGTTGACCCTTATTCTTGAAAATCGGTTTTTATGTTGTGCATCAATAAGAAATATTACAACTTTGGGAATTTTAAAGAAGATAATGTGCTATTTGAACTTTTAAATTGTCATATAATCTAAAAATTCTGGCTTTATACTTTAAAGATGTTCTGGAGAGATTTAACTGACATTTTTGAATTATGCAGATATGGAGGCCCAACTTTATTTGTAGATGTTTGTATATGCTATCAACGAGTTCTACTACTTAAGACACGTTTTCTGTCTTGTGTGGGGATAGGAAGATTTACWAAGTTAGTTCCATTACCACTAAAATGTGTTTCAAATGGATATCTCTCTAAGATGAGAGTTGTTTAAGATAGAATTATTTTTGTACACTGCTCTTAAGATTTCATGTTCAGTTTTTAAAAAAACTCTGATTGGAAAGTCAGGGTAGTGAATAGCTGATATTTTTTTAATGTTAAATATTTTAAATACCTAAGGAAAAAAGGTATACTAAACTCTTACTTTTAATTATGGAAAAAAATTAAGCTTGTCACCTCTTCATTGAAATTAACAGGTGTAAGAATCACTTTTGTGGAGAAGTAATGTATTTAAACTTCATATTTTATATTTGTCTTTCAGTTAATTTCACATAGTATTCCATGAAAAGACAGACTTTGTTTTGGTTTTATCTGATGACATAAGCAACCATAGATAACCAGAGGTCAATGCCTATCTTCAAAATAAATAAAAAAAAAAGTTAGCCAGTGCACAGTCCTGCATTCAAACCCCCGCTGGGGGAATCCCGTTTCTGTTTGGAGCACCTGAGTGAGGGGTAGAGCTTCTGTAGCCCAGTGGGAGAGCAGCGTGTGCTACATGCCAGTCCTATCTCAGAACCTGCAAAGTAAAGTAAGGCTGAAAGCTCTGAAAGAACTTAATTGTCATCAAAGAGAGATGGATGTTTTTGTTTAAATGATGAGAATTGTATGTCCTCACTGCTTGTTTATGTGTAGTATAAGGTGGTTCCACATAGCAGCAGAAATCAGAAAAAGTTTGGATGGATACAARACAATGTCTGAGAAGTCTTAGTATGTGACATAAAAGAGGTACCTGCCTTATGGGATGAAAAGTGAGAGGGTGTTTTGTTTTCTTTTTTTTTTCTTTAATTATTTTTGGCCAGGTAGAATAGTAAGAAAGGAAAAGTTTTTTTGGTTAATTTCACATATTTAAACAGTTTTAGTGTGACAGGAATGCTTCTGATTTTCCATATGTAGCCATTCCTCTCTTTACATATCAAATAGCTGTATGAGCTTTCATAGGATGAGTGTTGTTATTAATCCTTGACAAAGGTCCCAGAGGTTTCAGTGAGAATCTCTGAAACGGTGCAGATGTTAACTGGGTAACAAACACAGTGAACTGTGAATCTCAGATGGTTATGAATTGCTTCATTCTCACTTTAAGTTCCAGCTAAATAAGTCCGACAGTTGTAAATGCAGTAAAACATAAAGAGGAATAAATGGACTTAATTTTGCGATATACTAACTTTTTGGTAGGTACCCACACCGCTCATCAATCCAGATGTTTTGTGTATTGACCACAATACACTAGCATCCCTACATGATGAAAACATACCTGTTTGTATTAGCAAGATGGATGTTTAACTAATTTAGTAGTCAGGTCTTTGTGATCACTGTAAAGATTTGCATTGATTAGAAGGAAAARCAAGGTCTGTTTGCAAGGCCAGAAAGTTGAATTRCCTCAAGCTGATTTTTTTGTTTSTTTGTTTTGTTTCATTTACATGTTTTTTATTATTATGCTTTTTTCTTCTGAAATGAATTTGGGGCATTTCTGAAAAGATTATGGAAAAATAAGGGGTATATATAGTGTTATGTTTTCATATTTATGTATCTGTGTCTTCTGAAGTTTGTGGAATTTCTTGCAGATCTGTTTTTGTATTAAATCTTCACTCTGAAACAATTCCTTCCATTTTGTACTCTGTAGMGCTGTAATATTTGTCCAAGGATGAGCTGCATTCAACATTTTGTTAACTGAAATGGGAAGTGACAGACTGACTAAAAGAAAATCTCCGTGCCAAAGAAACAGATATTACTTCTTTCTCACAGATTACTGTATGCCTGGACACTGAAGACTCTGAGATTGCAGATACACTAAGGTTTCATATTGATCCATGTTAGACTAACTTGATCAGAAGAGAGACTTCTGTACCATGTTATTTTCTCCTATAGTATTTGATTGAAGTGGTCAAACATTTGAGGATATTGTGCAGGAAAAGGAGGGACTGGAAAAGAGAGACATTAAAAAAAAATACAGATTTGTTAGATATATTTTGTTTGCATTGATTTTCACTATGGATATATATCTTTTGATGGCAGCTGTCTTCAAAATAATAGCATAATAGATAATACTCTGCTACATAATTTTGTATTTTTATTACTTCTTTTTACTGATATTTGTAAAGTAATTTAACCATTGAAGTTGGTCAGTACCTGCACACTCAGCAAAGATGTTTTTCTTTATTGCATTTTGAATATTTTTTGGCAAAATATGAGAAAGCCATAGTTATCATACAAGAATATGAAGTTGAAAAATGTCTGAAGAACTGCAGAGGAGATTCTGCAACATGGGCATGAGAAAGTATAAATTATATTCTAGTGTTGCAGAAGTAGGTCTTGAGCAGGGAATGCTCCATACAACAGAAGACAGCTTACTGTCTGCTTTTTAGTTCAGCTTTATCAGACTGTGACGTGACAGATCAGAGCCAGTGGTGATTGTGCTGGTTTGAGAAGTCCCTGTCCTTGATGGTTTGCTTCCATGCTACAAGAAAGGGAGGAGGCAGGGGATTGTAAGGTACTGGGAAATTATCACAATTTCAGWTGTTCCGTCGTTGCATTTGTTTTGGAAGAACTGGGAGCCTCGAAAAAGCAACAGGTGACGGTAATTCAGAGCCTCCTGTGCACAGGGAGAAGGGATGTTAGGGTGCTTATGTGTGACTGCATCTGCTGTTCTCTGGATCCTTCACCATCTTACTGGTTGAGACAAGGAACAACATCAACTAATTGGCATTCATCTCCCCCAGCTCTCCTAGTCTTTCTACAAGCTTGAATGAGGAGGCGTGCCCTGGTCTCCCTTTCCTTAGTCATAGCTGGGAGCATGCATTTTGTATAGTCGCCACCTTAGGGACATACAGCTTGGCTAAATTGAAAGAAGTCCAGTGGGATTTTTCTTGCCAATCTTTACTGGTGTAAAGGAAACRGATGATCTGAAACTTATGTTGTCTAAAAGTTTAATATTAAGAAATGGGAGGCCATTAACTCACTGTCATTCCCTGGCTAATATCCTAATTTTGTTCTGAACTTAGTATTGGATGTCTTTTATCCAGTTGAATAAAAATTAGACTGAAAGCATCCATTTTCTATAAACTGAAAAAAGGCTGGTTGTATAGTAATGTGATATAAGCCTTAGTGAGACGGAAAAGGTAGTTATCACATAGTGTCATCACATCATTTGCAGAGCAGTTATTAGTTTTATTTTTGCTTGCAGTTATAGCTCAGGACAGGGAAAATGTTGTATTTTGCTTGCTTTTTTTTTTTTTTTTTTACTCATGGAGATAGCATGCTTTGTCAAGAGTGCATTTGTTAGTCTCACTGTTATATTTATATTAAAGATATAACAGGATCGTACTGCACTATCAATTGCTTTTCATTACCCCTGTCTTTGCTTGCAAAGGTCGTCACCTTGCATGTGAATCAAATTTGGAAGAGAGTATTTTCTCTAGAAGTGGAATTGTAGTCTGAATTAAAAGGCGGTTCTGTTTGAGAAAGTTAATATAACATATTCCTGAGACTCCTTTCAACTCTTACATGAAGTTAATTCAGCACCTTTGTGTGGGCAGACTGTATTCTTCCCTATCAGAGTTGCAGTTGCTTTTGTTTTGTTTCACATTTGAATAATACATTTGATTACCATGGCAAATGTTGCAGTGTATGCATGCCTGACTGTAGTGCCTAATTAAMTGATGATAACAAGGCAGGATTGCCCTCTTCTCTTTCATAAGCAATCATATACATGACAGTTCTTTTATCTTTCTTCAAAATTGACTTGCTCTCCTGACCCTTGAGCAGCTCCTGTTTTGTGTGTTTACCTCTGATGTCTTTGCAAGACTGTTAATTTTCTGTGGCATATCCTATCTAGTTGTAATTAACACATCGAACAGCGAAGAAATAGTTCTGCTTGCAGATGCCTAATGGAGGAATGCTTTCTTCCAGTAATTATACAGCTTCATTTTACTGATTTGCATTGACCTACAAGGATTTTTTTATTTTTTTTTAACATCTACAGTGATATAGTCCTATTTAGGTAGGGAAAACAAACCGAAAAATTAGGTTAATTTCCTATAGTTTACCTAAACATATAAAGTAAACTTAGAAGCAGTTGGTGGTAAGTTTGGTCAAGGTTTGCATTTAGCAAAGTTAAATTGGAGGTAAACAGTGCTGTCTTCTTGCATGTACTTAATCCTGAAGTCGAAGGCCTGTTCTTATAATTAGAAACTTCAGGAAACACTTGACCTA
>JASVER010000008.1:4052707-4185993 GCA_030449065.1 Oceanodroma leucorhoa
AGCTCAAATAAAGTTTATAGTGCATTAACTGGACCAAGCATTGCCTAGCCTGGGAGCATGATTTTTCATCTTCCAGGGTTTTGTAACTGCTTCTCAGATATATTTGTACCTTAAGGGGGGAGGGGGGGGGGAGAGAAAAAAATGAAAAAAAAGGAGGATTGGCTGAGATGTATAGGAATGAGCTAGTTGGCCAATAGTGTACATTCCCCTCCCCTCCCATGTGCAAATCTCAGCTCCTCTCTAGCTTGTGAGAAGCAGGATGATTAATAACACTGAGGAAACCTGCCTGTTGGATTATTAATTTTCCATCCTTTTCCCCTTCTCTTACGCATACCCCTGATGCTTTGCCTTTTTTAAAAAAAAGCTTTTTTCCCTTCTTTTTTACCTGCTCTCTTTTTTTTTTTTTTTTTTTTTTTTTTTTTTYTTTYCCCCCCTCATGGAGCTAACCACTAGCCACTAACATTCTCGTGGCTATCCAATCCTGCAAGGGCTTACTTCACAGTGGGGTGAGTTTGTATATTAAAATAGGGGATTCTGCAAAGAAGCAGCAACAACAATAAAAAAAAAAAAAAAAAAAAAAGGAAAGAAAGCAAAACCATTCCTGTGATGCTTGATTACAGTACAGTTGCCTTTAGCTACAACTGCTAAAACTACAGTTAATGCTGACCTAGAAGGCAAGGAATGTGTTGCAGTGTCTGCCTGTTAGTTCTAGAGAGTACTGCACTGCATGGACAGATAAACATTGTTTCTCGTTATTCAAACTAATTAAAATTGGCCCTTTAGAAACCTTGATTGCATAGAGAGGGTGCAAATTGATAGAAAATGGGAGTTAATGGTAGGTAATTGGACAAGCTGCGGGTTTTTTTGTTGGTGATGCTCGTGGGTTTTTTTCCTTTTTTTAGCAAGGCTTTTACAAGACTCATTGTAATGAAAATAGTTTATGTTTTGCAATCACAAATATATCATTGTTAAGTTTTGTGGTTTTCGTGGAATAATAATTATAAAATATCATTTACAGATCAGTGRTGTTTTTGGTGGGGGGGAGTCTCATGCCAGCTGAGGACAATTTAGCACAAATTTGGTACAATGGGTGCTGATAATGTTTACACGTGCATGTGGGGTTCTCTCTTTTGATTCGCTGACCRGGTCATGTGTCCAGTCTATATAAAGGAAATATGTGATGTAGGAGTTCCATTTTGATTTTGAATGCCTAGATTTGATTAGTTTTATCAAGTAGTTATGTCAGAATACTGTGCAATGTATTTTATTATTTCAAATTAATATAGCAGGATTAAGAAATTTGCTTTTGTCATTCCTGGTATAATACAGTGAAATACCAAGAATTTCATGTCTTGAACCACATTACAGAATATATAAACTTCTTAATTAAGATTAAAAAAAAGTTAAATGTTGGTAAACTAATACAAAGTAATTTTTATATATATRTAGTTATTTATATATGTGTACATACAACCTGTAGTTTTGTTTTTGAAAGGAGCAGACGAGGTAATGCATCAAGAAAGCACTGTTCATGTGTTTTTATTGAAGGTAGGATGGGGTGGTGTATTTTTTTTTTTTTAATCTATACAATACTTCTTGAGTGATAAGGAAACAAGGAGTATAATATAGTTATTTTAGATTTATATAACATACACATTGCAACTGGTTTTAATTTTAATTTTTGCCCTGAATTTGTCTATTCATATTTTGTCTTGTGATTTTAAAGCATGTATGCAAGACAGACAAAAGATTTTTCTACCCGATACCATCATAGATAGTATACATATAGGCATTCTGCACATTATATCAYGGGATCATAGAACATCTCAAGTTGGAAGGGACCCATAAGAATCATCAAGTCCAAATCCCATATCTATATCTATATATCTGTCTTCAATATATATAGGAGGTCATATATCTGTCTTCGAGCATTTACCTGAAAGGAAATATTTTATAAACTTAAGGTACTCTTTTTCTTGTTAGTCTTTAAAAATGTGTACTGTAAACAAGCTGGTATAACATATTCTCAGTATTCAGTGTATCTTGTTACTGTTTTAATAATATTCCACATGATAAAGTCTTTCTATGTGGCATACACATTGTCATTCTTAATTTTCAGTTACTCTTTATTAGGAATTCTTACCTTACTGTGGAAGGACCTGTTTCATTCCTGGAAGGTAGTTTTTAGTATCATTATAAAGGTACTGCTTCCAGCTCAAGTTTGAGATGCATAGAAAACCTGGGGGCAGTGCTTTTTTGTTTGGCTTATTTGTTTGTTTATTTTTATTGCCTGTGAGATTATCMGTACATTAGTAGAAGGAACTGTCATTTATTGATTACTGAGCCCTAATTTTTTTTTATTCCTTTTCCCTATATTAACATTAGTGATAATAAGTTTTGATATGCATGAACACTGACATACAGTGCAAGAAAAACACTGAAACTATTGTAGCTTGTTATTCTTAGAAGAGTATTGATGGTAATACATTTTATTTTTAAAGATGTCTTTTACTTTTGATTTTATAACTGCTCTCTATAATGCTGAAATGTACTTCAACATGAAAACAATAAATGTATTTGTGAGTCCAGTCTCTTTCTGACATTTGCGTATGGTATATGTTTTCATCTACTCTCAGTGATCAATAGCCTGATGTGGCTGTATCAAGTAACGCCTTATGYTGATAATTAGCTACTGTAGTAGTAGCTTTGAAATATGTCTTATGCTGAAACATAGTAATTTTTTTTCAGTATGGCTAAATATTCATTAATTTTGTTCTTTTTGATACTGAGAAACTAGGTCATGTAAAACAATAGCAGAAAATGTAATTTTTGATTGAGGAGTCGAGCCAACCGTCTTGCAACTCAGACTACAAAGGCAGAATAAAACTTTGTGGTCTCTAAAATGGTATCATTTATTGGGCATGTTGATTTTTAGACACCAACAATTATAGATGTCAGGTGTTATGAGGCTGGTGCTTGTTGTCTTTATTGAATCTTATAATCTAATGCAGGGTTATGATACATAAAAAAATTAAAGTCAATATCAATAAGATTGTCTCCAAATTAAATAGTAGGTGTTTGCATTTTTCATTTTGTTTGTATTTTTTACTAAACGTAGAAGTAACTGGGAATAAAATAATTGAGAGGGAATAATTCTATAAGAACTGCATGAAAATATGTAATGGGTAGAATCTCTTCCACTGTTCATATGTGGAACAGTATTGCAATAGCACGGGTGTTTTCTTCACATTGTAACTGACGGATTTGTTCGTAATACTGCCTCCAAACCACGCAAGYCTTAGCTTATCTCAGTTTGCATTCACGATGTTGACACACATATATCATAATCTCAGTAATGTGAAGAATGTACAGGATTGGTGAGCGTAAATTATTTATTTATTCAGCCTTCATTTGTTTTATTATCTATATACTGAACTGTTCTATCTATCTATCTGGCATAATTATGTATTTTGTGGTAAAAAGAGATTTCTTATCTCTGTAGGTCGGTACTTATGATGTGTCCACACTTCTAAAGACTACTGTTAGTAATTCCTAAAGCTCTTAGAGAAGTGATTAGGGAGTCATGATTGCTCACAAATTGAGTCTTTTTTCTGCTTGACACTGATCCTGTGATAGTCTCCCCACTTAATCCTCACTAGCAATTTGCCTATAGTTGCAGCTAACAGGAGGTGATTAGAGGGGAGTTGCCCACTGCCTTTTTACTTCTGTTGTAGTGGCATGTTAGACAGAGGCTAGTGAATCAAAGCTGTTTTCCTATTAACTCAACACCTCCTAATGCATTAGAACCACTTTTATCTAATAACAGTGTTCAGCTTCTAGCGCTATTTTAGTGTTATTTGGTATTCCTTTTAAAACATCACAATGAGCATTTTTAAAATTAGAGAGCAAAAAGCGTAAAGCAGAATACCCAAAGATGAAAGCAAAATAATGAAACTAACAGGTCTCATCTTTTATCAGCACATTCATGTAACCCCGATTAAAATTACAGAGAATTTTCTCCCTGCATCAATAGGCAAGTAGGCTCCACTTTCTCTAAACATTACTTTAATTSCAATCCTGGTGACAGGTAACTGATGTAATACTTTTGAAGTGATAATGGAATACATTTACAAGTGAGAACAGCACCAACGAAAGGGTGATAATGAAGAGTTAACTTTTCCAAGTATTAGGTACAATGAAGAATAATATGAAGGGCCTGAGTGAAAATTTCTAAATATTTACTACTTTTTATTTTGACCCACCTGTAAAACGTATCAAGGATTAGTTGGCATTTATTATTTTATTGGTGCGATACAGAATCTTCACCCTGAAGACTACATTGTCTGGCTTTTTATAAGTTTTATTTTAAAAACTTGACATTGTTTTATACTTTACTTTTATATTGTTTTATACTTTATTGACAGAGTTCTTAATTATTCTAGTTTGTTTTAAAGAAACTATAGTAATGGATTTAAAAGACCTCTGTAGTGACATACAATCTGAGAAGTGTCCAACAGCAAGCTGACTTGGGTTTGTTTTTTGAGGTCAGTGAATAAATGTCCTTTTTTAAGATTCACAGCATGCATCAAATACAGTGCATATATGTAATGTTTTAAACACAACTTTTTGACTTTASAGAGTCTACCACTTGGCTACACGTTAAGTGTCTGATTTTTCTGAAGTGCTGCTGAAATAGCGGGAATTTTAAATTTCCACAGTTATGCAGGCAAAAACTATTTTTAGTCATGTGAGCTATTAATTGTGAAAGGACAAAGCATTATTTTTGTATTTTTTAAACTTAAAGATAATGGATTTATGTAAAAGGTAGATTTCTAGATGATATTAATAGACTTACTTTGTAACTTTGTCAGTTAAACTTCATTTCTGTCCACCTTTTCTTTTTTGGAGGGCTTGAGGTAATGGAGGCTTGTAGCAGAAATGTAGAACATTGGTGATTGTAGCCCAGAAATGTACAAAGTCCATATAGATATATGGAAAGGTACMAAATCACTGCCCTGAAGGAACAGGACTATTAGTGACATTAGTTAAGGTGAAAAAAATAGTGTGAGAACGATGAAATCTGAATGGATTCAGATTTCATGATACTAACAGCTTGCTGTAGTTTACCCAGGAATTAATTATAAAATTRGACATGGCAGGACTTTATTCTTTCATCCTCAAAGTCTCTCGTGCCCTACCTAGTCTAATGTAATACAGCATTTCTCCTGGGGCGTGCTGTGGTATCCCGCGTTTAGGTTGTGGCTAGAAGTGATTTCCAATTCCAAGTAAACACTCAGGACACATTGTGAGTCTATGTCAGGATAAAAGCTGTGTGCGCACAGTCTCCTCTCCCACTGTCTCTGGAAGGAAAACCCAGGTGCATCAAGTAGAAAGGGACAAGGACTGCAGTGTTTTTCAGAACGCACCTGCCCTGCAACGTGTCCAGAACCACAGTCATGAACGAAGCACAGCTCTATTTACGGTTGCAGACGCTCCAGGTTCCTGAGATGTATGGTATTGGCACGCAGTTCCTTTTACATGTCTTTGAGTGAATCATCTGTTAGCACATTGATGTTCTGGTTCTTTCAAAGTCCAGTTCATTGCTTCAGAGTGACTGTTTAAATACCATTGGGATGACCTGTTTGCCTAGTCTGTGATTTTTAGGATAAAAATGTGAAAATTGGTAAGGGGGGAAAAAAGCCTGCTTTGGTAACTTCCGCAGGAGAAAATTCAGTTTGGTCTCTAAGAGTAAAATTTATTTGTGTTGTACTGAAGTATCATGAGTAATACAGACATGGAACATCAAACAGTGACCTTTAGTGTTACTTTTTCCTTTAACGGTCAGGTTTTAGTGTACCTGGTTGGGCTTGGTTGTCAGGTACGTTGAGTCTCATTTCTGACAAAAGGCTTTTAAAAATCGCAGTGCAATGAGCAGTTCTGTTATTGAGGCCCAGACTGTACTTTAGCAAAGTCAGGTCTGTAGTGTTCATGTTACCACAATTTTAGGGGTGGGAAGGGAGGGCAGGCTTCAATGACTCCATAAATGATATGACTCTGAGTAACTAAGGCTGATATTTTGACTGATGTGGTATTTTTATAATTGACTTCTAGAGAATTACCACTTTTTCGAGCATATATTAAAAAWTATAGCAAACCAAAGCATTTCTAGCACCTTTTCTGTCTGTAGTCTACAGAGGATAATCAGCAAAAGGCTGATTGAATCTTCTTCTTTTCTACATCCCATTGCTCTCTTAGGTAGCAGGCTGCTTCTGTCCAAGAGTGCAAAAATATGGCTCCATACGTCACCCACCTCCCAGGGGAAATAAGATAACACTGCAAATGAATAAGGAAGTCCTGCCCTTCTTTRTACCTGTGTGTTTGTGCAGCTGTTCATTGAACCAAATCATGAAACTCATCTGGGTGAAGCTAACCAATTTGCCCTGGGTTAATTTAACCTAAGTCAAATTCCCAGTCTTGTTCGTCCGTATTCATACACAGATTTGGGTCAGTACATGTGAGAGGGCACTGCAGAAGTCAGTGTGGGCCGTTAGAAGCTGCAAGACTGGCACCACCTTTGGGAAACAGTCCCTTCTTCTGCAAGCTTATCACAGAACTATGGCATTATTAGAGAAAGGGAAAAAGACACAGAAATATAAGTAATTGGGTAACTTCAGGAATGTTTTTATGTTCCCTGTGACCATACAAAATACTTAAAAATACATCCTGTGCTAGTATAGATCCAAATCAGGACAGCTCAGAACTGCATTTGGAACCTCAAATGTCCKGTATGGGACATTCTAAGTCCTTTCTTACTTAAATGGCAAAGATTATGTGTTTGGACAATGGCCAATGYTATGGAAATGGAGTCTCAACTTGGAAGCTTTCTAATCCAGCTGTTAGCRTACGAGTTATTTATAGGAGAATTGATTCTAGCTTTGTTAAAATGTCTGAGTTGGTTTTATTTTTTTTATTTTTTTTCAATACCACTAAATGTTTACCTTTTTCTCATTTAAATAAGTTGGGATGCAGAATTGCGTACATTATTCAGTTCTTTCTTTCTTGTTCCTGAAATTATCTATGGTTTGCTTACAGAAGTAGGTATATGTAAAAATAAAAMCAACCCTATCTAAGCAAGCAACATTGACAGTCTAAGGCAGAAGTTATTTTGGTGACTGATTTACTCCAAAACATTATTCAGTTTTATGAGAAGCTTCTAGAGAAGCTTTTTTCTTATTTGAATTTTATGGTATAGTTTAAAAACTCTAGAAAATGTATAGCATTTTTTGTTGGAAATTAGTTCTTTAATGTAAAATAGTAGCAACACCATTGCTAGTATTTTAGAGCATATCTTTTGTCTTTTGGTCAAGTATTCTTCCTCAAAACTGACTAGTRTCAGATGTTTCAGGGGCAAAGACCAGGTAATAAGTAGATGAGAGATGTGCCTTTTGCAAAGATTTTATCTTAATCCTCTGCAGACAGATGTTGATAAAATGTAATATCCGTACRATATCTGGAAGTTTTTTCTTGTAAAACGTATAACTGTTGATCAACTTCAGCCCTTCTGCTCCTTGCAAAGTTCTTCCTGTAAAAACATCTAAATGCTTTTATGACTTTTGAATTTTCATRTATGTAAGACCCCCAGTTCACTAACAGGAAACTTTTCCTGTCTGACAATCCCTTTTTACCTCTTCCCTGACAGGTGGACACATAACATGTTTGCTCTTCAGTGTTGAAGAGAGAGGGGGAAACACATATTTACTGCTTAGAATTTTACTTCATTAAAAAGTCCTTATTGTTAAGGAGGGATTACCTTGTGAAGAACCAGTCTAAGGAAACAGAAAAGTTTGTACAATAGCATGGCCATGCAAATAATTTTGTTCACAGAGGCATCAAGATTTCAATTTCCTGACAACGATGAGTATTTCTTTACAACGATAGAAAACACTAGATTGCACTGGGATATCAAAGTGCGAGATAATCACATCTGAAAATGCTTGCTGTCTTTTCTTTTGTACCTTGAAAAAGTTACTCTACTATTATATATGCTTCTTTATATAGGTAAAAGGTAAGCATTTTTGGTTTGCCCCCTCTTGCATAATTTTTAATGCTTTCCTAACTTTTATGGTTACCACTTAAGTTGTGGGAAATTTTGAGAGATTTGGCAGTGTGAAAGTTACAGGCAAAGATTATTCTTCAGCCTCATCCTTTGATGGCTACCTAAAGATAGCAGGACTTTGGGGGTATAATTTGGACATTCAACTGTAAGACTGTTAGAAAGAGTTTTTGCTTCGGTGATGGGCTGAATAGAAGTCTCTTGAATAGCAGGATAACAGCCACATGAGAGAAGTGTGTTGATCTAAACCAAAATAAATTTGGTTTGCAAACAGAGGCAACACAGTCTTTGGAGAACTGGTATAACATGTGCCCAGTGAACGATATTTCAAGTAAAGGAGTAGTTGTGTGTTTAGTTTTCTGCTCCTGAATGTTTTTACGCTAGACCTACATGGCAAACTAGAATGTTTTATATGTGCTACAAATGAGCAATGCAGTGAGGATGTGCAGTTGAGAAAAAAAAAAAAACTTGTATTGGATCTATGCAGTGCATTAGGAGGAGACTCTTGGCTTCTGAGAGCCATCATGATCTCAAAAAAAAAAAAAAAAAATAATCCTGATACACCAGCTGGCTGACACTCAGTCTAGAAGAGAGGTAATCTCAGGGGATTGTGGGAAACACCCACAGGAGATTGTGTGCCTCAGTAGTGAGTGTATCTGAAGCTCAATATAACTTATTCCATTACTCTGACAGTATATACCGTAGCTTGTATAAAAAATATTTGCACCAGCAGCTGTCTTATTGTTCTCAAAAATATAAAACCAGTATCCACTTCAGAAACATAATAATGACAGCCTTCTGCTCCTGGCTGCTTCGCTGCATTGTTTTCATCAGGCTTATTTCTAACATTGCATAACTCAAGATAAAACCAGCAAGGGTTACTAAATGTACAGAGCACACATTCCTCTCAGGATGTCTGTAAATTAAACGGTGTAGGGGGCTAGAAAGTTTTTTCTGAGGAATATCATATAGTTTTACTTTTTTTCCAGATTCTTCACCAGTTTTACACTCAAAATCTAGTTATGGACAAAAAGGATAAGTAACTTGCACATAAAGCCAAGAATTTATTACTAATGTAATTGAAATCTTAAGTTTAATCAAAGAATTATTAATAGTACAGGTTTAATTTTTACAAAAAGAGAAAGAAAAACAAAATAAACTATTACAGAAGAAGTTTCCACAATAACAATGCAATTAAAGTTGTTGACGGAGTAATTTATGCCCCCCACTTAGTAAATGGGGACATATAAGCTTTTTTTGGTGACAACTGACAGGATTATGTCAACAAATCTAGCCTTTTCAGAGAAGTGAAAGGAGCCTGGAGACATTACCATCACAGAAATATGCAAAATTGTGTCATAGTGCTACCTGTTATTTCATAGATACATTAGAGGTCATGCTGTAAATACCTTAGGGAAGTCCATTCTGCCTCGTATCCTGTTATTTGCAAAATACGTTATATTCTATAGCAGCTTACTTTGACCAATCACAGTATTGAAAGTGATATGTGAGTATTTTTGTAAGCATATATATCCRGCGTAGAAACGTAAGACTTGCCTTTTCCTTCTGTTTTGACTCCCAGAGCATCTTTTCTGTATGTTAAAAAAACATACCAGCTTTTAGTGCTTTAATCTCCTATTTGTTTTTCTCATCATATCAGGATATTAATGTTGATTCTTTCTGCACAGAGATAGTAACACAGTAATGTTTAGAGTTGTCTGTTACATAGAGTCATAGCAGAAGTAATATATATTATCACATGCCTTATTTATATTTCATCTTTACTTTTTCTGGGATCAGCTTTGATAATAAATGAAAGGGTCTTTTCTGTTAAAGGGAAGTTTTATTTAGTAATGTATTGAAGTTGGAATGGACACATGCTGCATGTTCTTTGACTCCTCCGCCTTGATTTCTATTGTCCACGGCATTCGGGTAGCACAGTTAAATTTCCATTAAACAGCAAGAAAAGTCTGTGAGGGGATGCAAAGCAAAACTGTATTATCTCAGCCGTCTGTTCATTATGGGAAATGATAGCATGGTAAGTAAGTACTAAAAGTAACAAATAGCTGTGCTGTCTGATTTGTCAAAGGATTTGTTTAATTTGCTTTGTGTATGAGTGTTTGAATTTTCCAAGTTCATGGGCTTGGAAAGCACCTCACCATAAACTATCCAGAAGTTTAATTATCTTATTCTGTTAGGTTAAATTACTAAACAGCTTCTTCAAAGATGTTGTTCTGTGTTTGAATAAATATAATATGCAAAAATGTGAAAATTGCTCCTAGTATGATACCCAAGTGGAATACAGTGGCTTTGTGGTGTCATATTTTGAGAAATTATTTAAAGGCAYACAAAAGGACACTGTCACTCTGTTATTAATGTTAAAAATTGTTGATGCTCTGTGCAGTGTGTTTTTCTAATTAGAGGAAAGCTGTAGAGTACCATTTCCATAATCGACATGGGAACAGAAACTCAGCAAAATTTCATGTATTTGCAGTGAAACTTCTCCTCAGCAACATAAAAATGGCTTTTATAACATAAAGGCTGTAATTAGAATAAGTCAAATCAGTTGGAAACGATTAAAGCCAGAACAGGCTAAGCTGCCTTCTAAATATTTGTCTGGAGATTAGCCCTACTCTTACAGCCCCTGAGAAGCATCTTTGATTTACTTATAATGCTTGACGTGGCAAAGATAATCCTGCAGAAGGCAAATGAACACAAATTTAGATGTGCTGTTAGGCGCTCTTTGTTGATTTGACAGGAGGCAGCATATTGGAAGTGATGTTGGAGAAATGAGTATAGGGTCACAGTAGACAAATTGCTTAACACCCCCCCCCCCCCGATCATCAATTTAAATTCTTTTAAAAACGTACTCGTTCTTTGAAGCTTTTAGGATGCACTTTAGAAGTCCATGTGGAATAATTTTCCGCATGTCTATGCGACAGTTGATGTGAGTCTCATTGTATTTAAAATTATAGTCCTGAGATGGAACTTTCTGCTTGTTGCTTGTCTGACATCAGCTATTAAAATAAAAGTAAAGCTTGGCAGGTATAAATTTGAAGAAGAAAAGAGATTATGTAAGAAGATCAGAATTGTTAATATTAATCAGCTGCTTGTGGAAGAATGGTGATTTATTCTGTAGAAGAGTTCTGTCGGAATAATAAACAAACAAACAAACCAGACGTTGGGTAGCCAGTTACTTACTGACACCCCTTTACTGCACTTTCGATAGCTGGAAAGGAAAGGAGATACAGAACTAATGCAGATGATAGATTGTAAAAATGGATTGGCCTTTGTGTTGTAGATTTAATAGCATCAGCAGAAAGCAACTCTTATGAAAGCCAGCCTGTGTTTTAGGATAATGAACCTCTACGGTATTGTTAACCCTTGACTGCGCATGGCATGATGGTACACAATGGTGAAAAATTGTTTAGTACGTAAAGCTGGATGATTTGAATTGAGTTTGAAACATTAGTCAACTTCTTGGTGTAGATCAAATTTGTACTTTGCATAGGTTTCCTCTCATTTATAATCTCCACAGCATCCCAAACWTTTTGTTTAGTTGGTGAAAATATAATCAGTCTAATGTATTCTCTTACTGAATTTTAAACAAGACCATTAAAACTCCTTTAACGTGCTAAAGTAAGCTTCAGAGAGGGTTTCCATTTCATCTTTATTGAACTGCGGCTATAGCACTCCTTCCCTTTGCACCACAGTGAGAGGCTGTCAATAATTCAATAGCCATGGCCTTGATGGGCCAAGGCCTAACTTAGACTTTAAACAGAGCCAAGCAGCTTGTCAAAGTGTGATGTGCTGTCAATGCCTGACTGATCTATACTGCATGAATTCTCCCTCAGCTCTTGATGTATCCCTGAGAATAAAAAGAAAGCAATTTTAGAAGTAGATCTAGTGTGGAGCACCTGTTTGTTTGGAATTTTTAATAAGGAAAAGTTGTGTTAGTAATGAAGCTCAATGAAGTCACTGCATTTTTGCTTAGAGGACCCCCACTAAATTCCTGTCTAATAGCATCGGTGCATTTCCAGCGTCTTCAGGAAAAAAGAAGTCACGATATTTGTAAAGATGTTAGTGCCTTACAGCAAGTTCACTTGGAGCAGTACTTAATAACTAATGACAAGTAACTTTGCTTAATCCAAATTACCTATTTACATCTTTCAGTTTTATTGATATTATACTATTAACACTCAGTATTGCAGTAATGAAACTTTTTCATAGCTATTTGTTTTCAGTTTTTTCCCCACACAGTAACTGATGTATATGATGCATTCGTATCCTTTCTAAATGGTCTACGTTGAATTTGCTTATATTTTATAGTTTATTTGGAAGCTGAAAAATTACTTGTTTTTCTAAGAAAATAGTTTAGAAAAAAATGAGCTAATGTGGTAACTAGTATTCTAGTTCTCTTACACTTTATACGTAAATGTAAAAGCAGAATTGTATCTAAGGTGCCTTTGAAAAGATATAAGAAAGCTTAAATAAGACTATGCAATATTTATTTAAAAACCAAGAAGCTAGTATTTTTAAATGTGTACTTAGTTATATTTTAAAGCATTTGAATTTCAGTGCTTGTGTTGCTAAGCTTCTCGTATGATAAGATTTATTGGGATTTAAAAGAGGAAAGTAACATTGCTATTCTCACTTTAAATGCATTTGTTTTGTCATTGTTTTCTTTACAAATCCATGTTTTTTGAAGTTTCCATATCTGCAGAACGTTTCATGAGACATGTAGTTTCTCAGCCTTCAGGTAATTTTTTAATAGAGACGCAAGAGACTAATAGAAAAATAAATGAGGCCCTTTTAATGTTTTAGAAATGCTGAAACCTTGTGCTGGTGGATTTGATGAAGTCAGTTTTTTTGTAAAGCTTGTTATATGTTTTAATTTTAAATAGCTGGCTCCTAAGTTCTCATTTTTCAGAAAAAATTGAATTTCAATTGAATTTCAATATTTGGTCTGTGTTGATGATATTGTAGCTTTCATCCTYTGCACAGGGAAACAGAGGAAACAGCGTAAAACATGGTTCATAATGTTTCTCAACTAAGACTTTATTTTAGTGGTGTGGGTGCCTCATACTTCAGAATGTAAACTAATTGAAGTCCCCGCTGAAGACTGTTGAATGGAGAGACAGTCAGATTTTCACTAAAAACAAAACAATTGAAAAAGGTACTGTTCTTTTTCTATTTGCTAAGTTGTTYCTTAAACTACCCATTAAATGGTCCTACTCCATTGTAGTGCAAAGTAAGACTGATTTGCTTAACCTACAGCTGAGAGTTGTGTATAGGACTGTTGATCTGTGCTGGAGTTCGTGTTGATGCTAGAGTAGGTAATACTGTATATTGAGCAATTAGGCAAAGATATTTGCATGAAACAAACTTCACACCCCATTAATTTACCTATGTTGCTTGAGGTGCTGTATGCTCATTGCACTTGACAATGTGATGGAGTAATTATATTGGCGCAACACTTTTTGTGGCAATAAACTTTTTGTTAGAAAAATTGTGCATGACAGACTTCATAGTCTTTGACAGTGTCACAGATCATGACTAAAATTCACATTTTGGCCAGTGATCTTCCAAATAATTAATTCTKCCAGATTAATTAAGTACTTTTGACTCTCTGAGTGCATATTTGTATGGAAGKAAAGAAAGCAAAATAATCAATTTTTTAATTTTGACTTTGAAAAGTGCTGTAGACCTTGATGCTGGGTTGCCTTGAGTGATGGGCTGAAGACTCTGAATGAGGTAGTTACGCACCATCATAAGATGAGCAGAGAATGAACTTGACAAGAATAAGAATGTATCCTGTAGTGCTGTGCACAGAGTGCAAGCAAGGTAAAAATACGTGATTCAATATTAGCATGCTTGCAAAAATRTAAGTTTAAAGACACTCCTCTGAGATTGGAGTGAGATGAGGGGCTTCTTTACTCTGACAGTTGTTTACATTCTTGACTTAACTGCTTAACTGGGGAAGTAGAATTTGGTTGGTTTTCAACAGATGATCTGTAGAAGGATTAGAGCATRCTTCTTGTCCAGATGGTTCTTTGCTACCCCAAATTCAGTAAGATGCTCCTCAGATGTCTAACACATTATCTATATATCTATATAGATATATATATATCTATACCTGAATAGCTGTGTCGTGCACGTGACAGTAATATTTGTTAGAATTAAGCTCTTCTAAGACCAGTTTTAGCAATTGACTTTTGAGAATGTGTCCCCGTGAGGCTTTCCTCCTCCCCTGTACACAAATCCTCAAACAGATACAGGTGCAGCACTCACTAGCTTTTGTCATCACAAAAGCTAGGTCTAGGGGTGGAAACCCACTCTTTGTGGAGCTTTATAGTCCTCCTTGTTATGTGACAGAAGTAAGGAAGCTTTTGCAGTCACCCCAGGATGTTTTGCTCACCAACCTTCAGAACTGTGGATAACCRTGATTTTCAAATTCTATTGTCTGAACTTAGGCATTTGAAATTGGGCTACTTATTAATGTGTCTAACTTCAGGCATCTAATTTAGAAGGTATTAGCAAGGTTTCCCAGCTAGTGCTCATAGCAGAAGTAAGGATCGTTTCACTTAGGGACTTTAGCAAATGACAGAAAAGATAAACATCATACAACAAAAAACTACTTTATTTAATCAAGATTTATTATGACACGGACTGTAAGGAGAAAGAAAATCCTTGCTGTTTTTTCTTTTTTTTTTTCCCTCCTTTTTTCCTTTTTTTTTTTTTTTTTTTTTTTTTTTTTTATTTTCTTGGGTATTTTAGGTATCTCACGTGTTAAAAATGCCAAATGAAATATCAAATGCACTCCTGCATGAGTGAGTTCTCAGGCATCTTCTAGCCTTAATTCTGCACATCTCCATTTCTCTTTGGATTTTAGCATGTGTTTGATAGTTGTTATGCATAGGTACCTTGTACTAATGTAATCAGAAAAGAATCCACTAGGTTTTCTGATACTACCTTTCAGTACAGAACCATCTAAGCCTTACAAAGGAACAGAACTATGTTAGCTTTGGTGTACAGAAGGAACTGCATTTGTGGAACCCTGGGTGTAGCATAAGTCTGGAAACAGCCTTGCTTATTGTACAAAATCATTAGAAGCTCTGTATCTGGGAAACACAAGAAACTCGAATGGCTAGGTGAAAGTGAATAAAAATTAGGAGACTCGCAAACTGCTTTTGCTCCAGGGCTGGTTTTAATGAGCTTGTCCCTAATGAGTTGTCCCTGCAACTAGCTTCAGGCCTAAACAGAKGAGGCAGGGGTTCTGCTAAATTTTTGATGGGATTTGCACTGGTTTTATGAGAAAGCAAGCAGTAGAGAGTGGAAAGTTGTGTCATGAATCTTTTACGAGACTGGATTGTTGTCCATCTTGTCAATAGAGATTGTAAGACCTGATTGCTAATAGAAGACATGCCACATGCTTGGTGTACTGACAAACTTGAGTAAATAAGGGAGCATGTATGTCAAGGGAAGATTTGGTTTGTCAGGAGCAGGGACTTGATGCTTTCTAAAAATTACTATCATCATATGTTATTGAATTGATTACTGAATGGTGGTGTTTGCAACCAGGTGTTTGCAACACAGAAACAGACTGTGTTTGAATAYGGGCGGTATGGCTTACCATGGACCATTTTGTATTTGTTCTAATGCAAAGATGGATTAAAAAATTCAGTCATCATTTGATGCTTTTGTGTTCTAAGACTTGTATTGGTAGTTCAATTTTATTTTTAATTATATGGATTTCTAGTTGTGTTTTATTAGCAGTTTGTTAGCTCCAGAAGTAAAATAGAATTTTTATTGAGATTCTCTCAGTTTGATTCTTTTTGGTGTTTCCAATACATCTATTGTTAATATGAAGAACTATCAACAAAAGTATTTCTTAGGTTTGGCTCATTCAACAAGATTTTCCTAGTGGCTTAAGTGGTTACAAAAATGTGCATTAGCAACCTTTATTGCATATAGAAAAGTGTTCTTTTTCTCACTGTGTGGCACCCACGTTGATCATGTCTTGCTTTCCTGAGCTGCTTCTGTAGAATTTCACATTCAGCTTTTATCAGTCAGGCTACAGTGTGACAGTTTGTTTTAGATTAAAATCTAGTAGTTTACAAGTTTTGCTTCCACTGTATAAGTGTTATTTGGAAARTGTAGGAAAAACATAACTACTTTGATATTTTATATTTTTTAGATCAATTAACTTAAGTTGTTCCTCAAGTGTAGTTTGAGTCCTTGTCTTATGTATCATTTTCTTTAAAATACAAGTACAGGTCCATGGTGGAGGGCAGATAAATACATAAGCTTGGGTTTTACAGAGGTAAATTAAAAAGTACTTGTGGGGAAGAAATATTAAAATAATTAACTAAGATATTATTCTTTTTAAGTGGTGTTACTCCTTAAAGTTTAGCAACTGATTAACAGTTGCATTACAAATTTCTCATTTTTTTTAAATAAGTATAAATAACAGAAACACATTCATCAATGAATTCAAAGATTGTCATGTTCATGTATATTAATCTGTCTCCTTGGTATTTAATTAATTGAAATGCAAAGTCATGATAAGTGAGACCAAGACTTAGTATGCCATGTTTCTGTTCTGTCAGGTCTTTACTTCTTAGAACATAACATTTTTCCTATGCTGTGTTTTAATTTAATCCTTTCTTTTTTTCCTGCTGCTACTTCTTATTTCTCCCATGCATATATTATTTTTGCTGCTTCTCTTTCCTAATCTAACTCTCACTTATTTCTTTTTCTAATACTTGATTTTTATAAGGTAAATAGAATGAGGGAAAAGTATGTTCACATGAGCAAAAGCTGTACAGAAAATGGCTTGTCAGAAGTAGTGGGGAGGACAGCAGAACTTGACAACATAAAACTGTGCAATATTACAGGAGAGAAAATGAGTCAAAATATTTGCAAAGACTATGCATAACTAAAACAATCTTTAATAAATAAAGAGATTCGTAAAAGTGAACTCTTTAAAAGACATTTGATATGGCATCAAGTAGAAATGACTGGTCCATGGATGAAATGRGATGATGAGCATCTGAATCAAAATTTAAAATTATTTCTTTCCAGTGTTAGCAATGTATTGTGTTTTCTTTGTGGAATACCAGAGTACTACACAATTTTTCTTATCAAGATTCTAGTGAACATTGTTTCATAAAATATGTTTGAAGAGTAGCAATATTTCATTTTGGTCTGCTCTTTAGGTTTTTAATAAATGGTATATACCTTCTGCTATCACCATCACATTTTAGAGCCTAAGTCAAGTAGCAGACTTCCAAAAATATTATTTCCAGATATTATAATAGGTCACATAATTTTGCTTAACTGTTCTTCCTCAGATATCCTGAATACTTTGCAAGTCTTCAACCTATTTTATCACAGCTCTTTCCTCCTTGCCTCCTGCTGTGTCTGCATTTGTTTCTTACAGCTTGAAATGAAACCAAACAATTTCTGCTGAATTTGTCATGTATATGCAGTACTATAAACAGGAACTGAATTTAGGAGATTTGGGGAAAACACTGTTTTATTCATTCAGGTAGATAAYGTAACTACTTTGACTGAAGGGAAAGTCTGTCTCTCATTTTAAAATTTAGAATTTTCAGCTCTGTCTCCAAATCAATGTTTGAAAAGCCTTGTGGGAATAAAGTTCTTTTTAATTCAAAAGCAAAATGGCGGGGAGAGGTAGGTGTCGTCACAGATGTATTTAACACTCTCTTCAGAGACAAAAGTAAACTCTCTTAGATTAAAAAAAAAAATCTGAAGTTAGATTTTCTGATGGTTTCTTCTATTGCTAATTTTGATTAATGTAATTTTCTCAGTGTTTTCAAGTACTGCTATTAGTCAGTCCAAACAGTGAAGACCATAAGCACAGGGGAAGCGTTCCGTACATTCTCTAGGGGAGCATAATGTCAGCTGCTCTGAAGGACATAGATTGTAACTATACTTCAAGGAAAAAAAAAAAATTCTTGATTTGCGTTAGACCTACTTTTGGAGGGGTTGATTAAAGAAGAGAAGCAGCTTTGATTGCTCATTCTAGTTGCATTGTTGCTTAATTTCATACGCGTAGATTCGTATTCAGAATGTGATAGATTCCCATTGCTTTCAGTAGTGCATGAATTTGCGTGTGTGACAGACAAGTTTCTATTCCCTTACTGGGGTAGGTGGTTCCTAAGTATTTGTGTTTTTCCTGAGAGATYTGTGGCGTTCACTTTTGGGCAGACGTGTATCGGTTTTTCATTCCAGAATCTGCAGCTTCATTAGGAAGAGTGTATGTGAAGCTTTTGTTGAAGYTTTTGTCACTAGTGAGATGGGGTGTACACTATTATTTTCAGTATCAAAAAGAAATCCTCTTATCTTCCTTAACAGTTTTCATAAAGCCAAATTTAGATACCAGAATAAATAGCTACTTTTTCAGAAGATTTGATGATTGTCAAGGCTCCTAGCCCTTTTAAAAAGAAGTTTACTTTTCCCACGCCTAAACAGAAACTAGAAATTAAGCTGTTTTTTGAAACCTRGCCTTTATTTTGAGACTGAATAAATGAGTATGGGTTTGCTTATTCCCAACTAAGACAGGAACGAGGTTTACAAACTGAAGATTGTTTTCTCCATTTGCTTGTTTTCTGTTTTGTTTTTCCATTTGTGCCTTGTGAGAAAAGAAGAGTCTTCACCTTTTCCCATTCTGTCCTGAGATGTGGTTGTCATCAAGACAGCAGGAACAATTAGTGCTTTGTATGCAGTTCTAGTCATTTTAGTCYGTTTTTAAATTAATTTTAACAATAAAAAATACGACTTTCTGTAAGTTACCATATTGTATTTGAYTTAGAGGTGCAATATAAGGCAATGATTTTGCATTCTAAGCACTAAGCAGATTTAGTTTTGGCTTTTTGATGAACTTTCTTTTCAATCAGCAGGAAATACTAACCATTTTCATGTTAAGTTGGGGACTGGAAAAATGACGGTAAAATCCGTCCTTTTCTCGCTTGCTGCAATAAGTCTGCACCTGTTGGCCTTTCAGGTACACAACAAGACTTCCTCTGTTCTCCTGATCAGGACAGAGTTCAGGAAAAGGTAGAGCAGATGCTTTCTTAGAAACATGTGAAATTATTTTGTATCGCCTATATAGATGCTAAAGGTACATAGTTTTACAATAATTTTTCATATATTAAATACTGAAGGCCTAGAGGATTTTCTTAAAAATTAATTGATTAAATAAATATATATATGCACACACACAGGTGCACGTGTGTGTGTGCGCTAGATTGTGTTCTAGCTTGTATTAAATTTAAAGCAGTATAACTTTGGTGAAGTCATAAAAGAATTATTTCACACGTAAAGATTTTCATGCTGTAATTTTCCTTTTGTATGTTTAAAATGGCTCATGACAAACTCTTGGACTGACAMCATGGAAACATTGTTTGTCTATCAAGTAGGTTGGCCCAGAGTGAGTTKTTCTCCTTCTCCAAACTAGCTTAGTTAAGTGTTCTCACAGGACCTCTTCAGTTGATCCCATTACTCTACGCTCAGTTGCTGGTGTTCCTACTCAGTGAAATGCACAGAGGAATTGGAAATTTATCTGTATTTTTAAATGTCTGAGGGTATGGATAGTGGTCATCCACCTCCTTCAGAAATATCAAAGAGCTGGTTGATTCACTTGATAGTCTGAGTGAAGCAAGAACTTAGGTAAATCTGAGTAAAGGATCTGAGTTTCTCTTGGTGGCTGCTGTTTCCAGCATTATTCCTTGGAAAGTGTCAGTTTTATGAGACATCGCGAGGTATTCAAATAACCCAGTTATTTGAATAATAGTAAAAATGGGTGTTGTGATACTGATTATGAAATTAGGTTTATTAACTTYATTAGCTAATTTTCCTTTCTTCCTCACTGAACAGTACACTGTAAGCATGCTATATACTCCATCACAGCCATACACAGGCTGTACCAAATGCTTATCTGCTTCAGCTGAGACCACTGGCCAGACCTCCTCCTCACCTCCCAATTCCCTAATCTAATCTAACTCTGTGGGGTTTATGGGGGTTCATTTAAGCAGCAGAAGCTGTGCTATAATTGTTACATGTGCCAGCAGCGATTTGTACCATCTGGGTGTGAAAAAAAGAGGCTAGTACTACCACGGAGAAAGATCTTTATTCTATTACTGAGCCAATATAATT
Organism: Oceanodroma leucorhoa; assembly: GCA_030449065.1. Lineage (NCBI taxonomy): Eukaryota > Metazoa > Chordata > Aves > Procellariiformes > Oceanodroma > Oceanodroma leucorhoa. Next base: position 4,073,001 of record JASVER010000008.1, read on the forward strand.
CAAGAGCGGCTGCAGAGCAATTGGAAACTGAGAAATGGGCAGCTATGTAGTTATAGTGAAATGTCAAAGTATAATGAAACAAGGGAAATGTACTGCTTCATGATATAAGCCAAGTTACAAGCAGGTGGCAGCAGTAAATATGTATATAAATAACAATATGGATGAAATGTCAAGGTTTCCAGCTGGCTTTGTAAAGGCATTTCAGGAATATTATGTAGTTTGACAATTTAATACAAATATGTATCACTTCAAAATGCATATATTTACATTAAGGGCTTAGGTATCCTCAGGTTTTATTACACTTAAAATTTAGCTTCTGGCCCTACCTTCAGACAAAACAGCCTAATAGTTTGTGAAACCTCAAACCATACTGTATGTTTTATGGGAGACTTGCTTCCATCTGACACCCTATTATTCCACATAATGAAACCTGCAGTGTTTCTACCTGTACATTTTTGAAAATGAATATAGACTAAGACAACTTGTGTATAAGGTTACAGAACTATGTGTGGAGGCCTGTTTCCATGCCAAGCCCRTAAACTTAAGTGTGATGAAAAATGTCAGGGTCTTTGCTGGCTATGACAGAAGATCGCACAGACAGACCTTTCAAACTGGAGAGCAAAAAATTTTCAGTGCRCTCTTTAGGACATTTCAGTCTCAAGCCTAAAGTTCTAGCTTCCACTACCAATTCAATAATATTATTAGCTTTGAAGAAAGAAGTTCTCTATGATCAACATTATAAAAGTTGCACACTAGAGAGCATCAAAGAAAAAGAAGAAAAAGCATTTTAAAATAGATTTCTTTGTATTTAACATGTGGCAGTTCRTACTACCTTCTCTGTAAGAGTTCTGACGGTGTCAAATGCAGGAGGAGAAAGAACTCTGACATACGTTTCAAAAACTTTCAACCCAAGTATTCATAGTTAAGTTGCAAGTAGCCAGGAAGTCACAATTTGGTTAGGAAAGTAGATAATAATGAAAATGATCTCTTAACAAAGCCTCTAAAGCCGAATACTTTAACAGTTGCTAGACAAAGCTTGCATTTTATTTGCTGAGTAGATCTTCTAGAGAGCAAGCACTAGCATTGCGTTGGGCTCTATCGTTTTCACCTCAGTTGTGTGTCCTGAAGATAAAGAAACTTACTACATTTACATTCCAGAATTTTGTAAGCATGAAATGAACACAAGTTAAATTGTTTTCAACATAGTGATATTATAGGGATAAATTAGTAGATTTATCCAAGAACTAGGATGTTATGCTCCAACTCTAATACTTTTATCAGTCTAGATACCTTTGAAAGTCAAGTAGTGAAATTATAAAGTCCTTACAACTAGAAATTACTAATCTGCTAACAGTAATGAATACAGTAGGTGCTGATGGGCTACAGATTGTAATTGTCAAAATCAACTTAAAACCAGTTACTGAGTTTTTATAACTAAAGCAAATCACCTTATAATGCATAGTCACTTAAGCACATCTGTTACATTGATGTATCACTAGTTTTATGGACCTGGATTAATTCCAGAGTAAACAGTGAGCACTCTGCTGAAAGGCTGTAAACATAGATACAAGTCATTCATCTAGAAATCCCCAAGCATAATTTGCCAACAGGCTAAGTGCCTCGAGTATTTTATCCTTTTTGATGTAGCAAGATGATAATATTCTCCATGCTGTAATACTGAGGATGACTGCGGGGAGAAGTAGTAAGTTTTTTTTCTTTCATTACCTATGGTTAAATTTGCTCCCTCTAATATTGAAGTACTATCAATCCTAAAGTTGTGCTACAAATTTATGAAGTGTTACGAATTTGCTAACAGTGAAATCTACAGTTTTCCAAAATGAAAGCCATCCAATGTACAGGTACCCAGCAAGGTGTATATATATCTTCTAAAATTAACTACCATACTTACAGCTCCTTTTCAAAATCAGATGTGAGTCCATAGATCAGAACGATCACAGGGTCTGAAGCCGTTAATTACATTTGAACTGTATTTATCTGATTTTAGAGTCTTTGTAGCCATCTCAAAATCTTAGATCAATTTGTTTTTGAATTAAGCCTTTCATCTTCATTTCTTTTGTTTCACCTTGTGGCCTTTGCTTTGACACCGACAAGATGATCAGGATTGTGAAGATTTTATATATTGCTTTCAGTTAGCAATACCTTGCTCTTTTGGTCATGGTATTGTTAAGACAGTTATGAAGAGATTAAATTTTTGTTCAGAAATTCACACACACTGGGAACAGGTTCAAAACTGCAAAATGAAATTCTGGGGTTTTTTGGTTATTTAATGCATGCTAATACTGAAAGTATATCCTGAGATGCRGAAATGGCTACATTTTAATGCTACCTACTCTTCATTAAATTGTGGTAGCTAAGGCCTTTTGGTTTGCTCCTTTTTCAGTGTTCAGAGAGTTCATAAAACATTGCTGGAGTTTGAACTCTTAGTCCAAATAACAGCAATTTTATTTGCCACTTGTACAATCAAATACAAGAGCGGCAAAGTTTCTGTCTTTTCTTTATTCAGGCCCCAAAATGATAGCAAAGAACAGCTGTGCAATAGATGATTTCAGCAGGTCAGTGCTACTATGTGGAGAATGTAACAGACATTACAGAAAAGAGTTTTGAACTGTCTGATGCTAAAGATGTATAAAAATCTTGCTTGTCTRGAAGTGTTAAAATATCAGATATAAGAGATGAAACAACAGGCAATTACTACTGAGAAAAAAGACAAATCCAAGTGAATTTACAGAGGAACTTATTTCAGCAGTCCTGATACAAATTTAAAAGACTAACCTTTTACATATTGAAATAAATCACCGGATCATAATAGAAAATGTAAAGGTGGCCGAGTGGGAAAGAAAATAATTCTTACTAGGTTAGATGCCTTCTATAGAACTAGGGTGAGGAAGAGCTTGGAAATTATACAAATTAATATACAGCGATTCCAAGGTTTCAGTTCCAGGTGGCAACCTTAAGGTGAAAAGGAGTTGGTGTAGGAGAAAGCTAGCTCCATTTTGTTGAGYGTCATATGGGAATTATTCTATCTTGGGTAAATGCAGACTAAAAATTCTAAGTTCAGCCTAGCAAAAATGAGGACTAAGTAATTTAGGATTCACCGTAATGGCATTTTCATCTGTTGTTCAAATAATCAGGATAAATTTATTGTGCAGCTTCCCATCACTTCCTAACTTGTATCTAACATCTAGATCTAAATGTAACAGTACTGGATCTATGCCTATGAAGAAGAAAAACATAATGTCTTCTGTAGAGATCTGTTTGGGTATTTTAAGCTAGGGATGGATGCAGACTACAACCTTGCACCCAAGCAATGGAAAAATTCAGAAATCTTTTCAACTTAGAGTCTGAATTTGGAATCTGAATCTTCTCAATGTTAGGTAGAATAATCCTCAGGGATCTAAAGAAGGTGAATTTCAGGAAAATTTGAATCATTATCTTAAGTCCAGATGTCTGTTACATTGTTTGTAATAGCTGTAGGTCACGAAATATTAAAGGAATTTTGATTTTTAAGAATGAATTTATTTTTAGGATTATGTAACTTTGATATCAGTGATCATTATTTTAAATTGTCCCAAATCTTGTCCAGGGGGATGTTTCTTGTCTTGCACTCTGAGGAGGAAGAGCTAATTTATCTTTTTTGGAATTTATCCCAGATCTGCAAAACCTAGAATTATTCTTATCAACTGGGAATGAATTGCATTGCCATAAATAGGCAGATTTTAGTCCAGTTCTTAATGGACATATATTAATCAGTTGGGAGTGTCATTATCTTCTATAACCTACAAAAGGTGTTTTGTAGATGATTCTGATACAATCTCTGCTTTTACGTTCTCAAATTTAGCTTTGTAGGTTTCTGTATATCATACCTATATATCATTTACATGGATAGTTAATATTATACTGGGACAAATGCATAAATGGTGGTTGGGCTATTCTGCTTTTGCCTTGGCAGATATGGTATTTAAGGTATAAATAATAGATAAATAGTGTGGTTATATTTAGCTGATATATACAGTACTTGCTACTTACTAGTGCAAATTTTGTAGTACATTAGAACCTACTTCTGACATCTTTCAAAGTTACCAACTGAATACAGCTGCTAATATAAAATAAATGGAGTGGAGATTTRTGAGTGTCATGAATTTTTATCTGTTTATATGATATTTTTTATAACTAAGTATTAAATAAGACACTAACATTTGGAATTCAGTTTAAATGAGTGCAACATACAGATCAAAAGAGAAAATGCTCTCCTTAAAGGACAGGTCATTGCTTTTTCCTAGGAAGTGATCAAAGCTTGCTTCATTGAAACAGTGGTTAAACACTGCTGCAGCATGCCAATGCTTAGGTTTCTTTTCCATGTCATTTTGCTGTACCCCCTACAAGGACAGTGAAGGTAGACAGCTGAAGGACCTCCTAGAAGAAAGAACAGCATGTGTGGCAGAAGTCCCCATGAGGTTCCATCACATTTGGTTTAAACATTTCATATTCCTATTGAGTCTCTTTTATGCTGGTTTTATGCTGATTATACCTGGAGGCCATTAAATGTTATCAGGTACTTTATATTTGCGATTTTGAATGCAGTGCATGGTATGAAATTCTTTTAAAGGGCTATGTTTGACATGGAGTATGAACATATTAAAGTGAATGTACTTTTGTAAACTCACAGAGGTTGAGGGTGTCTTTTTTTGCTCTTTTAACTCTCAACTGCTGGATGTAGCTTATGGCTCAGAGGGAAGGTGAGGTAGACTTTAAAATATCCATTCCTGTGACTTTTGCTTTTGCTGTTTTGAATTATAAAAACATAAAAGTTCATACAGATGATCATGTTTGTTCAGGCAGTCCAAAATATGATTTTAAGGAGTATGCTTGGTGATCTACATCTGATGTTCTATTTTATTATATCCCCCATAACTAATTAAGTTGGCATAATGGATATATGAAGTTAAAATAGAAAGGAGTACTGAACAGTRTCTGTGAATAAACTGCTGTGTATTAGTGAGCTTTCACTGGAGTAGAGTCTTAACCTATTCATGTRTAAGATAAAGTTTCTTCTGCGGAGAGACAACAGCGTGTTTGGAGCGTGTCTTCAAAGCACTTTAGAAGCTGTAATGCTGACAACATACATGATAAAGATGTAGGTAACCAATATAAYCTCTGTTTCTTCAAGGAGAAGAAACAGGGAAGTGCTGTAGGCAGTGCAGTGGATCAGTGCCAGAAACAGCCTGAAAATTCTGGAGTCCTTCACTTGTTCCATGCCTATATGACCAGGACCGGCCCTTCTTTAAAGAGAAGGAAAGGAAAGAATATGCAGATACTCAAATAATATATTATTCTCAGGTTGTTCTACAGCAGAAACAAAATAAAAATGGTCTGAAGGTTATTTCTGTTATGTGGATAGCATACACCATTAGACAAAGTGATCATTTGGATGAGAATTGCTAGTATACTAACAAATCCTATTTAGGATTTCAGAACTGCTAAAGCAAGTCCTAAGCAGATAAAAACCTTGGGAAACTCAAAATAGCATTCCACAAGTTAACCGGTTTCAAAATATTTTTTATAATTTTTGAAATCCTATTCTTTAATGCTGAGAGTACTTATGGGATTGAACTTTCTGGAGTGCAAATGTTACTTCTATGGTATGGTCAAGTGTCTATAAATGAGTATTACTGGATCCTACTTTCATGTGTGCCCCTGAAGAGCTGTGTGGCCTTGGGYGAATTGTGAAACCTCTCCATGCTTCATTTACCCATCTTTGAAATGGGTATAATATAATTTATTTTACAAAATTAAGGATTCTCAGCAAAATTAGTACATGCTCAAGTTCTGAGTGATCAGCTCTGGCAACCCACRTAGAGATGATTTAAGGCATTTCTGCTTCTGACTTTGTGCCCTACCTCTCTGCCAAAAATTACTGCAAACCTCCCCCTCCCCCCCCATAACAAAGGTCATATAATAGGCAGTATACACACTGTTGAACTGTGTGGTTTATACCCTCGGAGTATTAACTTAAGCTGCCATCATTTTCACTTTGGTTGAGCAACGGACACACCACCTGTTTTTCCAAATCTGCTCTGGAAGTAGTTACTCTTCAAGCAGAGGAGTGGGTCGGGCCGCTGGGAGCAGCAGGCTCTGAGMTTCTCCCGGCACAGGCAACCGGAGGAGGTAAGAGTCAGCCCTGTCAGCTGCCGGTGTCCTGTCTGCTGCAGGGAAGGCAAAGGCCCCCAAACGGCTCTGACAGCAGTTACGTCATTGTGATGGCTGACYGCTAAACAATTTGATCATTTTGGGTCTAGTGAAAGTTGAGTAAGAACTGGGTTTTTTTTGTTTTGCTGTAAAATGGTGTAAAGGTAGTTGTCATTGAAGAGATTTTCTCGTGCTCTTCCTATAGATGACGACATACACTTGATGGGCGTTCAGCAACCAGGAAAAAAACATGTAAARCAGAAATCTACAGAGCGGGAATCTAAAACAGAAATGCCGTACTTGTATTCTTCCTATAAATGAGCCCTTCTTGAAAACTTTTGCGGACAACTATAGGGATAGAAAACCATTTTTTATATTACTAAAGCCAGCAGCAACCACTTTAAATCATACATGATTATTTCAATAAAATACTAAAGTAGTGACACAACAGTGTTTTCTTGTAAAAATAGTAAGATATAGGGCGTTTGGTGCAGGTAATTGCATTAGCGTTATATTCAGAATATGTGTAGCTGGTTGTGTATGATGGCAGTGTGATCTAATAGAGAAGCAGGTTTGCTCTTCACTGTTGTGTGCAGGTTTTTAAGTTGGGAAGGAAAGGGTTTTAAGCTTTTAAAAGTGAGGGCTCAGAAATATAAGTTTTTTCTACTTTCAAGGTGTTAAATTACAAGTGATACAATTATTTGAAAAATAAGGCAAACATCATTAAGCAAAGTTTTGGAAGTAATGCTGTTTTTACTTAGTCTTGTGAATATTCTTCTGCTCTATTTGTGCCCTTGTATGCAAAATAGGTTTGCAGGAGTTGAACACACAAAAGAATTCTTTCCTTTTAACTTACAAAYTCTGTTAACAAGCACAAAAATGCAGTAGTGCTGTTACCACTTACAAGCCTGAATCTTTGCATGGTAGATTCTATTGGGCTMCTTCACTTTTTGAGAATCTTTCATTTTTGTTGCTTGTTGTATGCACACCATTCCTTTACATTCAAGGATTATTAACTTTGGACATGTTCTTAACTGATGTCTTCCCTAGGTGTAAGAGTTTACAGTTCTCACAGGCGTAGTACTTCACATTGCATGTAAAGGTAGACATAACATTCTGTAACACCAATTTGTTTTTTGGAGTTTGTCTTTGGAAGTGGTTAGGGACTTAATTCTGCTTGTTTAAGACTTAATTCTGCTTGTTTAAATTCTAGGCTGTTAAATCTGAAGTGCTTCATACAATTGAAAGCTTCAATGCTGGGCCTTTTATTTTTACCTCCATTTCCTTCCATTTTCTTCACAAAGTCGCTTCCCAAAGGTATCTTGGCTCACTTTCCAATAAATTTTTGTTTCTTTGGTGGCTGATGCATCTCCAAGTCACCACCTTTATATTCGCTTGAAGTCTCYGGCTCCACCCTTAAATCTGATATGACCATTCTCAAATATGCCTTCCAGGATGGAGAAATGCCAAGTAAGTCGAATGGTTCATTGATGGAGATACATCCCTCCCTCAGTATGAATGGTGGGACTTGTCCATTTCAGTTAATTTCTCAGCTTGATTTCTGAGACTAACAGCAGCTGCCAACATCAGTGTTGATTTTCTGGTATGAAAGATAGCCACCTCCTGAACAAAACCAGATTCAGATAATTAAGTAGTTTTGCCATACCATGTGTCAACAATAATCTGAGTTGCATTCAGACCATCGGCTCTGGTATATTGCTCTTCTGTTTCATTTAACCACCATTTCTTGCAGTAAGTGTCTTAATAGTAAAACATACATTTTATTTGTGATCTAATCTATGAGCATGTTACCCTTTATGAAATTTGGCAATATTTGCCATGAAAACTTCATACACTACTTTTTCTACCATGCTGTATATAGCTTTTCTCTTTGCAACCCCAGGTTATTACAACAGCATAAACCTTTGAACTGGTTAACAAGAATTCAGCCTAACTAGGTTAAAATATCTTTTTGTTAGGTTTTACCTTTTCCAAGCAGACCTAGTTTAGTCTCAGCCTCATAAATACATCACAAAACCGTGCTGAAGTGGAAAGAAGGTAACAAGCTGTGTCTGAAAGCTCTAGGATTAAGCACATTCAGCAAAAATACTTGACAGATCCTTTGAGCATACTGTTGAACACTAAAAAGAATGAAAATATCCCATCTTCTGTACCCTGCTTTTTACTGTCATAGGTACGTGAAAGAATACACATTTTGTGGATGAATTGAAATAAGATCCTAAGTGACTTACCTTTATTTTAAACCAACCTTGAAGTGTATTTTGATTAAAATGGTTGACAGTATGCCAGAAGACTTGCTTGCAAGCCTTCTAAAAAGCAGATAATTATTTTTCATTTTTCCGTACCTTCATAGAAAAGTTAAAGGTCAGGTTTCACAGCATCTGTATCTATTTACAATCATTGTAGCATCTATTAGCCTCTTGTAGCCATTTACATTCTATTTTAATCCAGAAAGAGAACTAATTTTTAAATAATACATTTTGACTTAYATTGTGCTGATATCCTACAGGATCTTTCCGGGAAAATTCTGCTTATACATGGAACAGCATGAATTCTTAGTATGTTAGTGCCAATAGTCCATTCTGGAACAGTCATTTAACCAGTCAGCAGACTAGAGGCCAATCCCTTTCCCATTCCTTCTCAGTAACACAGCTTAGTTAACTGAGAGGAAGTATCTTTCATTCTTTAGCCTGGAGACAGTGTTAGCAGTGTGTTGTTGCTACTAATATGTTTGCAGTTGTTGTTTTACCTCTAATCTCTGTAGGATTACAGATTTCTAGTAGATCCACATGGCAGCAAATCATCCTGCAGTACTGATTTGTACTGTAAGGGTAATGTRTTCTCCAGAAGTTATGCATTCCCTCTCCACATTCTCATTCCAACGGAATGCCGCAATAGCTAATGACACTTYAGAGAAAGAAGCAGTATATCAGAAAACAAATACTTATTATCTGACCCAGTGACCCTTTTGCAGGATTTGTTCTTGCAAGGACCAAGATAGCCCTAGACTGACTGACTGCTTCACTGCTGTTGTTGTCACGATCCGTGTTTTCTCTCTAATTTTCATACTACTTTTGAAGTCGGTGTACTTCACAGAACAAACCCATGGATTCTCCAGACTGAGAACCACCAATAAATTATGTAGATGTAGACTTTATAGTTGTTGAAGTAAAAAATGAAAGGGAAAGAGAAACACGAAGGCTGTATTGAAGGAATGAGGGTAAAGATTAAGATACAATGGAATCATTGCAAGTTAGGCCAGTGGCTTTACAGTCTGTTTTAAACTGGATTTGGTTTGGTTTTTTGTTGTGTGKGTTTTTTTTTTTTTTAATTTAATGGAAGTCATAGTTTACCTTCATCAGTCTTCAGTTGCTTAGTCCTACCTACTAGTTCATCCATTTTTGCTCAATAACCAAACTACATGTAAAAGAGGAGTTATGCTTTAATGTATTTGGCTTGTGAATAATGGTGTTCCTAGGACTAGCAAGAAAATGTTTAATGATAGAGTAAAAATATAATTCAAGGCAGTGACCTTGTCCTRTTGAAAATCAAGCACTTTATAATTGTATTTAATACTGAGTAATATCTTGAGAACCCAAAATCAGATAAATTTGTCATGGTTTAACCCCAGCCGGCATCTAAGCACCACACAGCCACACTCGTGAGCTGAGATAAAGACAGTTTAATACGTAAAGCAAAAGTTGCATGCACAAGCAAAGCAAACCAAGGAATTCCTTCACTCCTTCCCATCGGCAGGCAGGTGTTCAGCCATCTCCAGGAAAGCAGGGCTCCGTCATRCCTAACGGTTACTTGGGAAGACAAACGGCATCGCTCTGAACATCCCCCCCTTCCTCCTTCTTCCCCCAGCTTTATGTGCTGAGCATGACGCCATATGGTGTGGGATGTCCCTTTGGTTGGTTGGGGTCAGCTGTCCCGGCTGTGTCCCCTCCCAGCTTCTTGTGCCCCCCCAGCCTGCTCGCTGGTGGGGTGGGGTGAGGAGCAGGAAAGGCCTTGGCTGTGTGTGAGCACTGCTCAGCAGTAACAAAAACATCCCCGTGTTACCAACACTGTTTCCAGCACAAATCCAAAACATAGCTCCATACTAGCTAGTGTGAAGAAAATTAACTCTATCCCAGCCAAAATCAGATACACATGACAAGAAGTCCAAACATACTTATTTATAGAGGATGCTGTGAAGCATGGAGATRGTAAGGTATTACACCACAAATGTGGCAGAATGGGAATAAGGGTGAAGGTCCTAGCTTTTGCTATGAAGAAAAGTTCTTATTTAATATTTGTGAATGAAGAGTGTCATCAAACTCGATTGTGAATGGTGATTAACTAGTTCTGCATGCCCACTGGAACTACTTGAACGTCGGATGTATTTCACAGCAGTTGAACAAACAGGTCAGCAAATACGTTTCACTGTAGTTGAACAAACACATGTGAGAAGATCTGTGTTTGGTCAGCGGTAGATCATGTATGATACGTCTGTAGACAAATTGTTCTGTTTAATGTGTATCTAAGTACTTCTTTTGCTTTTATGCCTCGTCCTGGATTTTTGACATGTTTCATAAAACTTGTCGTGACATGATCATGGGAGATGCTACAACATCTGCTTATGGTTTCTTTCCCCCCCCCCAGTACATGTGAGAAAAAACTTCTAGACAAAAGATTCTTATTTGGGAATTGTTACTTACTACTTATTGAAGTTAGGATGAGATATATTACTAATGGTCCTAGAAGTTTCTGTAGGATACTGTGAAGTCAAAGCTAAAAGCGTAAGAAGGATTTTATTTATTTTTTTTTTTAAAAGAAACTTTTTTAAAGCTGTTGCTTGTAACTAGCCAAAGGTTTATCCTTTTGTAGTGCTTTATTACTTGTGTACATCATTGTCGGTGAAGATTCTTTAAAAARAAAAAAAAAAAAATTGTAAAATTTGGCAAAACTGTATTTTGATTTTTAAAAAAAAAATTTACAGTCTGAGGATGGTTTTTCACATGAAAGGATGAAAAATATTTTAGAATATATTTTTAAATTATTTAAAGGTTATTACTGAAAATAAAAGAAGTGGTCTATTACAATAAATGTTATTTGGATGAAATATTTGGATGAAAGTTTTTGTAAGATAAAAGTCTTTTGTTCCTGATGTTTGAACTTACTGTAAGACATTGCATCTTTCAGAAAAAAGTAATTTCTGGGCTGAGAGATACCATAAGTCTGAACAGGAGATTGCTTCACTGAAAACCAGAAGGATTTCTAATCACCATGGTTTGGGCATAGTAAATATTTAGGTCTTAGGCTTTATTTAGGTGCTACTTTGTGCTGTAAAGGACAAACTAGGGGCACTTGCAGATGTTTTGTAAATCTAGGTTTAAACTAAGCTGTCCATGTTATTATGATGGAGCAATGGTGGATCTCAAAACYGAAGAATGAGGAACGAGTATTTCTTATCAGTAGTCTTGCCTCCCTGGTGGCTTTATCAGTCAGGCTTTTCTTGACTAGAAAGGCTGACTTGTTCCTCACGGTGGAAGATTTCAGTGGAGCACAGATTTGACCATACCACAGCCTTCCTTTGTGGAACTGAAGCCAGTAAATTACATGTTCCAGTGCTGCTTCGAATGAATCTTTCTCCTGCTGTGTGCTATTTATGATTTGTTTGGGCATGCACTCACAAATATTTTTCTGTGATCTAATAATAGCTATTACCGATAGCTTAAATGATTTCGGCTGTTGAATCTGTTTACTATTAAGCAATAGTGTACTATTAGTGTTGACTTACTGTAGTAACTCCACAACCTCCAAAATCTGCTATGGTGGCTGTATTTCTCCATCAAGATAAAGTGATTTAGCTGAGGAAAACCTGCTAAGATATATAGAAAATACGTATCTGAAAATAAGAAACAATTTAAATGAAAGGCTAGTAGTATAGAAACAATTATTATGATTTTTTACATTAGCAGGTGAATATAGATATCTTGTTTATTATGATTTGCTGATTAGGTTCCCAGAAGCCTTTCCTACCCTGGTGACCCAGGTCAGTGTAGCTTTCTTCGCTTACTTTAGATATAGAGATAACTTGAATTGCCTGGATGAATCTGTAGTTATCACTTGAAGTATTCAAAGAAATAGTCTTTCCAGTGCAAGATGTCATTTCTAAAGAGTATTTATCAGGACATTCTTAAAAGAAGTGGTTTAACCTGGAAATAATTCTGGAAAATAGCAGTGCAGCGCAAGTTCATCTTGTTGGGGCATAAGGTAAAATTTGGCTTGTTGCCTGAATATAGGGGAATGCTGAAAAATGAGCTATTTTACTCATTCACCTTGAAGTTTAATCAAATTAATCCTGTAGTAAAAACAGTTATTTCTCTTGTGGTCCACCTTACCCCTCTCCTGCCTGGTATGGTCCACTGCGTATAGTGCCAGCAAGTTGTGTTGCCTTTCGTAATTGCATAGTCCTTTCCTCTCAGGATGGTCATGTGGCAAGCACTGTAACTGTTTATCTAGAAAAATGGCATTAAAAATGGCATTATGTCTTTTTTTGTTTGCCTGTTTTCAGCTCTGTCTTTATATAGAGGGAAACAAGGAGAGGAGCCAGCTCCAGGTGACTGGCCAGCTGCCTGTGGACCAGCACCAGAAAGTGCTCCACAGATTGCAATTTGGAACCCATTAATATAATGGATAAAGTCTATGAAGCATTTTRAAATCTCCCTTGCTTATAGTGCTGCATTTTATAAGCTAGGTGACATCAGAAGAATTGGTTCTGGCTCAGACCAACTAATAAAAATGGATAAGGCTTATTTTTATGCTGAATATCAGTAAAAGCATGTGCAGAAGATTACATTTAACATTCTGGCTTTKACCCAGAGCACAACAAAGTCTATCTTATCCCCATCTATCAGAACAGAATTTGATAGGTTTGGAGACCGCAGATTTTTGTCTCCTCCTATTGAAGCATGAAGAAGCAGCTTGAACTTGCATGTAGATCATATGAACATGACATTGCTTACTCTTATGATTACATTTCCTGAACAACTATGAAAAAGGTTGTATAACTGTGCACATCATTTAAATAGGGTATTTTAAATTATCAATACTTAAAGTTGATATATAGCAATAACATTTAATGCTTTATCTTACTATATAGGAATAATGGAAAGAAATGGAAAGTCTGTCTAATTTCTGAAGTCAGAGAGAGAACAGCGTCTTTCAGAGACCAGTAAAAATCACACGTAGTTGTCTTTGTGCCTATACAGCCTTAATTATTGTTAATTTTTCTAGTCAAGCACATGTTTGTTTAAAAGTGATTTTTTTGGTTCAGTAGTCCAGTCTGTACCAGCATTAGCCTCCAGATCTCAACAGCATCCTGTTTATTCTGATCTAGCTTGCCTGACTGACTCCCCAAAGATAAAATTCACTAAGTGAACTTGACAGATTCCAGGCTGTCTCCATATGGCAGGGACTGGGCTGCTGCAGTTTTTGAATCTGCCTGGGATTTAAAAGCTGCTCTCACCTTATTAATATGGCAGCAGTTACATGCAAGTCAAGTTCTCAGGGGCTTGTTTTAATTCTTTTGGYCTCTGCTTGAGACCAATCCATACCATTTTTTGTGTATGTGAATTAGACAGAGCAGGACCAGAAGGATGACCTTTCTTTTCCAAACAGTACTTATACCAGCAAGAGATCAGAATTGGAAATGAATCTGTACTTCAGTTGTTGACAATTTTTTAAGAGGAGTGTATACAGTTTAGGCTTAGCAGGTGCTAAACGGACCAGGCCACGAGAGATTTCTGAAAAAAGTGATGAAACAGTGTGAATTTATTTGTTGCCGTGTCTTTCTTCCCTTTTGCCTTTGTGTACTAATCGCTTATCTGTTGTTTGTTTTTTAGGTATTAACAAATTTGTATTATTTTCCTGTATTAAAAATGTCAAATCTATATTCTGGCAACATCAAAATATTGAGCTTTCCAAACTGAATTGCAGGGAGCATTTTTGAGAATTCAGACTAGCTGAGGATCTTTCCCTGCATGTTTAAATCTGTGCTGTGTGTGGCAGATAGCCAAAATCAGTCATAAAAAAAGGGGTTCTCATAAAATGACTGAATATTAGTGAAAGAAAATACTACTGGAAACACATATGCAGTATGCATAAAATAAAATATTAGTATTTGTCATTTTAATCAGCTTTAATCAAAAGCTTATTGTAAGATTTTAAAAAATCTTAGTCTTAGATCCATTCTCTGTTGTTTTGGTTTTGGGTTTTTTTTGAGTGAGTTCACAGGATTGAAGTAATTTACACTGGTAGGTTTAAACAGATCATCCTTAAAATTACAATATTAGCAAAAAGAATTTAGAAAAAGTACACAAAAGATCTTAAGTGGTTAGTACTTCTCTATAAAATAGAGACACTGCAAAAAATAGTTTATTAAGAAATTATTTTAATTTAGAGTTGCTTTATTGGGATTGATGCAACTGTAGAAATAGTTATATTTTTCTAAGAATACGGAAGTAGAAGTAGAGATTTCCTTGGCTATTCCTGTTCCTGCCTGACATTGTTTATCAGTAGCGCGTGCATACTTGAAAGAGAGATTGAGAATGAACAACCCTTCTAAATGTGCTTTGCTGTATCTTCTCTGTCTGCTTTTCATAGTCCAAAAGTGGAAGCTGATGATGTGATGTGATACGTTCAAACTTAAAGAAAGAATTTAAACTTTTGTGAGCTAAACTTTATATTTAAATTAAAAGTGACTCAGTTGACTAAACCAAGTAATGACATGTCATAATCTCTCCCTATTGGTTTTGTCCTGTCTTTGAGAAATAGTGATTTATTTTTTTTCCCCATCAGATACTGATTTTAGATTTGGGACTTTGATTCAGTGCCTCTATAAAAACTAATCAGCAGGGTTTTCTGGTTGTCTGTGGTTCTTGCCCTTGCATCCTTTTCATAGCAGAAAATGAGGACCTTCTGTTGGGACCATTTAATCAGTGCTGCAGTCTCACCTCTTCTGGAAAGAGAAGCTCTTGAGGAACCCCTGTTCAGCATCTTGGCACTTTCTATTTTATCTGAAGCTGTGTGAATCAGTTTGTGAAAACTGTGATTTTTCTCTCAGATATGTTACATGGTTAGCTCTTGGGAATCATCTGTGTCTTCCTGAATGTCATTTGTAATGTTTTTTATCTTCAGTTAATTTGCATTTAGCTACAGATTAGTTTGCGGCATTAACTAACTCCTTATTTGCTTTCTGAGGAAAACTCACTGTTACTTTCTGCATTGTATAATGTAGACCTGTGCCAAAAATTACCAATAGGCCCAATAGTAATTAAGCTGGGAACAACAGGACTACATCATTCTTGTTTCTCTCACAATGTATGTATGGGTCTTGTGAGCGCATATATGAGAGATGCCAACTGAGTCGTTATTATGGTAGATGCTCTTACAGCAGATATTTTAAAGGCAAAACTTCAAGTCKCTGAATAAAAAGAGGCCAAATTCCCACTCAAGGATTTATAATAAGCAAATGGGTTAAACTTTTATCTTAGATCTAGTACAATTATCTCTTTCATGACATCCTACTTTCCTACTGTATGTATTACATGAAGGAAGTTTTATGGTCTAGCTGAAGCACCAGGTACAGGCTATATTAGTGTGTAGGGAGTATCTTTGAGGAAGGAGCCTTTAATGTTGCATTTGCATAAAAAGGCAGGTAGGTTTGATTTTAACGATACGCTGCAGTCATGTTGTTAAATCTGTTACAAAATTCACAGACGTCTGCCTTTTAGAGCAATTGTAGCAGATAAATGCAGTGCCTCTTACAGACTCATGCTTTATTTTACCCAAACCTATTTTAGAATTAAAAGCATTAGAGGTACMTTTTGCTTTTGTTTTTACATGTCTTTTGTGTGTCATTGATGCTTTTTCATATGAATCATTTGATGCTGCATTTATACATTCCTTGTATTTGTGAAGTGAGCATCTTTTTATTTTTAATTTTCTGTTGTATGGACTAGGCAGTAGTATTTCTTAATGTCACKGACTTAACGGTAAATTGAAATCCACTGTTTGACTGTACAATTAAACAGCTTCTCCGCTAAACCTGGATGATAATGACCATGGAATGAAATGAAATGATCAGGACCGGYAGCTCAAGCTCACCCTGTAAACATCTAGATTGGCTGAAGTGCAGCGGTCTATATTTACAGCAGAGCTGGCAGAAAGAAGGGTGTGAGTGTTCTTCATCTGCATCRAGGCAAAGTCTTAGTTTAAGTTGCTGATAAAAAAGTTTGAAGTAATCTTGCATTTTTTTCACAGAAGCTTATGAGGCAATGTTCTGGCACTTAAAGGGTCACATGGTTATACCGGTCTTGAACTGATGTTAGCATTGCACAGCAAAGAACAAAAAGGCTAAAAGGTCTTYAGCACCTCCAGGTTAATCTGAAAAATGACATCTGATGACACCTTTGAGGGTTTTTTTTCCTTGTAGAAAGGTGGTTTTGGTATGTGAGGTTTTTTTTGGTTTTGGTGTGTTTTTTTTTCTTTTTTTGTTTTTATTTATTTATTTTTATTTTTCCCTGGCTGGCAGTTTTTTTATGAGGTAGTAATAATAAGAATATGTTGGTCACTTCTTCAAACACTTGGATATTTTTTTTCTCCAGTTTCAACATTGATCTTCCCAACATTATTGCAGGATGCAGCATGACTAAACACACGTATAATGGAGATGACCACTTGTTTATCACAGCAATTTGTAAGATCTGGCATATTTCATTCCCCTGCTTTTTYCATTATGTGTTATTTTTAGAATATGGTAACTTTAAATAACAATCAATTTATGTCCATTTATTTAAAATTAAATGGACGTGGTGCATCTTYTATGTAATAATGACATACCAAATACATACAAAATTTATCAGATTCTAAGGACCTGGTTAGTAACATAGAACATGCAGGTTTAGGTTATGGTTTACTTTATTGCCATTGTTTGTGAATGCAGTTAACTAAATGTTACTTTGGCATATAATAATTAGGAGAAGGAAACATTTTTATATTTTAGGATGGCATAGGATTTGCACCTGTGTCTGAAGTACAAACTTTATAAAAAAAAATTACAATAAACATTGTATAGGATTGTTTGAAAGCTGGGGTTCACGTTCACAGGAAAGGAAGTTCACAAGTTATGTTAACATTATATTGATTTAAGTGAACTTAATTATTTCATCTGAGCTTATATGGTCAGTGTTTGCTCCAAAATAAGAGCAGGTTGGGTGAGGGGGATTGCTTAGCGTGTGCTCCTTCCCACGGAAGGTATCTTTACTGTGAAGGATATCTCATATACAAGATGAGATTCTTTTTGTTATACTAATACAATGCTTCTTTTAAACAGCCATAAGCTGGGATCCTTGAAGGGTCCKTGTCTGAGTTTGAACAGTCTTCCAGGAGTGGTCAACATGTTAGTTGTACAAGTAGAATTAATCCTTTTCTAGGGGAAATCCATTTATCTGTTTCAGSTGTAAAAGAAAAGAGAGAGCAATAAATCCCCTTATTCATACTCTCCTCCTAGAGTTGTGCAAGTCTATATTGTCTGAGTTAGGCTAACACAGAAGAAATACAAGAAATACGCCAGCCCCTATTGTTAATTAAAAMAATTGATAGGGAGTAAACGGTAGTAGCTTTTTTAGGTTGTCTGGTATGCTTTGATAAATTTAGGATAGAAAGACCCAAGGATACTGATCAGGGAACCTTCAGAGTGTTTGTTTCCTAAAGAAGCCTAAGCCCAAGTTGTTTGTGCACACTACTAACATCTAATAGAATATATAGAGAATGTGGAGCAAAAGTGTCCACGAGAGCTATGTCACTGCTTTGTTCGATACCATGGTACTCGGAGATGCAGCAGAAAGCGCTTAACAAATTGGCCTTTGACATAGTCTGAGAGTCCTGCACTTATGTGTTGCTATCCAGCAGAAGAACGCAGTTCCTCATAAAATACATGAAAGTAGATTGGACCAGATTGTGAGCTTACAAAAACTGGAAGAGTCTCCCTAGAATCAGTGTAGTTGGTGGCTGATTACATCATGCACAGATAGGCCCGGGAGCCTCCTTGACCATTTTTTTTCAAAAATGGTAACGATGTCTAATTTTCTAGCCAAGTGCATGAGTCACTTTGGTCAGCTCAGTTTTAAAGGAAGAGGGCAGTTTCATGGAGTGCTTCAAAATATCTGTTGCTTGAAAAATCAAGTTTTCATGTTGGCTTCTGCAGGGTAATTTTTTGCAGGCTAGTAATCTCAAATTGGTTCAAAACAGGAATTTACTCTCTCCCAGTCYGATAAGGAACTGGATTTACACATTTCTAGGGAGCAATGGATTAAAGACAAGTGCTGTGCACAAGAAACTGGCCCAGGTTGCCTTCTGATTTACATTTTTACTTCAGTTTTCTCTTCTGTAGAGATATTAACAAAACAGTTCACTATATTTGGAATGCTAATGGCAGTCAAGTTACATCAAAAAGAGGGATCTATTATTAAATTGACAGAATGTCAGTTGCAGAAATCAGCTATAACTTGTTCTGCATGTCATTAGCTGGAAAAATCACATGCAAATTTTTAACATTGATCAAAATTCCATTTCTCGTTGATTTTTGCTGTGCTAGACCTAGGACAGAATAAGAAATTATTCTTAGGTGTAGTTTGGTACGCAACAGAAATTGCAGTGCTTGAAGCCAATTTTTACCTCGTGAGTAGTTTATGCATTCAYTTCTCCCTTAGAAATATATAATGTTTACTTAAGTTAGTGAAACCTGGGTGGTCTTTTTACATTTAAAAGAGATTTCCCACATATCTGTTTTTGATTGTCATATCCTTCAGTGTGCTTGTCCAARTCCTACCCACATGCCACTATGCAAATGAGGCACTCCCACATAGTGAATGTTCTGCACAGAAATCATGAAACGCCTAAGCAGCCTTCTTTGCCTTTTAACAAATGCAGTCCTAAAAAATATTCTGAAGAAAGTACAATTCTGCCCACCAGCTGAGGATAATGCAAGGGCACCTTTAGAGTATATTGTTATATAAGCTTATAGGAAGAAATGAAGCAAAAATGGCAAACTTTTGCTGCAGCTTTAGAAAGTTGCAGGCTGCTTGAGATGGGAAGATAATTCACTTAAGCTACTGATTATATTTAAAACAATAATAAACTGACACAGACTTAGCTGGCAAACCTCTATATCCTTGACTGAAGAAAACTGCAATGATAAGACCAGGGTAAGATTCATTTGCTTTTAATACTTTTCCAAAGCATCAGCTACAGTTACATTGTTGGAGATGATGCTTTGCACAGTCGTAATAAAACTGRTGTGTCGATTGTTCTTTAGTTTGCAGTTTCATACAGTTTTTATTTGCTTTGCCAGGTTAGAAAAGCAAACTCTGCTATGTTGGCCAATCCCAGAAATTACTAGTGTAGCTCTTTCACACCTTCATTGCTACCTGCACAGTGTATTCTTTTGCTGTTTTCTGACAAAAACTTTTGTCAATTGATCCTATGCGTTCATGAATGKTTTTTGTGTTCTGTTTCAAGAGCAGGTTTGTTTCAGAGGAAGCTCCAGGAGCTCCTTATGCATGTTCATGACGAGAGAACTGTTTACAGGGGAGTTTATAATCTTTGGGGGTTTGAGGTGGTAGAGGAATGTAAAAATCTACATGCATCACATATTGTTATTTTCTATAAAAAATTTTAGATTTAAAAACCAAAAACTAAATCAGTGCTGTGAACAAAATCTAATATCCTAGCTCCAACAAATATTTTTAAAACCGTCCTTGATCTSTTACAATTTAAACTAAAGCAGTCATATTAGAAGCTGGGTTCTTTTATTTAAGTGTTGCATTCTTCTTATATTTTGTTCTTATTAGTCAAAATGAATTAAAAATGACTGAGAGTTTGCTGTTTGATTCTTCATAGTTCAGTGATTGGTTTCCATATGTTGAAATAAGTAATGATATAAAGCCATCTGTTTCCTTTGGAATGAATAGTAATAGTATTTTTATTAGTGTTAAGCATTTAGCTGATACTTAAAAAAAATAYATTTAGGCTAAATTTAAGTTTATCTTTTACTAGTTCATATACTATCAGTAGTATTATGTTTTGGACGTTATTGAAAAACCAATATATATTATATCTAAAAAACTATAGGTGTCTTTTATTGTTAATATTTGAGGTATTATTTGCATTGGGAAATCACCTAACTCAGACATTAGTCTCATACACAAAATTGAACAAGAAAGCCTCACCCTAATTAGCTGAGTGGGATGTCAGCAATGCATAGGCCTTATTCAGGTCTTCTGTATAAAGGTAAATTTATCTAATAAATGTGCTGACTAGAAAACAAATTTATATTTTCATTTTAACATGGCTAAAAGTTAGGAAGGCAGTTACTTTATCACTTGAATCAGAAGTTCTGTCTGCTTCTCACTTTTTATCATGACACTGCAATTTCATGCTAAGTTTTGGGTGTTACTGATATCATCAGCTTGTTCCTGGGAAAGCCATAAAATCCTGAGTCAGGTCACTTGGCAGTCAAGTGGAAGAGAAAACTGCTTTTCAGCTATATTGTATTGCTTTAAATTGCAAATGTCTTTGTATTTTCTTCAGGTTTTTTTCCATTTTGTTTTGTTTTTAATCCTGCTGTTGCACACTGTGTTAGAATCTAAGATTTATATTTCTTTGACTGTTTAATGTTTTCTTTCATTGCCTTCATGAATAGTAATGACTAGCTTATGTATATCCGGGGAAGTAAGGCAAAAAGCCCTTGAGTGTGCCAAGTCTCAAAAAATTTAAATTAGTATATCAAATGTTAGAAGAAGAGGGATTAAGGCTCTTATCAGCTAACCATAAGCCAAGAATCTTTTAAATTCTAACAATGGTTTGGTAGATACAGCTAAATCTAGCTTTACTTATGAAAGACAATGGCAGGCGTGTGGTTCAAAGTAAAAAGTTTCAGCTTAATGAAAACTATCGAACATGTTATTCTAAATCCACAGAAAGGCAAATCTTTATTCCAAGGTGTAGATCATTTCTGCTAGGGGAATCCTGCAATTTTTAATGAACATTTTTCTGTTCCTCATTTCTAATTAGCTTCAGCACTTGGATTCCAGAATGCTAGCCTTCAACACTGAGATTTCTAATGGTAATAAAGCACTTGAGGTGGTATTTAATTAAAGTAGAGTGGTGATAGGAAAGACCTGAGCAGGGCTGAGATGCTAATTCTTTTGCATTGCTCAGTGTCCCCTTGTGATTGTGATTGATGAGTTGATTTCTCTTTACAACTTCATTTGCATCATGTGGTAATACCCACAGGCAGAGGTGCTGTGTATTTCTGGATGAGAGCTCACCATTAGTACAAGCTAATGTGCTAAATGGAGTAGAGGTAGGGTGAAGAGCTCTCTTAGCTCTTAAGCAACCTATTAAATAACTGGTTTATGGTGGGTGATGTGACTCCCCATGTAAATGCTAGTGCTTATAATATCTTTATCTACTTTTACCTTGAAAATACGCATTTCCCCTGTCTGTCCTACCCTTTCCCTCTTCTATTTATCTCAGTTATTGTGTTAAAATGATCATGCCAGGTAGTGGCTGCTATGAGGAAAGGCTGTAGAGCTTGCTTTGAGTCTGAGAGGCAAATAAATTGGTCAGGACTTCCTTAAAAAATAGATACTTTCCTTATCACTAGAATTCCTTGTTACTGAAATTCTGACTCCAACTTGAAAATTCTGTAATGGCAGAGCTGTTTCTTGTTTGGAAACAAGAGATTCATAGTGGGACTACCCAAGCTTCTTATGCTGTCAGTCTGCTTGCACAGAAGGATATAGAGTCATCACCACTTTGCCCCTCAAAATTGGCTTTCCCGTAAGCAGTTCTGGCCTGCTCTGAATAGATSTCCGTGTCAGTGTGTAATATAAGCATTTCCAACAGTGAATTTCTGCTGGATTAGTATAGTCATGTTAGTATTTGCTCTGGAACAGAGGAAGCCAACAGTATCCTGGTACTTGTTAAATTACATCTAAGATATTTGGCCCAGTTTGGGGCCCTCCAATACAAGAAAGATGTTGATCAACTGAAGTAGGTTCAGCAGAGGGTCCCCAAGATGTTCATGTGCTGGAGCACATGCCATGTGGTAAGAGGATGAGGGAACTGTACTTCTTCASCCTGGAGAAGAGAAGGCTCCAGTATGACTTAATAGCAGCCTTTCAGTGCCTACGAGGAGGTTATCAAGAAGATGGAGCTAGACTCTTCACAGAGGTGCATGGTGGGAGGGTAAGAGCCAACACACATAAATTAGAACAAGAGAGGTTCCAACTAGGTATGAGGAAAAACTTTCCCCATGAGGACAGTTTAGCATTGGAACAGGTTGCCTGGAGAATTTTCACAGTCTCTGTTCTTGGTAGTTTTCAAAAAATGTCTGGATCCAGCCGTGAGCCCCTGGGTCTGATCGGATAACTAACCCAGCTTTGAGCAGGAGGTTGGGCTGGAGACCATAGCATGAAGAGTGTAGTTAAACACTCTTAACTTCCATAGTCAGATATGTTTTTATTTTTCACAGCTGATACCTGTTGACTAAAATACAATTTAAAACTAATTTCTTACCATTTAAATTGGATAATCCAATGGAGCGTAGACGTGCAAATCTTTAAAATGTTGTCTGTACCCTCTAGGCTGTCCTACTTATTGCCTCTCTGTCGCTTCAGGGATAGAATTGGTCTAGCTGCCACTTTCTACTTACTGTCTGTCCTGTCTCTTTAGTGAACAGAATGCTCTGACAGCCTTTTTGGTTTTTAGATCAAAGTATTATTTAACCTAAACAGAAGGGAAGAAGTATTTTAAATCTATGTAAAATAACAATCTTATGTGTGCACTTATGTGTGCACTTGTATAACCTAAAGGGTTACCATTTCCTTTTGTTGAGATTTTAGGCAGATTTCCATTTTTCAATCACTGCTAATCTCTCAGGTCAAGTATTTATTCTTTTGCAGTCTTTCTCCTCATGTGGGTGAATGTGTGTTTTTARGCTAGCAAGGGTAATTTTTTTTTTTTGAGTTCACAAGTGTAGACTTTTTCCAAATCTAGCTGTCTCAGCTCACATTCGAAAATAAATTGGCAAAATGAATGGTTCTTGCAAAAAGAATAGTTATTGCCTATTTTCCTGATTACTGGTGAAGGGCTATTTCTGAATCATTGTTCCTTACCTTGCTTGATTTTCTAGAAGCCCACTATTAAACGGAAGGAGTATCCAGACAGATCATTGCGGAAATGACTTTATGTGGTGCTTTAAGAAGCTCTCTAGCTGGAGGCTCACAGTCCTCCTATTGAGGCAGCAAAAATATATTATGTGCCCAGGCTTCATCTGATTCAGTGGAGAACTGGATTGCATATACTGAACCATTTTTGRGGTCCAAAAAGCCAAACCAGCTGATAATGCAGATGCATGTAAGGAGCTCCCAAATTTCCTCTGAGCTTGCAGGTGGTTACATGTTGGGCATTGTCATTTCCTTGCTGATCATCTGACTACAAAGTGCAGTATATTCATAAAAACAGTACACATGCCAAAATTTAATCTAACATAATATCTCAGTAACTAGGTCTGACTTACTACACCGTAACTATGCTTCTACTTCACTGTTCTTGCTCAATTCAGTAGCTTAGAGTTAAAAAGCTGTAACAATTTCTGCAAAGCAAAAGCACTGATATGTGAAACGAAAAAATAAGTTCAGCAGAGTATCTTCATGGAACATAGTTCTCTCTTAAAAATGAGATGCARCCTCGTGCAAAGAGTCTGTGCAAATTGCCCTATTACTTCCAAATACTTTCAATACAGCAATGTGCAAAAAGATTGGATTATGTTTGAATRAAAAAAGTTTGGATTCTACTGAACTTCTGATCCTAGTGAACTATTGTTCAGGGGAAAGGACTTCCTTGTTGAAGGCCAGGCTCTGGGTGTCTCTATTTATCTAGTTAATTTCTTGAAATCGTCTAAAATTCCCCTTTTGCTTCCATGATCACTGAGAAAATGTTGCAGAGAAGAGGCAGTTCTGTTTTTCAGAGTTGATCCTGCACAGTAAGGTTTCCTGGGAAGCAGAATTTTCATACATGAAAAAAGAGATTAGTTCAAGATAATTATTTATGAATATTGGTATCTCTTCTACTACTGTTTTTCAGAAATCTATTTTGATGACAGTTAACCACGTTAACTGGATTGAGTAGACTGAAGTAAAAAATGGCAATATACATACTTATGAATATCTTCACCCACTTCTGATTATTTTTATATTTATGGCAGATATTTTTTGTGCTCCTGAAAGCATATGTAAAAGCTAGTTTTCATATGAATTCTGTGGGTTTTTTTCTGGATTGCAGTTAACATGCAGCTTACTATTTAATGGTACGTACCTGGCAAATCCAGTTGTAGAGCATTTTGTTAGGGCTGTATTAATTATTCTTTTCTAATTCTGAAGTAATTTATATTTCAAAACTCAGTGTTATTTGCAGATGAACCACAGGTGATTTCTAAATAAAACTTGACTGAGATTATACTCTGAAAAAAGGACAGATTATTTTAAAAACTTGCAGATAAATAAGAGAATTTGAGGACCTGCAAGTTATGGTATTAATGCAGAGTTGTTTGCATCAAAAAGTTGCATTGCTTAAGGGAAAGCTTACTTCACCGAGATTCTGCACAGACTGTTAGATGCTCTGCTTTTAGTTTTAAACTATTTGCCTTTTTGCTTTATGTAATTCTATTAAAAAACACACTTTTCACCTAAGGCAATGGGAACCACCATTTAGCTGGGCTATGTGGGTCAGTGCAGGATTTGTAGTAGCTTGCTAGTTTATTTTTAATTATTATTTTAAATGAAATAAGCAATGATGTTGCTCTTTCAGATTCACAGAATGTAAAATGTTAGCCAACAAATTCTAGTAGCAAACTATGCTTTTAAATTTCTGGTTTATGTATGTAAGAAATGGAAGCAAAATGTATTAAATTGTTAAAACCCAAGACATACAGAAATCAGGATTTAAGTTCAGGGTATCTTCACCCTCAGTCTCACTTTTCTGCATAGAGCAATAGAGACTTTTACAATGGGTACTGCTTATATTGTTTGAATTAATGTCATATTTTCTGTTTAATTGGAAATATTTTATATCATAATTTGTTTGCTTCTGAAGTGTGTGAGAGGTCTTGAGTTCAGGTTACTTAACTGGTGTTTAATCTGTGTTACTAAAATGAAGTTAAAATAATAATTTGAAAAATTTATTTCATAATCCTTATTAGCAAACAACATTTTCAGATCAATTTACTATCTTCATAACTGCCCACTGAATTTGGTTCTTAGTTTGATACCGTGGACATATATATGTGTGTGTGACACTAAAACTGAATTTGGTGTGCATTGCCTTTCTTAATTGATGCTATTAGTCACTGCAGACCTCTCTATTGGAGGATTTGAATCTACTTTTTCAGCTTTTGCTAACTTATATTAGCTCACTGCTTTGTCGTTGGTGGTTTTTTTTTTTTTTTACTTCTGCTATTCTTTAGAACTGTACGTGGTGGAAATATTAATAGTTGTATAATTTAAGAATCCATTGTAAACATTGAACCTTTTTGTTAGTACATGAAGTCAATTGATGCAGCAGGTGAACCCTTTGTGGTTATTTATACAAGGTGGTTAAAATATTTACGGCTTCATCAAGASGAACAAATGGGAAGTGCCATAGTTTTGTCAAGTTCCAAAATATCTTTTCTTAGACCAAGTCCTGGATCAATTGGCTACAATAGTATCTAGAGCAAATGGGAGCAGCAGAAAAAATTCTCTGAATTGTACCTAGTCCTCTAGCCTCAGACTTCTGCTCAGAATAGTTCACAATTAGGTAAGATATTTTGCATGAAAGTTAACTTGTATGTATGAAGGTCATCCATTGCTTTTCATGTTCATACTTACACGTAGTTACTGTGTTACCATGTCAATCAGATAGCATTTTGCATCTACTGTACTCTCAGTTGTTGCAATAAATATTAAATGGGAGAATCAGATTTTTGCAGGTAGGCGTAGAAGGAGGATGCAGAGGAGGTAATAAAGAAGGAGGATATGAAGAAGACTGGGGGAGGCAGAGGGAGGTTTAAAAGGTAGGGAAAATTAAATCAGGATCTGAATGAGAAGAGAAGAGAATCCACTAAAAGGCTCGGCAAAACAAACTCGGTACATTTGTAGAGGTAGAATTCTGCCTTTTAGGTCCCTATTTTGGAGCCTAAATTCTTTTCATACAGTCTTCATGTTTTCTGAGGTGGAATGAGTCTGCCAAAGTGCATGCTTGACATATGTGCCAGTTAACAGTTTTGGTTACTTTCCCAGAATAAAAGTCATGTTTCTACATTTTTGTTGTTGTATTTAGTCTCTGGCAACTGAAAAATGGTTTATTTCTGATGGATTAAATAGTGATAATTTTGTTGTTGTTCAGATAA
Organism: Oceanodroma leucorhoa; assembly: GCA_030449065.1. Classification (NCBI taxonomy): domain Eukaryota; kingdom Metazoa; phylum Chordata; class Aves; order Procellariiformes; genus Oceanodroma; species Oceanodroma leucorhoa. The sequence continues at coordinate 4,099,729 of JASVER010000008.1, forward strand.
GCCATTAAACGTATGTAGAAAAAGCACATTTCTGTAAAARCCTATCAAGTTTATGTATTGCATTGCTCAAACACCTTTTCTGAAGCACAGTCCTTCACATACCTGATTCTACTAAGTCTGACAAAAATCAGTAGGCATTAGTGAGCTCATAAATTATTGCTCCTTTTTAAATGTGCTCTTAACTAGTAGAAAGCAGATGATGTTGCTTTACTCTCRAGAAAATTAGCAACACTCTCATTATACCTATTGCTGCTTCAAGGAAAATGTYTTTCCTTTTACATCGGCAGACTTCAGAAGGACATAAGTAATTGACAGTACACRTTATGCTGTAGCTATGAGTCCAGGCATACTGGGTGTGCATTAAAAAGACAATGGAATAGATTAGTTTGGGGGTATAATACATATAAAAATTGTTCTATACAGATATCAGAATATTAAATAAAAGGAAAAGGCTTCATAAAGTCTCATATAATCCCTCTTGGCATGGGTATATTAGTAGGTATTCAGGTTTTTTACTTTAAGTATGCTGATATGATTAAATTTAACTTGACACAAGTGATGTACTATACCATGTGATTGTAATATTTAAAAGAAAAAACACTTYTCCGATTGAATACCTACTAGCTATCAATTTCTGTGTAGCAATACCTAGTCTGAATTTCTTTTGCAGCTAGAATGCTAACATGTTTGCTGTATTCTCCATCTCGCTAGGTGTGCACTCAGCAAATACTGAACTGTTTCGACATTTTTCGATCTCTTATTTAATCTAGTGTTCTAGTATAAAAGACAGCCAGATCACTTCATGTGGATTAAAAGCAATTTTCAGGCTATATATAACTCTTCTCTCTCAAAATAGTCTATGTAGATGCTTATTTTCACTAATTCTAGAGTTTGGATGCTGTGGCTGTTATACATGCTGCTGCACTGTATAAACACAAATGCTGTTCGATGTGGTTGCTGTAAATTAACTGTATGCTTCTGGTAAATATGCCAAAGTTTTCTCAATGCTGTTTCAGTTTTGGAAATCCCTTTCCTTCCACCAGCCCTCCTTTTCTTACACACAGAGTCACAAAATAAGACTGTAAACTGAGAAAGATAATTTGTACCCAGCCAGTTTTCAGCCAGTTGTGACATTCAGCAGTGTTTAGAAATATATTTTGCATCGCATAGGCAAATCTTATTGCCTTTTTATCTCATCAGTGAGAAGAGCTTTACCTTTTTTCAGTATTGTGGCTTAGTTTGCTAACGACAAACATTGTTGGAGTAAACAGTGACTCGTTAGTGCTATAACGGCATCTTAACATAAATATTAACTGAAGTACACAAATGATCTCGGTGATAAACAAGCATAGCAAAGTGTAGCTGAGGCAGGAAGTCAATCTGTCTGTTCTTTGTGCCCGATGATATTTTGATAGTCATTTTAATCTTACAAGTAAATAACGTCGGAGATCATGTTCCATCGTTCCATTTCAGTGCCAAAAAATGAATGCTGCTTTAACTGGTATTAAGCAAGATGGCTTTGCTGTGTTAGTTGGTCATTGCAGCTCAGGTTATCTATGTTCCATCATAAATAACAAAATGATGGAAATTTTGAAATTAAACAGAGTTGGGAAATGGGCATTGTCTGAAAGCAATGGTAAAATAGTTAATTTCTAGATTGATTATATTTTATTTTTTCTGAAAATTTAAAAAAGAGAAACAGCAGAATGGTGACTTTCTTACCTATAAAACTATATTCCGCTCTGTTGAAATACCTTCATTTTAATCAAAAGTTTATGGGCATGGAGATCACAATTCTTGTCTCTTGGAACTGATAAATATGATTTGTGGATAGATTGAATTCATAAATATTCTGCCAAATTTGTTCAAAATATTGAGGTTGGACATATAAACCCAAAAATTCTGCCTGATGAAAAGTTACAGGTAAAATGCAGAATACATGCAATTTCCACGTATGTTTGGACATTATTGCATGGGATTTCCATGAACAATACACAGATGAGGCTTGGTTTTGGTTTTCTTGTTTCTTTGGGTTTTTTTTTGGGGGGGAAAGAAGAAAGTTGTAGAATTTCATTTGCAATTTAAAAGATTTATAGTCTATGGACAATCTGCTTCTARGGACAAATAACAAGGCATTTACTATTTAATATAGATGACACTCCTGTGTTTTAATAGCTTTATTATATACAGACTAAAACTGAAAGGGGTTCAGTGAATGTGCAATGAACTTCATTCCCTCAAACTGTTATTCCATGATGCCCATGGTGCTTTGCACTTTTCTGTATTGAACTACATAGGGATTCTGATTCTTCAGTCSTCAGGTTTATCAAGGTGTCCCTGGACTGAGGCTCCAGAGATTAGTTATCTGCAAGTTTGCTGAGGATGTACTCTTTGTCATTCTCCAAGTTGTTGAACAATGTGAGACCCAGTATTGACCCTAAGGTATTCAACTTACTACTGATCATGAGCCAGACATTAAGCCATTGATCTTACAGCCTGACAGTCCAGCCCTTCCTTCCTCAGCTCTCAACCAGGAATGCTATAGGAGACAGCATTAAAAGCTTCAACTGGCTTCATTAGCCAGTTGTTTTTGTTTTTTGAAGGCAACCAGGTTGATCAAGCACTATTTTCCTCTGAAAAATTCATGTTGACCATTTMAGATTACCTAAGTCTCCTTCGTGTGCTTGGAAATGGATTCCAAAAGGATGTGCCCCATGATCTTTCCAGGGCCTGAGATGAAGCTGAGTGTTCAGTAGTTCCTTGAATCGTCCTCCTTGCCTTTTTAAAAGACAGGAGTAATATTAGCTTTTTTGAGTCACCTGGGACTTCCCCTATCAGTATAATTTTTCATAGTTTAATATGCATTGGCCCATGATCACAGTGATCTAATCCTTCTGCACCTTTTGTTGAATGCCTTAAGGCTTCCAATAGTCAAACACATCCAGCTTCACTAAGTAGTCCCTAACCTGTTGCATCTCCACTGTTCATTGTCCCTCTCTTTTGCTACCCATGCTGTCCATGATTTGGGTGCAATGATTTAGGATCTTTTTCAGGACTTTACCCAAAGCAAAAAAGACAGGAAGTACTTCATTATATTATGATGACTTTTTGATCACAAGGCTGTCTCCTCCCTGCATCAACAATTTCAKTGAACTTTCATTTGCAACAAGCAGACCTGGTATGTAGAATCCTTTCCTGTCACCCTTAATGTCTTCGCTAGTCTTAGTTCCAGCTAGGCTGGACAAAAAAAACCTTCCAGATTTTGTCCTCAAGTACCTGAGCAATACTCTTATGCTCCTCTTTTGTTGCCAAGCCTTGATTCCATTGCTTGTATGCTCCCTTTTTGTGTCTTTCTTCACTGAGAAACTTTCTGCTTAGCCATGTGGGCCTCCTGCTAAGTATCTTCCTTCTTAATGGATGGTTTGTTCCTACACACTCAAGTTCTCTTTAATCAATGGCTCAATCAATCAGKCAGCTACCTTGGACAGTTTTCTCATGCGTGAACCTCAAGGATTCCTAATAGTTCCCYGGATAAGCTGAAGTCTCTTTTCCCGAAGCCAAGTTTTCTAACTCTGCTGCTTATCTTCCTGATCTTCCTCCAAATTCCAAAACTCAGTCATRTCATTGTCTTTATGGAGCTTACCACATAAATCAAACTCTTAAATTTACCTGGTTTAAACAAAGTAAAACAAAACAAAACAACTCCCACTAGTTCATTTGGGACAGTTTTACAGTAATCATTATTGCTTAACCTGGCTAGTTCAAGTGAACAGGCTTATAAAGCAGCCCTGTATACTTCAATATATATACTTCGTCAGCTTTGCTGCTTAAGACAACTTATGGCATTACATTCTCATTTCACTTACTAGCTGACTATGTTCCTTGTTTTATTTCAGTAGAGTCAAGTAATGATCCTCCCATTTGTGATATTGAAACTTGGACCTGTTTCACATATAATAGATGAACTGTGGTTATTGTGGTACTGCCTTAGAAAGTGATTCAGCATGGAGGATTATGAAGAGAAATGTCTCCTTTCTTTTCTGAGGCTAAATCACAGCTCATCAGCGAAAGATTGTGTCCCTGGTTAAAAGAGGTTGTTCAAAGTGTTCAGTTCAAAGAGATGGCGTGCCAGTTTGCACTCARATGACTGCTGCTGCCCTTCAGTCGTCTTGTGTAGCATTGCTCTGTCCCTGTGGCCTTGTTTTACCACACGTCTGACTACCTAGGGCAGCTGCATTTTGATGCAGTAACTTCAGTGGTGCTTTTGTGAAGCAGACAAAAGTCTGCTGGGCTGAACAGTGCAAACACTGTGCCTGTTTACAGTTCTGTTTTCTTGGTTCTCTGTGTGTAATGCTTGTGACACATATCGCTCATTTTGCCTAGTATTTTTTTAATATAAAATCATTTGTTTGTACGTGGAAAATAACTAATTAGGTACACATGAAACTGTGATATGGTTTCTCCAGAACAAATGGCCTTCAAACATGTTGTTGCTGCACGTGACCGTAGGTTCACCACTTTCTATGGCTAACAAAGCTGGTAAATACATTACTATATTTTGTGGCATGTCCATTAGGAAACCAACTGAAAAAGCAGTTCATTTAACATACTCTGGATGAGGCAGCATCTGTAAATTGGGAATAACTTTGTGTAACTATTAACCTCAGCTAGATTGAATTGCCTGATCTACACACTTTTAAAAAACATAGCTGTATCCAATTCCAATCTCCTGAGAAATTCAGTTGGATTTTTGGAGTAAATTGCAATTGAGATGTTGAATTCAACTTAGAGCAAATCTTAGATGAATTATTTTAGCTAAGTTACAAGAATTTCTCAGATTTCTAGAGATTATCTAACTGTTGAAAACCATACGCCTGCAACTGGATTTGATTGCTGTTCAGTTCCCCTCTGCGGACTCTAATGTTTTGCAATGTTCAATCCTTGACCAATAAGGTGGCATTCAGCGAAGTTTTTTGACTGAAATTCTGGAAATACTTAGCTTGCGTGTAAGTAACTAGGTAGGAATAGCCTCAGTGGAGTCTAGAAGAAAGGCTTACAAGGCATGATGCAGGGTTGTGTCAAGACCAGACATAGTCTTGCTACATACGCATGGTTCGTCACCTGGGCTAGTACATCTGGCTTCTCAGAAGCRCTAATACATCCTAGTGAAATACTCTTGCCAACACATCTCTGCTGCTTCCACTGCTTGAGCTATGAGTAATATTTTTGTCTGTAGTTATAAAAGAAGGCCCAATAGTTCTTGCTTTGCAGACCTGCAGGCTACACGGCTGCAGAGCATGTTTCTTTCCTCTCATGCACAACATCAGCTGTGGTAGCTCTGAGCTCTGTGTTARCTAGATTATAATAACGGGTTGATGTTTTTACAGTTTCCTGTAAAGGTCTATGTTGTCTTCATTCTTGCAAATTGAAGACTTAAAATTATTAAGAAATGGTTTCTCAGTACAAAATCTTTTATGTCAATATAGCATAATATATGTCTGCTGCTTTGTCCTCTTTCTCCAACTCCCTTTGATTGTTTCCTCAGTGCATTAACCTCTCACTTCTCTTGTCACAATTGGTTGCAAACTGATTTGGGAACTGATCTAGCTTTAAAAATCCCGTATCTTCTATCAGTATGGCAGTAAAAAAAAAAAAAAAAAAGAAAAAAATTGGCTTTTTCAACCACTTCCTTAGATAATGAAAAATAAGAAAATGGATATATTAGCTTTACTATGATTCAGCTTTAGGAGGTGGCAGTGATTTTCAATAAATTAATATATGAAATAGAATAAAATTTCATTTCAGTAGAAAAAATGCAGATAAAATTAGAAAGCTTATGTGCCTGTAGTAGCTATTGTTTTAGAGGTGATGAGGAAGGCAGAGAAAAATACTCCTTTCTATGGAGATGTAGTTGTCAAGGCAGTGTTCCTCTACATATGATCAAAATGGTGACATTTGGCGAAAAATTAAGACGTGTCATAGTTCACAACATTAATTTGCATTGTTTGTGAAACTATTCATCTTGCATGCACTATAGTGATTGCCACTTTCGTACTGCTCTGGCTGTGGATTAAACAAATGTAAATATATTTTTCTAAGAAAGCATTCCAAATCCATCTCAAAGAATTGAGATATCATTTCTTGAGGAGAGAAAGCAGACTAGAAGTTGTAGCTAGTCTCTTCTTTGTCAGTAAATCCTTTATGAGGAAAGTCATCAAATAGGATAAAAGTATAAAATCCATTTTGAAGCCATTCTGCTACTGTTGAAACCACATGGAATCATAGAATAATTTAAGTTGGAGGGAACTTCAGAGGCCATCTAATCCCAACATGCTTTTTAAATCAGGGGTAACTACACAGATCAGGTTGCTCAGGTGCTTGTCCAGCGGAGTTTTGAAAGTCTCCAAGATGCCGCAACCTCTCTGAGCAGCGTGTTCCTSTGCTTAACTTCCCTCATATTCGTTATTTTATTCTTTATAGCCAACCAAAATTTATCTTTCTGCAACTTTTGACTGTTGCTTCTTCTTTCATTCTGTACCTCTGAGAAAGGTCTAGTTCTGTCTCTGTAACCATCCATTAAGCTGGAGAAGATGCAATTAAGTTGTCTGTTAGCCCTTTTTTCTGCAGGCTATGCTAAAGCAGCTCCTTCAACCTCTCCTGATGTGTCATGTGCTCTAGCTCTCCAGCTGTCTTAGCAACCCACCACTGGACTCTCCAGTTTGCAAMTATATCTCCTGTCCTGGGGGACTCTGGACTGGACACAGCGTTCCAGATGCTGTCTCACAAGTGCCGTGCAGGGAGGAATGATSTCTTTCCTCCACCCGCTGACTATCCTTTTGCTAATGCAGCCCCCTATGCAGTTAGCCTTTATTGCCTTAAAGGCAGGCTGCTGCGTCGTACTTAACTTACTGTTCCCCAGGGCTCTCACAGATCCCTTTCTGCAGAGCTGCTCCCTTGCCAGTCCGTCCACAGCCTGTACCAATGCATGGGGTTATTCTGTCCCAAGAGCAGGACTTTGATCAGATTCTTGTCAGCCCATTCCTCTAGCTTCTCAAGGCCCCGATAACGGTTCCCCTATTTCCTGTCATGTGTGAACTTGCATTCTGACACTTCATACCAGTCTTTTATGAAGATGTTTAACAGTTTTGGACCTGGTCTTGATGCCCAAGGGATGGCACTCGTAGCTGACTGACAGTTAGACTTCTAAATGTTGACTGCTTCTGTCTTTAAAGGCCAGCACTCCAGGCAGCTTTTTATGCACCTTGTATGTTGACAATCCAAACCTTTTTTCTTTTTTTTTTTTTCCTTCTATTTGGATACAAGGATGCTGCATCATCTTGTTCAGTATGCTCTAGTAAAGGTGTAAAATAAGATTAGGTGTATTTTCCTATATTAACTAGTGGGAATGGACAAGCTCCTTTTATACTTTTCTTTTGAACTGTTTTAAGAATAAATTCTCATTGTGAAAAAGAATTGTAGATACACCTGCTGAATACTCCAGATTCTCTTGCTATATGGGTCTTTAGGCAATTTTGGATACTCGTGTTTTCAAAATGCTATGTAAAAATCTTTCRGTGTATCTAAAAAAGGAAAATATTGGTTGATGGAATAGAAGGTTGACCTGCAGTTGAAAAGACCTGTATAAAATACCTAAGAGTCAGAGTTGGAGAGAGGGACAGGCAGGAAACTTAAGTTTTTAATAAAAAAAAAGAAAAAAGAAGGATTTAGGTGGTAATGTGGAAGCAAAACAAATCAGCGTGACAGAGTCATGTCCATTTGGGCCATTGGAAATAGCAGGAGAAAGAATTGTCATGTAGGACAAGGAAAGCTAGTGTAATAAATCACAGCATCATAAAAGTAGTAGAAAGTTTCAGCAGTGACAATTGGAAAGAATGAAGGTGTCAGGGGGAATTATTTCTTGATATATATCTATACATCCATAATACTGATATCTATACATCCATAATACTGTGTGGTCTTGAATGCAGCAGGAATTCAGACTAGGACTTTTTTTTTTTGGCATTGCTGTTAAATGTAAGTAAATGCATATAACCTACCTACTTTGCAAGGTGTTTTGTTGTTTCCTTAGTTAGTCTGTTCCATATTTCAGGCACTGACACAAAATGAACATTTCATTTTCAAATGTATATGTAGCAGTAGCAAGAGCATGGACTTTTACTGGAATACAATATGTTGTATGTGAAGAGGACCAAAAGTAAATATTTCTCTGTAATGGGAGTAAAGAGCTGGTGCTTTCTTGMAAAGGTAGTCAAGAAATTCTCTTTTGCTTACTTACTATTACATTTTGCCCTATGCTCTCTGAAAAAAATTATTTTGCATTATCTTTCTTACTTTTAAGGATACCCTTCTTTTGGAATGAGATTGTTTTTTAAATTATATCTGAATTTGGCTCTGTACTGAACCTTCCAAAAAAGAGAGGTGTTTCAAGAACTCATTTTGTATCATTGCAGAAGCAAATGATCTGAGTCAAGTGGCCTGGTCAGATAATTAAGCTACAACAGAGAAAGCTYGCAGAGTCAGTCAGTTGTGATTATTGGTCCAGTGTAGTTGGATGTCTGATTCCTTCTGAAAAATTTGAAGTGGCTGCTTTTATTATCATTAATTGGGGAGTGCCAGCAACAAATCTGGAAGAATTACACTGCCACTTTAAAGAAATCCAATATATTTCRGCTGGCATATAAGTTTAATGATGAATTGATGGCTGTTTATCTGCTGTTCTGCCCACCCATTAGAATTTGAACATTTGTAAGAATAATTCCCATGCTACATGTCTGCCCTGTTTCTGAATTCTTGTGTCTKTAAGCAGTCTGCTACGGCATGGCAATAAACTTGTATTCTTTGGGGCTGTCTATATCATCTTAGGCTGTGGTTTTKKTTTTTTTTTTCTTATTATATGATTTAATTAGAGGTTTAATCATTTTAAAACTACCTCCAGAGCATCTAGGAAAGTTCCTTTAATAGTGAAGCATTAAGTTCCCTCAAGTGCCTCACAGAACTAAACCTTGGAAGCATTTCTGAAATATTTCCCYTGCTAAGCAAGAGGGATGTCATGAAATGAAACAAAAAAGGAAACAATATTTCATTTATATGGAAGGATAAAGTACATTTAATCTAAAACAGGCTACTTCAATATTGATGGTTTACTTGTGGAGTTCAGCAATTTTAAAATAGAAATCTTATTGGTATTAACTCTACCACATGTAGGACGAATTAATCACATAGAAATGCACACATGTTACTGTACATCGCAGCTATCACAAAGCCAAAGCACTGGAAGTTTAGGGGGTTTTCTAACTTCGAATACAGCTGTCTTAATTTTAAAACAAAAATGTTCAGCTTCTGGCAACTTAGTAGCATTTCTAATGTTTTTTAAACAGCTATTAATGTAGTCAAGCTGTGTTTTTTCTTCTTCTGTGTGTAATCATCTGCTCAGTGGTGCACTCTATAACTAGTAGCAGGAGACAGAGGAGTGGCCTGCTGTGATTGATGGGGCGAGGCCCAGCAAACTGAAAGAGTCCCATCTGGATTAGGTTTTGGGAGCAGTCAGATGTTGAGAGGGAGGTCAGTAAGCCTTGCATTAGCTCCCCCTCCTTCAACACCCCTATCATCCACACTCATGCACACATTACATTGCTCACGCCCTCATCCATAATTGATGCTTGCTTTGGGCAGATGCTGTATGGCCTGGGACTAGAGCAGCTGCTAAGTTTATGGAGAATAAAGGGAGCAGGATGGTACAGCAGGTATTTTCACTTTTATTTTCACTTGAAACTCTTGATTTTAGTCAAGCCAGGACATTGCTTAGAACCAGCTGCACCACTGCGTGCAAGACTTCTAATACATGTTTTGTTGCTTAAGTCTGAAGGAGGGCAAACTATGGCGGTGATTATGTATCTCTGCTGTGCTTGATATATCTAAGTGAGCCGTTCTTATAACCAGCAGGTTTACAGAGTAATGTTGCATTTTTCTTCTTTGTTTCCGTGCCCTAAGGATATGATGCAGTTTGCCTCATTTAACTACAGTATGAGAGGCTTTCTCTAAATGTGAAATATCTCTTGCCAAAGAAAAAAACCGCACCAAACAGAAAATAGAGTAAAACAAACAATAAACTGTTAGTTAGACTTTAAAATGCAGGCAAGCAGAAAGGTTTTCATTGAATACATTTTTATGCTGCAAATGTGTTTTTAAAAAGGAACGCTGCATAAGTAATGTTTTCTGTGCTCCGTCTTTTGTGTACAAACATAACAAGCTTGCTTTATTATGTTTTGACACTTTTCATGCATTTCTTAATTATGAAATCCTTTCAGAGCAGAAGATGCTGAAAAGGCATGTTGAGATTTGAGATACTAGCAGCGTTTTAAATTCTAAGCTTTTCTTCAAATGGARTAATATATATGGAACAGGAGCAACTTCACTTACCTGCATCATCGGAATGCTGTCTTTTTTGTTCTTTAGAGTTCAACATTTAACCAGAAAGCAATAAATTTGATTTTATACACTGCCACGTAAAGCATATTTTTCAGCTGAAATGTGGTTTTCATTAAAACTCAGGCCAGAACATTTAGCAGAGCCTGACTGTCTGCCATCCTTTGTTCTTCTTTCTGTTGCCAACAACTACTTTATTAAAAACCATGCACAAAGTGAGCATTAAGGGGTCATTTAATCTTAAAGATACTTGGAACTGAGTCTGAAGGGACAACTTCTGTTTAGCCTCTCATGCCTAGGTTGTATTAAGTGATGTCTGTGTACTGTCATCCGCAGTTCTGAGATTACTCTAATACCTGAGTTCATAGGCTAATTTAGGATCAATATTTCCTGTTGCTTTTAGGGCCATTTCATATTTTCAACTTAATGCATTAGACCTCTTATTTCCCTTATTCATTTTAGTTCACTGCATTTTAAAGGGCACAATAATGGCACATTTTAGGTGATTATATTTAAAGAATTTCTGGTTCTTTAAAATCTATTCAAATGTATTTGACTTTTGTGTAGTCTGGGGTTTTCATCAACCACRTGTATATACAAATGTGTATTAGTCGACGCTGCATTGTTCTTGATATAAATTCATATTCTAAACAATAAGCTATTCGCTTGATACCCATATAACTAGTAAAGAACATGTTTATACATACATGCTTTTATACTACCTTGTAATACYGTGTCTATCGAATTAATTGTGAATCATAAATTCACGCTAATTTTAAAGGCTAGGAAAGTCTACAGTAGGCACCAATTTTAAGAAAACAAACCCCTGACCCTTCGCTGTTTACTTACTAATGGGGTCTCAATTCTARATAAGTGATACAGACCTCAGCTTAACAAGTCTAAAGAAAGAGGTAGAAGAGTCTCAGCRATGTGAAGGTGCTGGAATTGCCAGTGCAGTTTGCCATTTTATGATATATCTAAAAAGTGAATCGTTTGGAGTTGCTGGTAAATATAATATAAAAGTTCAACCCTCTTAATTAAATATTAGCTGTAATTAGCACTAAGTGTGAATGCTTTGAATGTTAATTAGGGTCTCATGGAATTGTTGTCAATGTTAATGAGAAACAGTGGGGGTCTCAGCAACATCTGGTTTAGGACTCAAGGTAGTATAAAAACCTTTAGATCAAATGCACCTGGACATTAGCCCTTGGTCCCTTTGTTGCCATTATTGTTCTTTTTTAACAGCTGCTGACTCTAATGCCATGTTTAGCACCTGACATGAAGGAATAGCTTAAGGAGCAGCAGTAACCAGCTACTGTGTTTCAAAGCCAGCACAGTGAAAATGCTTATATAGGCACAAGTTTGATTTGCTGTTGTTCATTCTTACCACTTGCTGAAGTCCTTCCTGAAACAGTTGATTAAAAAATTTATGGTCCCCAGCCTCCCCCACAAATTTTAAAAAYAATTCTTTAACATTTCATAAATGTGTCTGGTGTAATCCAGTCATTGCTGGTTTTTACTTCATCTGGGTTTTTTTTARTAGTGGAAATATTAGGTAAAAGAAATAAGAAAGGGACCCTGCCATWTTAATATAAGAGGGTATAAGTATACATTTAGAAGAATTTTTAACCTCCGCTGAAATTTAAACAGGGCAAATTTCAGTGCAACAATAACCTTGGAATGATTGTAGATATGCACAAATGAAACTTACTGACTTAACCCTGTGAAGTACGTAAATGTCACTGGTTTTGCTTTAAAGATGCTTGAATGAAGCAATGTAAACTACTTGCCCAAGGCCATACACTAAAATAGTAGCAAAGATGGGATTAAARTTGGGGAGGGTTTGATTGCTGATAYAAAGTTTTAATTTYTTAGGACACACTGAATGCCTTTTACAAAGGAAAATTTAATTTTCCCTTSTAAGCCTGCCATGTACCAAGGCTTATTCCTGTGCTGTGATTTTGCAAAGTCTTAAAAGCTCTTGAGTTTAGGACCAGTTCAGGTCAGAGAACTGATGTCTGAATTAGTTGAAATTGGCTGGAAATGTCCTTAAGTATGAAGTGCAAAAGACTGTCTTTTATTCATCCAGCCTATTTTGAAATTGGGAAATCAAGGACTGATGAGTTCAAATAAGCAAAATCCCTACAGCAGGCCTGTGCAGGTACTTATACATGCTTTGGTGGGAAAATGACAGAGTATTTCAAAAACTAGTTAAAATTTTGCTCAAATATTTATTTTTACATTACTTGATATTTAGAGGGATAATTTAACTTGTAAATCAACTCATCTGAGTTTGGGATAGTCCCTATATTAATGGCCTCTAATGCTGTGTCATCTGCAGCATCAGGTTTTGGACACCTTTTATGTAGGTTCTGAAAGGATGTTCTGTACRTTTCCTCCCCTAGAATTATTACTCTCTGGTATGAGCAGAGCATTTAGTCAGGAGTCTCTAATTAATGAATTAACATGCTTGACTATCCTTTGTTATATCAAACATGAAGATGGATCTATCTATAAAGAGATGAGGGCATTTGTTTTTAATTGTACAGGCGTATTGTAATATGGAAATGAAATACTATTGTCTTCAAATTTAAAGCCTTCAAAGTTCTTAAATCTATTTCTTTTGACAGCCTACAACATAGAATTTTTCTTTTGTTAACATAAGATTTTGGACTGATGCATTTTTAGATTCAAATATTTAATATTTCAATTGGATCTCTTTTCTTTTTGTATTTGCGCATGCAGTTGCCCAATACAGTGTACCTCAAAGTATTTCTGAATATCTCATAGAGCATTATTTCATATCAATATTTTCAGTATACGGTTATGTTAACAGTATGCACCCAGATCCTGGGTGTAGGTTGCATATATTGTGTTCTGCAAATGGTAAGTCAGAATGGATCACAGACCATGAACTAATGTTATCAGAACTCTGTATTGGCAGTAGCCTTCGGAATGACCTGAGCTTTGTCCCTCTTCATTGTCTGAGTTGAGGCATTAGTTCAGGTAGACTTCACTGACCTTTCCCAGTTAAAGAATAGTCTACAATTATCCAGAGAACAGCAGATTTGGTTGTCTAATTATAATAAGATTTAATAGGGTTAGCAAAATGGATTTAATTCAGATAAGAAATTTTCTCCTCAAGAAACAAACATTGTGCCCTTTTCAGGCCAGCAACCTTAGCAGAATACTATCATCACTTTGTGTAACACGTGCAGGATCATCGCTGATTTTMTCTCACTCCCCATCTCTTCTTCCTTTTTTTCTCCTTTGATTTTTACAGGGTAATCAGGAAGCTACAGCACCTCCTGACACAATGGCACAGCCTTATGCCTCAGCCCAGTTTGCTCCACCTCAGAATGGTATCCCTGCAGAATACACAGCCCCACATCCTCATCCAGCTCCAGACTACACAGGCCAAACCACTGTTCCAGAGCACACGTTAAACATGTACCCTCCTGCTCAGACACACTCTGAACAGAGTGCAGCTGACACAAATGCACAAACTGTCTCCGGCACAGCCACAGTAAGTCAAGGTTTCAGCTATTTCTAAAGCAGTGTGTTTCAAGTTACATGTGTATTTATTGATAACATTTATTCTTACGTTACACTTAACAGTTTTGCGCTTCATTTGTGTTAGCGTTACTCACCATTTCAAGGTTAAAAGTCTGTCAAAGTTTATCGTTGGACTTGGAGAATACAATTTCACTGCTTTTSGAGCCTCTTAGTAAGTGTGGGAGCTTTGTAGAATCTGTAGTATCCTTTTCTACGGTCTTAGACAGACAAAATGATTAATAGCAAGCCCATGAATCATATAATAAAGTTTGACCAAGTCCAATATGGAAAAACATTGCAAAAGACTGTTTGTAAGCATTTATTTGGGAAAAAAAACACCAAAACAAACCAGACTAATTTTGTTATTTTTAATGACCTCTGTATTTTTGACACTTCTGAGTAGTTTTTCATAGAAGTGTTCATTAAATGATACTGTATTGAAATTACTTGTGGAACTGTGTGGATGAGCATTGTGAAGAGCATGTCTGTAATACTGTATTTTCTAGAGAGCTTGTTTGTGCAGCCATTACCAAAGTTATGTGTGGATCTGTGCTCAACAGAGCAGAAATGATAGACTTTTTCCTTCTATTTGATTTATATAYGAAGTTCTGAAGTGTCCTGAATTATGCAAGAGACTCCTTGGATGGCCCTACCTTGTAATTTAAGTCACAAATTTCACACATTGTTAGTTTAGTGCTTCTGTCTTAATTCTAGATTGGTACCCAATATATCCAGTGCCGACAGCTGGCAGATTGCTGAGCCATCAGCCACCTGCATTACGTGTGTAGGTTCTAGCACAGAACAGACAGCACACTGCAATTTGAGCATGCGCTTGAAACGTCTCTGCTAGCTGTCCTCATCCTTGCCGCAGTCATGCTCCATACCTCATCTTACCTCCCCTTCCTCCCCTGGCAGATGTCCAACCTGAAAAGTTCTATGCATTAGGGAGAGCGGAAAGGGAAGGCATGTTCCCTTAAATGAGTTGTTCTGAAGATTTATGTTTATTGCCATGTCACTGATTTCTTTATATGGGTATGAACAAGAAAGAAAAGCAATAGCAGAAACACAAAAGGATATTCCTTGCTATTATCATGGAGATGTCCTTGTGAATTAATTCCACAGTTTTGTGGTTTATGCAGTAAAATGTTTCAGTTCTTTYATTTTTGACTTGGTAACTTGCTCTGATTGGCCCTTTGCTCTAGTAGTGTGAGAAAGTTTAAGTTGAAGAGCATACTATTTACCTATATCTCATAATATTTGCAGCTCTACAGTGTCCCCTCTTATTCATCTCTTTGCTAAGTTAACTTCCTGGTTCTTTACAGCTTTTTAAATTTTCTTCCATAATAATTTTTGATTGTTGTCAAACTCCTGTCATATGCCACTGTCATTGGTTTAGAGCAGGAACCCTAAGCTGAACAGATACTCCAGAAGAGATTGGATATTGACTAAAAATATAAACTTTCCTACTGTCCCTGTCTCATTCTTTTTATATCCTACTATTTTCCTTGCTCTTTTGACCACTGCTGCACACTGAACAGTCCACTGTGGTGCCCACCTCAGCCTTTTTGTATTTTGTATTTTGAAACTGTTGGTCTGTTTGCTGTTCAGTTCTGAAGTAAAAGAYTCAGTGCTAAAATCAATGGTAAAACACCTGTCGATGCGAGTGGGACAGGAGCTCATCCCTCATCATTTATTGCTTTCAATTTATTGTGTTTCCTCAACCCTTTTTGATTTTTCAGTTTGAAGAAGTGTTAGTCTCTTTATCAGAAAAGTCAGGTATGCATTTTTCCAACATCTTCCACGGCAAAGGCTGATGAAAAGAAATAATTTGGATTGCCTGCAATGCCCTTATCTTCTTCAAGTGCTCTATTCGTTCCCAGCTCTAGCAAATCCAATGATTCTCTTCAAAGTTTCCTGCTTCTGATATACTAATAGGCTTTATTGCTATTTGGTTTTGTATCCTTTGCTACCTGCTCTTCTTATTTCCTTTTTGCCTTCCTAATATCCAACTTATATTTTACCTGTCATACACTTTCTCYCTTCTGGTTCCACTTGGAGTGAACTTCCATTCTCTGAAGAATAACACTTCAATTCCACTAACCTTTTGTATTTGGGGCATATAGTATAGTTATTTGCTCTTTTTATTATGGATCCTTTTCTTGCCCTCCTGTTGCCTTTCTTACAGAGGAATGTGCATAACTTTTTGAAGTAGCTCCCATGCTGTTTATAAAGAATTAGATTTCCTTACTTTTGACTTCAGGATGTTTTTGAGAAAGTTTTGTTTTGTTTTCTAAAAAGATACTTTTTCTAAATTGCAATGTTATATTGAAAGTTGTGGATACTATCCCTCTCTGGGGAACAATGCTTTGAAAATACCAGTTTACAAGAAGCGTGTATCTATGGATCTACATTGTTCAAAGTAGCCTTGACATTTAACATATTACTTACCAGTTAGTTTTACAAATTTACAGTCAAATATTGTTTGCACAATTTAATTATGGGTACCTAGATCTAAAATCTGTTATGCTGTGTCTCATTAGCATTGCACTTAACACACTGTAGAAACATTATAAATAGGTATATGCAGATGGATCCCAGGCAGATTTGACATGGGCTTTGTAATATTATGAGGGTCCAGCTGTTTACATCTCTCTGTAGGTTTAATAATACATGTTTTTATTATGAAATAGAGCTTCAATAGCACCGTGTCAATATTGTAACTCCATGTGGTCTTTATTGTTGAAGGAAAAAAAAAATATGTTTCTTTCCAGTTCCTGCTAGCTTTCTGACTAGTTGGTTTCCAGTCTTAAAGAATCATAGAATGGTTTGGGTTGGAAGAGACCTTAAAGTTCCAACCCCCCCTGCCATGGGCAGGGACACCTTCCACTMGACCAGGTTGCTCGAAGACCCACCCTGGCCTTGAACACTTCCACAGATGGGACATCCACAACTTCTCTGGGCCACCTGTTCCACTGCCTCACCACCCTCATAGTGAGGAGTTTCTTCCTTTTATCTAATCTAAATCTACCCTCTTTCAGTTTAAAGCCATTACCCCTTGTCCTATCACTACTTGCCCTTGTAAAAAGTCCCTCTCCAACTTTCTTGTAGGCCCCCTTCAGGTAYTGGAAGGCTGCTGTAAGGTGTCCCCAGAGCTTTCTCTTCTTCAGGCTGAACAACCCCAACTCTCTCAGCCTGTCTTTATAGGRGAGGTGCTCCAGCCCTCTGGTCATCTTCGTAACAGCCCTCCTCCAGACTCACTCCAACAGGTCCATGTCCTTCTTATGTTTGGGGCCCCAGAGCCTAAYGCAGTATTCCAGGTGGGGTCTCACGAGAGCAGAGTAGAGGGGGAGAATCACCTCCCTCGACCTGCTGGCCATGCTTCTTTTGATGCAGCCCAATATACSGTTGGCCTTCTGGGCTGTGAGCACACATTTCTGGGTCATGTTGAGATTCTCATCAGCCAACACCCCCAAGTCCTTCTCCTCAGGGCTGCTCTCAATCCATCGTCTGCCCACCCTGTATTTGTGCTTGGGATTGCCCCGACCCATGTGCAGGACTTTGTACTCAGCCTTGTTGAACCTCATGAGGTTCGCACAGGCCCACCTCTCAAGCCTGTCAAGGTCCCTCTGGATGGCATCCTTTCCCTCCAGCGTGTCGACCGCACCACACAGCTTGGTGTCATCGGCAAACTTGCCAAGGATGCACTCGATCCCACTGTCCATGTTGCCAACAAAGATGTTGAAGAACACCAGTCCCAATACTGACCCCTGAGGAACACCACTCGTCACTGGTCTCCACTTGGACATCGAGCCGTTGACCGCAACTCTTTGAGCRTGACTATCCAGCCAATTCCTTATCCRCTSAGTGGTCCATCCATCAAGTCCATGTGTCTCCAATTTAGAGACAAGGATGTCGTGCGGGACAGTGTCAAATGCTTTGCAAAAGCCCAGGTAGATGACGTCAGTTGCTCTTCCGTTATCCACCAACGCTGTAACCCCGTCGTAGAAGACCACCAAATTTGTCAAGCACGATTTGCATTTAGTGAAGTGAAGCCATGTTGGCTGTCACCAATCACCTCCTTATTTTCCACTATGTGCCTTAGCATAGTTCCCAGGAGGATCTGTTCCATGATCTTCCCAGGCACAGAGGTGAGACTGACTGGCCTGTAGTTCCCTGGGTCTTCCTTTTTTTCCCTTTTTAAAAACGGGGGTTATGTTTCCCCTTTTCCAGTCAGTGGGAACTTCACCAGAATGCCACAGCTTCTCAAATATGATGGATAGTGGCTTAGCAACTTCATCCACTAGTTCCTTCAGGACTCGCAGATGCATCTCATCAGGTCCCATGGACTTGTGCACCTTCAGGTTCCTTAGATGTCTTGAACCTGATCTTCTCCTACAGTGGGTGGTTCTTCATTCTCCCAGTCCCTGCCTTTGCCTTCTTCAGCTTGGGTGGTGTGGCTTGAGCACTTACCGTTGAAGATTGAAGCATTGAGTRCCTCTGCCTTCTCCATATCCCAGGTAAATAGGTCTCCTGTTTCTTTCTGGAGAGGGCCCACATTTTCCCTAGTCTTCCTTTTATCACCAGCGTACCTATAGAAGCTTTTCTTGTTGCCCTTGACGTCCCTGGCCAGATTTAATTCTATCAGGGCTTTAGCTTTCCTAACCTGATCCCTGGCTGCTTGGACAATTTCTCTGGATTCCTCCCAGGCTACCTGTCCTTGCTTCCACCCTCTCTGTAGGCTTCTTTTTTGTGTTTAAGTTTGTCCAGGAGCTCCTTGTTTACCCATGCAGGCCTCCTGGCGTTTTTGCCTGACTTCCTCTTTGTTGGGATGCATCGCTCCTGAGCTTGGAGGAGGTCATCCTTGAGTATTAACCAGTTTTCTTGGGCCCTTCTTCCTTCCAGGGCTTTATCCCATGGCACTCTACCAAGCAGATCCCTKAAGAGGCCAAAGTCYGCTCTCCGGAAGCCCAGGGTAGTGAGCTTGCTGCRCACCCACCTYGGTGCCCYAAGGATCTTGAACTCCACCATTTSATGGTCACTGCAGCCARGGCTGCYCTTGAGCCCCTCCTTGTTGGTGAGAACARGGTCCAGCATAGCACCTCTCCTCGTTGGCTCCTCTGTCACTTGGAGAAGGAAGTTATCATCAACGCATTCCAGGAACCTCCTGGATTGCTTATGCCCTGCTGTGTTGTCCCTCCAACAGGTATCAGGGTGGTTGAAGTCCCCCATGAGGACCAGGGCTTGTGAATGTGAGGCTGCTCTTATCTGCCTATAGAGGGCCTCATCCGCTCGGTCTTCCTGGTCACGTGGCCTGTAGCAGACCCCCACCGTAATGTCACCTGTCCCTGCCCTCCCTTTAATCCTGACCCATAAGCTCTCCGGGTGCAGCTCCTCATCGCTCTCCGGGTGCAGCTCCATGCACTCCAGCTGGTCATTGACATAGAGGGCGACACCCCCTCTTCGTCTCCCCTGCCTGTCCTTCCTAATGAGCCTGTATCCTTCCATTCCGGCACTCCAGTCATAGGAGCCATCCCACCACATCTCTGTGATGCCAATAAGATCATAGCCCTGCAGGCGTGTGCACGCCTTTAACTCCTCTTGTTTATTCCCCATGCTACGTGTGTTTGCATAGAGGCATTTAAGTTGGGTCCCCGAAGAAGCTACCTTACTGGCTGGAGTGGCTGGAATTCCTTTGTGCTGCTCTTCAGGTGCTCTCCTGCTGACCTGTGATCCTTCTCGAGGCTCTGGGCATCTATTGCTGGCCCTGCCATCAGACTGGTAGGAGTGGGATGGATTGAAGTKCCCCTCCCCCAATAACTTCGGCTTAAGGCCCTCTTCACCAGCTTGGCAAGCTAATGACTGAAGATGCTTTTCCCCTTCCCTGAGAGATGGACCCCATCAGCCCCTAGTAGACCAGGTTTCTCAAAGCGAGTCCCATGGTCTAAGTAGCTGAATCCCTGGCTGTGGCACCAGTCTTGTAACTATTTGTTGATTTGCCAGATTTGACTGGCCCTTTCAAACCCCTTCCTTTGACCAGGAGGATTGATGAAAAAACTACCTGCGCTCCAGAGTCCCTTACCACCGCTCCCAGGGCTCTGTAATCCTTCTTGATTTTAAATGGAATTGATGTGGGGACATAGTGGCATTTGTTTTGTAGGTTCCAATATTTTTGCGTAGTTTCCTTTCAGTAAGCTGTATTATATGCATTTAAAAGAAGAATAATCAATTGATCAATCATTCATAAAATGATACTGTTGTGATTAATGTAGATTAGACAAGCTATTGGAGGCAAGACCAATTTTTGAACTTTCTTATTCACATGCATATTTATGTACATGTGAAGCTGGATATACCACTAAAAATGGATCTTAACATTTTGAAATAYGAAGCTAATAAACTGCAAGGCAATTACCTAATTTGTAGAACTACTACCAGAATTGACTTAACCTCATCCATGAAGGACTTAACCCACGCTGAGCTTAGACACATACCCTGGCTTTCTCTGTGTGTCCCAGTTTCTTTGGTTTTGTCTGAAAGAATCATACACTGACGCTAGGGCTCACATTGGGTCTAGTGCGACCTAAACCCCAATAGAGATATAAATAATAAAGATAAATATGAAAAGGTTCCGTGCAACTTCTCTCGAATCCTTTACTGCAACACAGGGTGTGGTCCTGGCCCAGCTGAAACCTCTGTCAGTATCCCCATTTGCTGCAAATCGAACAAGATTCAAATTGGCATTTTTGTAACAGGTTAGCAATTTTGTGCACAGTAGAATGCTATTAATATAGAAAGTCTGTGGACTTGATTTCCTTATGAGTAGAATCTATAGGGTCTAGTAAAGGTTTCCTGTGTTGTCTTTAGTCATTCAGAGCCTTTTAAAGTGGGTGTAAAGTATTACCRAGCCAAAAAAMCAGTGCTTTAAACTGACTTTGAGTTGGTGTGGGACATTAATGAATACAGCCTTACAGAATATATAGTATTTTCTATATGCTRTGAAAGCAGACAGATCTGATCAGAAGAGAATGTGTGCTTTTCTTTGATTTGAACTAAAATATTTTGTTGAGAACTTAATACGAAGGGATGCTTTTTTTCCTCTTGGATTTTACTTTTTATAACAAAACRTTGCACGAACCCTTTCATACCTTGAGCTTCTCCACGGAGCACACATAATATCTGAATATAATTGTCGTGGTTTAAACCCCGCTGGCAACTAAGCCCCACGGAGCCGCTCGCTCACTCTCCCCCGGGTGGGACGGGGGAGAGAATCGGAAGGGTAAAAGTGAGAAAACTCGTGGGTTGAGATAAAGACAGTTTAATAGGGAAAGCAAAAGCCGCGCACGCAAGCAAAGCAAAACAAGGAATTCATTCACTACTTCCCATGGGCAGGCAGGTGTTCAGCCATCCCCAGGACAGCAGGGCTCCGTCACGCCTAACGGTGACTTGGGAAGACAAATGCCATTACCCCGAATGTCCCCCACTTCCTTCTTCTTCCCCCAGCCTTATATGCTGAGCATGACATCATATGGTATGGAATACCCCATTGGCCAGCTGGCCTAGCTGTCCTGGCTATGCTCCCTCCCAGCTTCTTGTGCACCTCACAGAGCATGGGAAGCTGAAAAGTCCTTGGGACGTAGACTACCTAGCAACAACTAAAAACATTAGTGTGTTATCAACATTCTTCTTATACTAAATCCAAAACAYAGCACTATACCAACTACTAGAAAGAAAATTAATTCTATCCCAGCCAAAACCAGGACAATAATTCTCTGGGTACCTTCTGTCATTTGTAGCACTGACTTTCTGTGGACTTCCAACTGGCTTCTACTGGCTGGGCATCTACCCTGTCAAAAACCATGCCATTTTTCTTACACTTCTCTYTTAGTTTAATTCCAAAGTTCTTTTCTATTAAGAAAGAACATTTTCTTGCTTGCTTTTGCTCAAATTGACTAACAAAGACTTCAAAAATTGCAGTTAAGGAGTATGGAATGTTCTGATATTGTTAAGATTTTACTTTTCTGCATGTTATGCTTAACTAATTCAAATATAATTAAATGGACATTCATTTAGCAGTGAAGATGTGGGATTAGAAATGCTCTTGTACTGCCAAAAAGTGTATTTGCTAGTGAAAATTTTTAATCTATTATTTTGATAAAATAGTGTAAAACAGTATTCTGTTAGGGTAAGTATTGGTCATAAGAGGTGCTTAGATTGTATGTATAGGGTTTGCTAACTTTGTATTTTGGTGCTATGAAACGGAAAATGTACAGGATGAAAGGGAAGTAAATGTCTAAAGACAGGATGATTTAGCTGAAATAGTATAAAATCATCTGTAGATAATAAAATACTGTCAAAAGTTACTTTGAGTCTTCTCTGAATAATACGGTTTTCATATTTTTGGATCAATATGTTTGTTTAACTTTAAAGAAGGAAGTAGTCCATYTGAGTATATGCATAATCAATACTCATCCAGTACTGGGTTATTTAAGTGCTGGTAGACTTTTGGAGTTGCATAGCATCAAAGGTGCTTTTAGTCATTAACAAAAATAGTAAATTACTTCTTTCAAGAGGGATCGGTCAATGATAAGTGTGTTACAAAGTTATGGTAAACGTAACATGTCTGACGATTTTGCAGAGTGGGTTTGAGTGTTAAGTTAAATAGTTACGTATTTTAAAGGATTTAAAGTAAGACATTTGACCATTTTATGAAATATGAAATCACCTTTTACCTGTATACATATATATACACAAACATATTGTACATGTATAGTTCCGAGAGTAAAACTTGTTCAATTTTTGCCTGTGGTTTTTATGCGTGACTTCTGTTGATGTCAGTGGGAGATGAGTATGTAAATACAAAAGGCATTAACTGGGCATGTGTAAGAAAGCAGGTAATAGTAAAGTAAATGTGATTTCTCTAGTGTTTCCTATTCTAAGTGTATTATACTAATAGTGGAAGTAAATATGGTCTGGTAAAAACTGAGTTTGTAATAATGCTCTGCGTTTTATGMATGTATGTGTGTATAAAAAATATTCTGCTCTAAACTTAATTCTATTTTTGCATTAGAGAAAACTTGAGGTCATTGTGCAGTCTTTCTGCCTTGGACTGTGACTCCACCAGATTTCACAAGCTGAAAAACCTTGATAAGTTGTGCGCTTGGATAGGAGTCCTCGAGGAAAAATGCAGKTTTTTTGGAGAAGTGTTGGTGATTCAGTGCATAGTGCTTTTCTGCCTARGGTGGTTCTGAATCCATACCCAGCATCACATTAGTGGACACGGTGCTGCTGAAGTCCTGTAGAAGACATGTWGTGCAGAGGTGTGGGTTGTCTGTGATCATTGAAGATGATGAGGTATTTTTCACATAACTCCTCTGTTACAACTAAATTTCAGCTTGGTGTTACTACCAAAATTTCTCCTGTAGCATCCACTGAACTGGATACTCTTCTGTGTGAAAATAATTAATATATTAGATACTAGATGTCTGTTGTTACAGTTGCCCTGCTTTACCTTGAAATTTTGTATATTCTTTGAGATGTAACGGTGTGTAAGTTTGATGGTTTCTTTTCTTGGTATTAATTATGTCCAGGTTTGCGCATTTTTTAGTCACGTTGCAGAGGCCGTCTCTTCATCTAAGGATTTGGGAAGGCTTAGTGATACTCTGGATTAAAAAAGTATTTACCGTGTTGAACTTGGTTGCTTTGGGGAAGAGAAAGATATACAACCTTTGTTGATTTTTCTTTTTTTTTTTTGGTACCAATTTCCGTGTTGCGCTTTTTAATTTGGGTAAGAAAATTGACAGTAGCAYGCATTTGTAGTAAAGTGCTTTAGTGCATTGTCTAAGCCTGCAGGTGGGTAGACTGTTACTACAGTTCTCTGCAGCATGTTTCTATTTTTTATTAGCTCTTTTTCATGCTCTGTTCTTTGTGTAGGTTATTGGTGTAAGTGATTTTTTTTTCCCCCCCCTTTCTTTCTTTTCTCCCTAAAGCTTCGTTCTTCTCCTCCTTCTCTCCTACTGTTTTATTCCTGGTCTGTCCATCTCCTGGGGGTGTGGGATACATTAGCTGTTTCAAGAAATTCTATTCCATCTTAAACAGTGGGCTATATCCTACTTGGTTTAGAGATGTCCATCAATTGTTCTTGCAACAGTGCGCCATTGGAGTAGAGATGTTTAAAACAAAGTTCTCTGTAATTTGCTGGTTCATCATSTAACTGTGGTTGTGCTTGTTAGCCTTGAGGTAAACTTCCTTGAAGACCAATGTACCAAGTATATGCATAATGAGTGGGACACTTTTCAGTGCTGCTGAGCTCAGCTGGTGTTACCCTTGTCTCTAATATTCTGCTTCTGCCTAGTACGTTTTCATAGTGCACCTGAAATGCAGATCCTGGAACTGCCTCTTGTGGTGTGGGAAGAAAAAGTGACTGGCTTGCTTCTGTGCGTAGTTCTGTCTGGAAAGCATGCAGAGCAGAATTACAGTGCAGATAACCATGTCAATCATTTCTCTAAATAGCGGCACTCAGAGGACTGTGCTCCCCCTGTGGAGGAGCTAGGAACTTTTCACCATGAAGCGGCTGTCTTGCAAGTCAGATTTCCCCATGGATATTTTTTTTTTTTTTTTTGTCTATAGATGTCTATAGCATACTGTTGCCACCAGTATGCTAGATAGTTGATGATACTTTGACAATTGTTACAGCAGTGTGTATTCATCTAAATCATACCCTGCTGGTGTAGGCTATTGCATCAGCATGGTATGCTATTTCAGTTATATTACCTGTTATATTTGGTCCCAAATGCTACTTGAAAAAAAATATTTCAGGGAGCTTGTTTGAAGACCCTGAGTGCTTCAGAGCTGCAGAAGCAAGCAACCTGGTCCAGCTCCTACTCTATAGTGAAGAGATCAAAACTGACATCCCAAATAGATAACGTAATGCTGTGCCAGTTTGGTGAGGCACAGTAATGACTTGAGATCGTAGGCATTATTACTCCTAAGAGGCTTCCTTGTTGAGAGCCCTGCGTGTAAACTTTGTAACTATGCCCCACGTGTATTTCTTTGCTTATGCTAAGGAATAGCAGGAACATATTGCTCACTTTAGCAGCTGTATGTGTCAGTGCATGCTCTAAAATAGATTCTTCTCAATCCTATCTCAAGGATACACAGAACCTTAAACCGACTGTTTTTTTTATGAAAAAGCTTTATAAAGCACTGTTTGTATACTTAGTTGTTTTGCTTGGTGAGAAGATAACCACCTTTTTTCCTGTGTTGCTAAGTTAACTTAGGCTTTGCTCCCAGAAAGTACTTGTCATTCTGTGAGTGGGCATCTGGTGTGAGGAGAGCAGCTGTTACACTGCCAGCTAATTGTTCCACTGCACGCAKATCAGCATGTCTTGTGTTCTTCTGAAATCTCAGTAACTGATCCTTGTGATTAAGGTATCGCCTCAGCTTCTTTTTCCTTTTGATTCTCATAGCAAGAAGGGATTGCAAATGTGATATTGAAACAGAAAACACAGAAATTATTATTCTGTTTTTTTTGAGATGTTGTGATTTTAACTTTCTCTCATGGTTTTTGAGTGCTTGAAATTGGCGAAGTAGTAAAGCTGAAGCTCCTCCCCAAAAACAAACAAAAAAACCACACAGGGATAAAGAGAGCAATTAGGCTCTSTCATCTCTAGTCATGTTTGCTCAAATAAATCAGCTGAACACCATKGAATACGCCATCAAATATCCCTTTGAATGTTTATTGTGGGGCAGACTAACAGTTCTTAGATCACTTGCGCAGGTAATTCTAGCCAACTCTAAGACAGATTTAATGCACAAAACATTGCAGAGGTCTTTTCAATCACATTTTCAACCAGAGATATAGTCATATTACTCCAATTTGAAAAGTTTCTTCTAAAAAGCATTACCAGTTAATGTCTGATGTGCCAAGTTTAATTGACCAATTAAACAATTTAAGATTTTCTTCCTGCTTGGCTCTGAAAGAGTTAACAATATTGCTTTATTGGTTTATTGAGTTTTCTTGTACTTTGTATTGTCTCTTGGGCTCTTTGCTTCTCCATACCAATTCTTTTATATGTTACGTTATTGACTTTTTCTTCTCTCTATGCAGTCTAAGTAGCCGTGGCATGCAAATGCTTTCTGATGTATTGAGAGAAATATTTGTTGCACATTTTGCTGTATAAATGGAGCATAAATTTCAAAGGGGATCTTGATATCATGAAATAGCTGATTACAACTTACTTTGTGTTTGACCTTCTGTATCTTTGCTTCACGTTACAACATGGTAATTAAAAGTGATCCTTATGGGGGGATTTTTTTGTGAAAATTAGCTCTCATTTTCACTAAATACAGGAATGGCTGTGCTAGATTAGGTAAGACTAATGACGTTTTCCATTCTCTTGTAATTGGCATGCAAATGGTAGTTAATGGTTTGCAACTTCATCAGAAGTTGTCGATTCCTCCCTGCACCAACTATTTGTAATTGCAGTATAAACTTGTATATTTGCCTGGAGTRCTCTGTGCAATGGCATTAGGAGAATATGTTTGTAATTTCTTGGTTAACCAGCAACATCCTTAGGTCGTTGTTTGCAAGAAACTGGGTCTCCACTAAAGAGGTCAKAATGGTCAGGTAGCACAGGTAGATGGAAAACTAACAAGGTTTGTAGGTAAAAGCTATGAAGACCATTCGGATTGGCTTCCTCTCTTCTTCCTTAAACCGTAAGGCTGAATTTCTATTCATGTGACAGTCTTTGCCCGGGGTTACACAAGAGCTAAACTTACTCTCCTGCATGACTACACAGGGGCCCTCGTTAAGGATGGCTTAGTGGCTTATTACCCCCCAACCCATCCCTGAAAATATTTTTTWAAATCCTGTTTATATTCTCAAGTTTCCATTCCTCTCCCACACACCTATCTCTTCAGCTTTCCCACGCACCCACCTACCTACCCACAGAATTACTTTAATTACATGTTACTCATGTGTGGGCTTACTTACCACTTCTCCCTGCTTAATCTGTTCCYTTTCTAGGGTCAGTATGAAAGAGTGACTTCATTCAAACATTTAACTTTGGTATCCGTCAATATTAGAAAGACAATAGCAAGGCATGCCGATCTGTCTTGGCTTAACCTCCAAGCAGTTGCATCCATCTGTAAGTTTGAAGCTGCTTTATGGTCTGCCAGTGACGTGACAGGGTGAAATACATATCACAGGCAGAAGTAGACAGAGGACAATTTTCTTATTAMCTAGATATGCATTCAGGAAATGGTTAGAAGTTCTTCCTTTCAGACTTCACCGGAAAAGGAATTAGACTGAGCTAATATTCTAGCACGCACATTGTGCTGCATTTGGTCTTTCTGTGATATGCAGAAAGATTTGGGTGGTCATTTTAAATTGCACAGATCTAGCCATTAAATGGCCAATAATTTATTAATTAGTTGTAGAAATAGGTAGAAATTCCAGATGAAGGTATAAGTAAGAGTAACCTGGTTTGTTCTGTGAATTAATCCTACATATATATAGCAATTTCTTTATGAAAGTGTGACATGGAAATAGTAATCTGCATGTCAAGATACTTGCTACTATTTGAGGAAGACCAGAACAGTTGGGTTGTTTCTGTCCTGGTTATACTGGAAGATAAGAATGCAGCTAGGAGGTCCATTCAGGCCATTAGGCTATAGGAGATGGACTTTGGTTATGAAAGCATGCATACCTTTGCACTGTAAACTGCAGGTAACTTATGTTTAAAACTATTAATAGGAACATAAGATAACTGCCGTAGTGAATCTGAGCTTCTTACTATATAATTTTCTGATTTTGATATGAAGATCACTATTYAAAGAAAAATACTTATTATTCTTATTACTATGCTTTTCTGATTTCTATTAAAACCAAAATGCTTTAAAATATATTTATAACATCACTAAATTAGAATAATAATACATGCACAGATCACTATCTTTATTTTAAAAATTCAAGTACTCTTAAAACTAAGTTTACTCCTGCTGTCATAGGTTTTGTTCCCAGTTAAGACAGTTTATACTATACAGTTGCATCTTGTAGCTAGACACAATTTAAAATAATGTACACATTTGATAATTTATTAAAATATACATTTACAGTAGARTGCCTCTACCAAAACGTTACATGCAGTTCTCCCACAGCAAAAGCAAAACCCCTGTTCTGTTTCTCTCTGTGTGAAACCTATTTAGTATAAAATTGAAGTTCTTTCATGTTGCTATGTGAGCAGTTGTTAACTTCAAAAAAGAGAGTGTCAGCTGATTAAAGTATAACTTGATCTTACTGGAGGTTTGGKKTTTTTTTTGAGATGTGAGTAGTTGCTTTGTTTTTACTTATGTGATTAAAGGTGAACATTTAGTTACTTTGTTGGCACTGCAGGGATAGAGGGTAAATATTTCCTAATATATTGAGAAGGTTTTACGTACGTATATAAAATAATTGCTAATTAAAAAAAAAAAGCATAAATGCAAAACCTGTCTCTCCTTTTGCTTGCTTCTTGCCTGTTTTTAATCTTTGTGTGTATTTTAGTTGTTTTGTCTTCCTTTTCATCTTTACGATACTTTATTCCCTTTTTATAATCTTTCTCTGGTTTTCCTTTTATGTTATTTTTCAGTATGCCTGCTTTGTCTCTGCTTCCTGTTTCTTCCCAGTTTTTGCTTATTCCAAGACTATCTAGTAGTTTACTTTCCTTTTTCCCCCCAGTAGGAGTTACGAAGCCAGCTACCATTGATTTGAATGTGGCATGGAGAGAATGTGTAATCTTCTGAAAGGAATATGTAGTTGATGTGAAGAACATACACAAGTTCTCTGGTATTTCTGTATCTAGGTTGCTGCATCTTGCTGGCTCTAGATGCTTTTTCAGATCCCACGCAGTTGTGTTGCAGTGTCAGCATATTGTGCTGCCTTTTTTGATTTAGAAAAGCCTCTCAAGGGCTTTCTAAGAGAGACCCCTCAGGCCATCTACTACTCTTGCTTAAAGGGGCTTTCTGCGTTCGCTTTTCCAGTGGAGACCTCTTTAAATCTCACCCCGTGAAACAGTTGCCACTGCCATTGATCTTCTCTTCCCTTTCTGAGAACTGCCTCTGAACTACAGTCAGAGTCTTACCCCACTATACAAATTCTGAGATGCCCATTTAAAATCCATATCCAAATGTCAGGAGAACGTGTAAGTGCTCTTCAGGTCCTTCACAGCTGCAGCAATCGGTTCTGTAAAAATGCTTGTGAGAAGGAGGGGATWAAAGAGTGCCTGTGTGGCAGCTTCTTATCAGCCTCTGCCACAAGGTCTGATAACACCTCCAGGTGTGGTGGACAAAGAACGTGAAACTCTATCAATGGAACAGAGGACTTCAAAGATTGTTTGCCATTGAGGACATCTCAATCTTTGTATATTGACTGACTGCAGATTCTGCAATAAGACTGGCACTGCCTCCCAGCTTCCTTATACCTTGAAAAGTAAGAATGGAGGGTTTCTCTTGCTGTGCTTTTTTGCTTCGAATTGTAATTAAAATACTTTTCTTCTATTCTCTGATTTATAAAAGGAAAATAAAGTGGCAGAATGCCTTCTGATTCAATCAAAAGAGAAGAGGAAAGCGTGATTACAATCGGCAAGTCTTTTCTATGCCTGTGKTTTTTTGTTGCTGTTATAAAAAGTGCGTCAAAAGCAGTCAACTATTTAATTCAATAAGGATTCATATAAGTTCCAGCTGTTCCAGAACAGTATCTAAATATTTGATTTGAAAACAATATGTGTACCGACACTGCAACATACTGCAGGCATGATCACCCAGCTATCCAGAAAGATCTAAGTCTGACAGTGCTAATTAGGGTTTGCAGATGAACCTTCCGTAGTGGTAGCTTCAGTTAATAAAAGATCTTGTGGGTTATAAGCACATAATGTGTGAGATAAGAGATGTCCACAAAACTGAATGGAAACTATGTAAATTTACTATTTTCAAGTTATAATAATACTGGGACACCTAATTTTGCTTTTCATAATGGCATGTGATATATTTTGTAATATGTTCCTATTACAAAAAATGTTATCTTCTTGCTGCCCTTATTTAAAGAGACTTATTGCCAAAAATATAGTTATAAAATGTCAATTTACTTAAAAATATTTGAAAGCATTAATCTTAACATGAAATGATATTCAAAAAGAAATTCTGTGKTTTTTCACTTACATTGAGGAAAAATTAATAGTTCAGGCCAGAGAAATTTGCTTTTAACTTGTGCATTTACTTGCAAATGTAGGAATTCTGTTGCCTATTTGCTCAKAGTCCTTATTATTTTTGTTTTAGGGATATGGAAATACTTGGGTTGTGCTGAGAAATATGGTTTCTCGTGGACACGTTCCCTCCCCTTCATTTCCTTTTTTACATACTTTTCAAGTACAGTGTTACCAAATTTAATGAAACAGATGCGAGTTTCACCTCTGAATATTTGTATTTTCCATACATAAGCTCTTCCTTTTTTTCTTTAAAGAAAAATTGGCAGGGATAGGTGGCAAACTGTCCTAACCTGGAGCAGGAGAAATAGTGGAGCTTTGTTTTTTGTGTATGAATGTCTCCTTTTTCTCTTTTTAATACAGAATTTATTCTAGTTTTGACAGTGTGTTTGGGCAAAAAAATATTAGATGGTGTTAAAAAGTAAAGGATTTAAAAGAGAAATAAAAATCAGGTAAAAAGATAGATTTTAAGCAAATTGAAAAACTTTTCTTTTATAGTAATCCCTTAAAGTGATGAGCTTAAAATATGTAACAACTAGTGGTTTTTTTTAGGAAGCTTGCTTAAACTCCCGGGTTTTTAAAATATCTTTCTGATTTACAAAATCTAAAAGTTAAAAGTTGGAGGAGTAAATGTGTTTGTAAGGTAGACACTGAATAATTTCTAATGCATGAACGTTGTTTGATACTCTTGAGCGGGTGATACTATACTATATCCCAGTAAATTTGCACCATGGTACACAGTACTTTAGTGACAAAATATGGTTTTAACCTCAGAGATAAACTCTTGCAAGCACTTATAACTGAAAGGGTTGTGTACTGCTGTTCATAATAATCAAACAGAACTTCTTACAAAGTTTTTAGATTCAGAAATAGAAGCCTACGTAGCGGGGTCCTGAGTTTATGCAGAGCTGCTGGATGGTTGTGTTTAAATACACTTGCATTATAAGATTTTGCCTTTAATACAAGCTGATGGRTGACATTTTATTTGGGTTGTACGCATTAACTGAGACATCACGCTTGTGCTGAAGTGTCAGTAGCTGCTGGTATGCAGAAAGATATCCAATAATGGCTAATATTAGGGCTATTTAAAATTTTGTTTTGAAGGTAATCTTTAGCATATACTTGTAGTTATAAAGCTTTGGAACGCTGCAGTCTCCACTCATTGTAAAATTGCTGAAGTTAACATACAGACTGGCAGTGTATGTACTTGTGAAATGGCTCACTCATGCAATGAAAGCACTTTCACACCAGCATAAAATGTTGCTATTGGCTTCTTCCTGTCTCCAGCAAGCATTTCCAATTTTAGAATTTTCTTCCTCTCAGTTTTGAGCTAGGCTGCCTCTTTTCTTTTTTCCCCAGAGTTGAAAGTGTTGCAGACCCATTCCTTTCAACTTTCTGTTCTCTCTTGACAGAAACTTGCAGCCATTTCCCATGTTACTTCTCTTTTTCCATGTACAGCAAAGTCARTTTTCCAAAGATTCTAATGTGTTTTATAGACAAAACATGTTCAATCAAAAGTACTAGTGTCTGAATCACTGATTTTGTTCTGTGCTTTCTAATGGAAAGAGCCAAGGTTTTTCTCTTTCTATTATTATTGTTACAGCAAGAGGTACTTCTGTTTTCAACACAGGTGTGGTTTTTTGATTTTGCTTGCTTTTTTGTTGTTGTTGTTTTTCAAATACATACTYTGAGGACAGCAAATTTACTATGTCCCATGTGTCCACCTTAGCCCAATGCATCTAATTTTTCTGCCTGGAACTTTTATCCAGGTGCAGCTTGAGGACTTGGGATATTTGYCTGGGGTTTTTCAAAGTTAAGATTCCCAAACAGACTATTACCTGCCTAGAAATGTAGCATATACTCACTGTGTGCTAGATGATACAGACAATGTTAATAATCCTAACTATGCATGTGTAGCAAGTCTTGTCTATAGTAAAAGTAAGTCATTTTGTATGTCACATTTCTGACTGAAAAATGTGGCAGTCCTGCTAGTCACGTATGCTCTGACCACCCACTATATAAAATTGCTTTCTACTGTCATCAGCTGTTTAATATCTCTATAGACAATCTTTTCAGGTAGCAAACTGAATCTAGTCTTAGTATCTCCAATTTCCTTAACCTAAACACTCATAATGTATTGGCCCAAATTTGAGTAGCTTTCTAATTAATTGAATTATTGATTTGGTATGCTGATTTGACATATTTCAGACACTGATCACTTAGACCTGCTAAGTTTAGAACCAGCTAGCTAACATAATTTAGGAACCTGGTATTTTTTATTTTGATTGAACTTACTGTGTCCTATTCTTTTAAGGCTTTTGCCTTCAGTGGGAAGGAAGGAGGGCTCATATTCCTGAATATTCAAGTTTTGTATATTTGTCTATCTGTCTATTTGTCTGTCTATCTATTTTCTTCCATGAAGAATGGTACTTTGTCTTTATTACAAGTAAAAGGAGACTTTTTSGAAAGTTAGAGTTACTCTAGAAAGAGTAACTAGTAGTAACTTACTACTCTAGAAAGAGTAAAGAAAGCATAGTTACTCGTCATTACTTAAGACATTCACAGGAAGTTTACTGCATGTATAGCATAGTCATTCCACAGGTATCAGAGCAATCATTTGAGTTTAGACTAGACCTGAATCTGTTTTACAACTTACCTTTTAATGAGCATTACGAGCATACTCCATTCTCTTCTGGAAAGCTGTCTGCCCTCAGGTTCCTGCTGCTGGGACTGTAAAGGGGGGAACGAGCCTGGCTGGTGGTATGTTTGTCGAAGTTGGTTGCCCCTGCAACAAACCATACGTTTACTACAAGGAATTGTTCTTGATCATACTTTTAAGGTGAAGAAGTGGGAATTACCTAGGAAATCCCTGAGATAGTTGAAAGTACTAATCCTTTGGGGATGCTTTGTAACACCTACTGATCAATCAAATGCAGTATTTGCTCAGCAGTTTTCAGTAAGAGTAGATATTTCATGCCAAACRTTATTTACATTATTTACAGGTGGGCTCTTTGGTAAATTGAATAGTGCCCAGGTGATAAATTTGTTGCTCTCACATTTGCTAAAACACCTTTGTACCTTGATCTTCTTCTGATAAGGTTTGTGAAAATAATATCCTAGTGCATATTTAAGGCCAATTTTATCACTAAGAGAAAGAGCTTTGAGTGCTGTGAGGGCTTGAAAAGGTTTTTTTTTCTTTGCTTCAGTCTTATCTCTGCATTCATGAATTCATTGTCCACTCTCCTTTATAGTAAAGGCTGAGTGGGAAATACACAGAATATCTGAGGCTGATGTTAATGCTGCAGGACTGGAACATGGGGGTTCAGTGTTGCACTGTACAAGCTTGTTGGTGCTGATGAATTACCTTGTCACAGAGATGTAACCAATGTTATGAAATCTTACTGTGGTTTTTTTCCTCATAGAGATGTCATAGTGACTGAAGGAGGATATATGACATGCTGCGTTACTGCCTTAGGACCAGAATGTGTTGTCTGCTTTGGTGCAGCTGAGGGACAAAGGGGTTTATATTACTAGCAGCTTGTCAGGGCACAAGGCAATCTATTGGTGCATTATAGGGCTGCTCTAATCTGATTTTGAATGCAAGGTGACCCTTCTTTGTTTTCTCTAAAATTTCTGRTATTTTACCAGCTGATGGTTCCTTATATGAGGGAAGTTGAATTGCATTTCCTACCAGTCTTATGGAGTAGCACAAAATGATTTKAGATAGAGAGCTTGCAAGCTTGTGACCTCAAATGATAAAGTTACTTAGATTTGGGAGTGGACTATAAGACTGAGATATTTCTGAATGTGATGCTACTGTTTTGATCTAGTGTGATTATTTGTTTCTTGTTGAGTTTAGAGGATGATCCCCTCCAAGTATCTGATGAAAAGATTGATTTCATCCTTGTGACCATTTTGTGATATTTTGTTGAATTACAATTATTGTTTTTTCCACTTTTGCAGAGGAGGAACTAGGGTACAAGTAGTTTAAATAACCTGCCAGGGGCAAATCTGTGACAAAACAGATTGCAGCAGCTGGCTGTCCTGAACCCAAGTGTCTAGRCTGAGAGATAGTCTTTTTCCCATAACAACAGGATGCTGTTGCTGAATTTCATTTTGAACTGGTGTGTGCTTCTGGAGCATTGAGCATTGAATAGATCACAGTCTGAGGCTGATTTGTGTGAATGCTGTTTCAGGTATATGAATAAGAAAAAAAGGTTGTAAGATACTCTGTTACTTAGGAAATGTGTATGTTTTTTTAAAAAGGCAAAACTCTACAGCTTGTTTTAACTTTCAGACATACCATGCAGACCATGTGAAGCTAACATCTCTTTGTCCACCTGCACCCCCCCCTTGTGATACGTGGTGAGGGTAGTGTCGTTGTCTGTGGTAGCACCTAGCAAGATGCATCTGCTCTTTTGCTTTGGCATAGTTTCCGGCTCTCTTCCACAGAGGAATGGGATTGAGAAGTCAAAGAAGGGGCATGAAATGATATGAGGAACATGACTTCTGCCAGGATCATGGCAAAAGTTGGCAAGGGTCTAAAACTCCCTGTAGCATGCTAAATACGAAGGCATTCTGCTTTACAAATACAGGGACCTGTGGCTGTCAAGAGAGAGGGAGACTGAAAACGAGCCTTTGACTTACTGGGTTGTTGAGTTTAAAACCTGCACTGCAAAGTCTTGAGAAAGCTGCAAGAAGGGTGGCAGGAGATCACAATATGGACAAGGAGSATGACCGGGAGGGGGGTTGACTGGCAGCATCTTGTTGGAGGAGGGCACTATAGAGAGCAAAGCACCTCAGCAACTCTTAWGTTTGGGTTTTCTTTTCTGCATCAAATGCAGCAGCCAAGGCCAATAGTAATCTGTATCTCAGTRTAAGTACCAGCGAGCAGAAATCCCTGAGAGGCTGAGACTGAATTCTTGTTCTTTCAACCATTGTCCCTGCCTAAGTGTGCAGAAGATGGTAATGGAGCAGCAGATACCCTTTTTTCCTTTCCTTTTTTCTTTCTTCTTTTTTTTTTTCTTTTTTCTTTTTGCCATCACTCAGGTGCCTGTGGATAGGAGGATAATGCCTTACCCTGCCACAAACCCCCACAGAAAGCAAAGAAATGACAGGTTTACACAGGCATTGTTTTTCCTGGAGAYACGCTCAGCTTATGCAGTGGTGTTTGTTAGCCATAAATTTTATGAGACTGTTTGTAAGCTTATAATTTTGCCTTCCTCATGGTAGGTTTCAGTACCTCACATTTCATACTGATTTGCCAGGAAAAATATTTGCAAGCAACACTGTATTTGTGCAATATTTGTACAATACAGTAATCAACTGCAGGTATTTTCTCAAATGTAGCTATACATATGGCATGGGGACATTTAGCACAGCATACATACTGCCTGAATTGCCATATATTGTGGAGGTTTTTTTGTTGAATACAGAGCATGATACGTAGTTGGAGAATCTGACTTCAGAATTGCAATGATTCTTGTGCCAGGAGTACTTCCGTGTATTGTTTTGCTACAATATGCTGTTGAATATTGCAGAAAGCATAACAAATATATTTGCTGTTTCTAAAAAATTCTTTTTATTTTAGAATAAAATTTTCATGAGAAGATTTTCTTCWCATTGGCATGAGACCATATTTGAGGCATTTGGCAATTTTGTGTCTAGTCATTTGCATGGCTAGTAGAAAAATAGTTTTACTTTGCATTAATGTTTTTGTTAAAAATATGGACTGTATGCYAAAGTGATTTTAAATTCAGGCAAAAAGAAATTATAAATGTTCCTAAACAATGATAGCTAAAATACAGTGCTGTATATGAGCTTTCAGTTTGATAAATACTTACTTATGAGGTCATAAATACTTGAGGTACAAAAGGTTAATGTAGTGTGAAAGGCTGTAAAACACAGCGAGCAACCTGCTAGATCATAATGATGCATTGGTACCTTTCAGTATGAATGCTAGTGGTTATAAAATCTTTGGGTTGAATTTATTCTGTAATACAAGAATGTAAACCCAGAGTATCTTCACTGTGTAGTTGTACTTATCTTTTTATATTTATTTCTCTTTGTAAAAAAAAAAAAAGGCTCTCATCTGCTCATAAGTGCCCACTGACTGAAAATGATAAAAAACTTTGACTAATATAATTTCTCAAGAGCATATGTCATAGGTGTTGTCTGTGTACTCAAAGTAAGTAATAAAATGAAGTAATACTCAGTGATTTTTTGCCTTCTGTCTATTAATAAGTTTCCATGAGATAAAGTAAGCAATAATGCGTGAAGGAAACAAAAGTGGTATAAATCCTGTAAAGTAGTAATACAGTTTACCTTTGAGGGGAAAGAAATACAATGCTAAATTCACAAAGTGAGCACTTACTGAATGGTAAAATTGACTTTATCATAATAAAATATAGTATTTCTCAGCTTTAGAAGTCTTCTGCCGTTTATAGCTGTCTCCAATATGCTGATGCAGCTAATATTTCTCCTTTAATATCTACCTCTGTGAAGTGTTAATTTTCATGCTTTGGTGATCATTGCTTTTTATTGAAGCAAATTACTTCCTCTTACTCCTATATCAGAGCTTATGACAGATTAGGATAATTTTACTGTAATTAATCTTTTGAGTCAGTTCCACTCTTTTCAATGAAGCGCCATGTCTTGGCCAGGCTAAATTGAATCAGTTAATAAAATCTGGAATCAAATATGAAAAACTTTTACTTGCAGACTGTTGATGCTTGCTTCTAGCCTTCTCTGCTCTCTGGTTACAAAAGAAATATTTTACTTTCAATTTATTCTCTCAATGAAGTACACCTCTATCTGGAGGATATTAAATAGTTTTGAGGAATTAAACACGAAAAATGTCTATGGGAAAATATTTGATATAGATACATCCACCTGCTAATGCAGAAGCCTGTTTATTTTTTTATTATTATTTTTAGATGTTGAAAATCAACACTTTCTGTTATTATTAAGGTACAATTTAAAAGTTGATAGTGCAAATATATCTTTAGTAAATCTCTGTAGATTACTTTTTTTTAAGACCATATTTAAATTTGCAAAGAACACTGCGAGCAGGTTCTGCTCTGACAGAATTAACACAGAAAATACCTGTGAGAGAACAGAAAGTGAAATAGGCATCTTGTAAAAGCCTCCATAACATCTCTGAAAATAACGTATTTCTTAACAAATTTTGAGATGGTTTATTTTATTTTGGGACAATTGGTCAAGCTAGAAATCCAAATAACAAAACCCCGGCAGGCCAGTATATCAAGTTATGGGTATATGACTCATATTGTCAAATGCTGCTTTGTGTTACAAAATACAGGATTTTGATGATAACACAAAAAAGTATTATATATTACCAACTCATACTGTATATTAGGTTATGAGGCTTTTTGTGTCATACTTCTGTGGAGAAACTTAGTTTGTTTATTTTGTTCATTAGGGGTTTTTTTGCTATAATATTCTGAGAGTCTGCATTACATTAAAGCAGCCACAGCTGTTCGGTCATTCTGATTGACTAACTGTATATTTCAATAGTGCCTCTTCCTTTTTTTTCTTTAATTAAATATCCTCCTCATGCTACAGTAATCATGGGTATTCTTAATAGAATTGCATGGGGAACTTAATTAACCTTTTCTTCTTCCTTTTTATTTAAAGGAAATTTGAAAAAAATCAATGGCGTGGTTTCTGATTTAATGCATGCACCCCACAATGTCTATTAGAGGCTCTTCACATGAGTAAGTCAGGTGAGACAGAACTGCTCATCTTTAGCTCACAATTCATTTTCTTTCAGCTGAAATGTTCACCTGACATTCTAACCGGGGAAGAGTAAGAGCCCTGAGTATATGCGTTAATAAATATATATTCTTCATGAATTTATATAATCTCATAACTGCAGTCATTAAAACATATTGGATGATTATGCAAATAACTGAAGGMATTTCAAATCATACCTACCACTTGTGAGTCTCATTTTTTGACCTGCTTYTCTTTCTTTCGTTTTGTAAATAATAATTAAAAATGCTTGTGATACTTTTTCTCTAGCTATTGAGTGGTCAAGAGATGCACAGTGTTCTGGAGCAGATGAATTCTATACTGAGATGGAAATGAGCAAGACAGTAAAGGTTATAATTTACAATTTTAGTTGTAAATCCATTTCAGAAGTCCAACAAAGAGCAATTTTGACAGTATTTCCTTTAGAAGTAGATGAAGGAGGAGGTGTTACAGAAGTAGATGATACTAAATGTAAATGCAATTCATGCCATATTTCTGTAAGCTATTCTTTTATCTTTCTCTAGATGAAGTCAGTTTAAGTATTCTCAGTTTATTATATTTCTAAATGAGTTTTACTCCCAATAGCTGTTAATTATTGCTGTAACTTCCTCTCATATTAGTATCTAAGTTCTACACACAAAAAAAAGATGATTCTTAGCTCATTCTGAATAAAATCTGTCTTTATAGACTAAAAAAAACCTCTGTGATTTCCTCACATTCCTGAATTACGATACATACAGTGCAGGCTTGCTTGTCAAACTGAATGACCAAACCTTTTTCTTCCTAAAAAGTGGTAAATGCAGTAAGAGTATAAAGTAGAATGAAAATTCCATACCTAGAAAGGAACAAAAAAGAACCATGAAATGGTTTCTTTTGAGTATATTTTAGATTACAAATGTTTTCTATAACAGCATTGAAGCTAAATGTATTTGGATGTCCCTCAATAGCTGAAGAAACTAAAAATCTGTTTGGCTGAGATTTTATGCTAGTTAGGGAGACAAGCTTAGGTTTAGAAGCAGGTTTCAAAAAAATAACTGAAAAATATTTTCTTTCCCCTTTTTCCAGTTTCAGTCCACTAACCTATATAGGTGGTTGACTTGTATGGATTGGTGGAGCTTTCTTTTGCATTAGAGGTTTGAAGTACAATGAAAAAAATGGAAAAATAATTCCTTAAATTTCATCAAAGACTGGCTTTGGGATATCAGAAACGGGCATTATTCCCACAGAGGGTGGTGGCTGATAAGCTGGCTGTGTGATGGACATCTGGCATAGAATTCTTTTGTTAGTTTTTCTTAAGTTATGTTCCTTTTTTCTTTCAATTGGCAGGARATAATAAAGCAGTTTTTAGTCATAATTCAAGGAATCTGGTGAGCATTACAGCTAACAGTTACTAATATGTGAAACAAAGCGTGTCTAGAGAGACTTCAATTATGTTACGCAGGTTCAGGATAAATGGTGGAAAGGACACTAATGCAGAAAGGAAAAAAAATCCTAAGAACTAACAGATGATGCAGTAATCATGATTGCACAAAAAAGAAATATATAAGTAGTACTTATTTATTTCTTTACATAGTTATACTATTATAGTGTCTACTATATGTATGTAAAGAGAATGTGCAAGAGAGGAATATGGGAATCTTAGATATACAAGTAAAATTTAAGAGGAAAATAGTGTAACTATGTAAATCAGTGCACAATGAGGAAAGTGATTATGCTGGAGTGCCTTCCTGTAGCATATTAATCCTTCTTCTCTGAAGAGTGTCTTGTTTGTTTGGGTTATGGCCATTAGATGCTAGATGTTGTAGAACAGTGATGGGAGAAGATGACGTACAGTTGTCATTTGCCGGCAGAGTGTTTACATAATGTTTATTCTACTGCAGTTTCAAGCAAAGGTGTGAAGGCTTGCATTTTTCTGTGTCTAAGAGTTTGTTTCTCTTTTGCACAGTCATTGAAAACATGGTCCTCAGTTCRTATACGTCAGAAAGTATCTGGGCACACTTAGTACATCTGTAATATCCTTGCAAGATCATTGTGAAGATTAACAAGCTGTACACATTGTGACCGCTTTTCAGTATTGTGAGGATTTTCATGAAGCACTAAGCATGACAGCAGAAGAGGAAAAAGGGATGTCCTGATCTGATTTCTTTTATAAATAATTTTTTAAAATGCAATGCATGCAAGACTGCCTAACAGATGTAGGTGAAGTGTGTTGTGGGAGCTATGTATTCCAAGGCAGTTAAGTACTTTTATGAAATAACACGTTCGGCGTATATGATGGAGGAAGGAATGAAAAGCCATGTCTTTACAAATACATAAATATATGTAGCATAAAACCAAATAGGAATTACCTGAATAATAACCCCACCTGTACTTTGAAAAGGATATACAGAATATTTGAAGAGATAATCCTGGCATATTTCAGAAAGATCCCATTCCCACTTGGGGTAATGGAGAGAACTTTGAGGGGGGAGCTTTTGAGCTGAACAGTTGCCTTTCTAGAGAGTTTCTTGCGTCTTTTGATGTAATTGATGTCAGATACTGGATCAGGATAACCATTTGTATGATTACATTTGTGAAGCCTGGTATTTGAAACAATACTTTTTCAGAAGCAGCAGTGTGTGTACAGAATGCAAGTTTGGCCCAGATAACTGCAATGAGCAACTCGGAGCTGTCGCTGATATTTTTAGAATTTTTCGTTGTGTGGGTTGTTCCATAAAAGCAACAATACTGATTTTTTTATCTCACTTGTTTAGACTAAAGTTCTTTTTGAAAATTAACTCAAAATCTTATCATTATTGTATTACATTATTAATGCATCAATGGTATCAGTAGCAAGTATTTTGTTCAGTTAGTAAATTATTTTTTTCAGAGGTGATGTGGCTTAGACACTACATGTTGTATTCTTTTTCTTCATATGTGCCCGCAACAGATTTGTGAACCAAGTCAGGTAAATTTGAGCAGCATTCTCAAGACTGCGAGGCTGGACAGGTGCAAATAAAGAATAATCAAAAGAMAGTGGATTTAAATCATTGAATTGGAGGGAATAAATTTGGTCTGCAGATACTTTATTGTTGATGACATTATTCAAAATAAAAGAATCCACTTAATGCAGTACTGTTAAATTAAAAACAAAAGCATATTGATTAAAGTGAGCAACTATGAGTCAGAAAAGGAGAACCAGTCTGTTATGGAAGAATAAAATGCATTTATGTACATAATTTGCAGAGCACAAGAGCACTAATTTCTATCAAGCAGGAAATTTTTGCCCATCCAATTAAAGATTTTTCCCACTCCCTTTTTAGATATTCTTCCTYTGCATGTTGTTTTCTTACGATGTTCTGGCATCAGCCTTTATGAACTGATCCTTGTCAGGACCTTGAGGGCACTGCTGGGCCTTGCTGGCCCTGCTCGGCCCCCCCCGGGCTTCCCCGCGCACTCCCACCCGTGGCCCAGGAGCTCCATTTCAGTCCAGCCCAGGGCCCCCAGTTCATGCCCCAGCGACAGTGTAGGAGCACTGGTCTGCACCTCAGCCCCAGCCCTGCCCTGCCTGGCCATGGGACCTGCTGAGCTGGACTCCAACCTACTGATTGATCTGCTCTGTCCTGTTCTGGCCTCGGCTCTGCCCCATCGCTGTGTACCTGCCTGCTGATCGCTGGGCTGTGTCCAAGCCTSATTATCATCACTGGGCCTGATCTTGATTTGCTGACAAATCAAGCAGGATCAACTGGAGTAGGTTGCTCAGGACTATGTCCGGTCAGGTGTTGAATACATCTAAGTGTGGAGCTCCACAAGCTCTCTGGGAAATTCCTTCTAGTGTTAAAACACTCTCACAGGAAWTTTTTTTCCCAGCATCTAAACAGAATGTCCTGTACTTCAGTTTTTGCTCATTGTGTCTTGTCTTGCACTGGGCACCGTTGACAAGAGTCTAGCCCCTTCATCTTTACTCCCTCCCATCAGGTATTTGTGCACATTGATAAGACTCCTCCAAGTCTTCTCTTTTCCAGGCTGAACAGTCCCAGCTCTCTCCTTCTCTCCTTGTTTGTCAGATACTCTAATCCCTCGCACATTGCTGACTCATATTCCATTGGTCTTCCGGGACTCCCATGCCTTTTTCTGCAGAGCTGCTTTTCAGCCAGTCACTTCCCTGTGCATGAGGTTGTTCCTCTCCGAGTGCAGGACTTTGCACTTCCCTGTGTTGAACTTCATGAGGTTCCTGTTGGCCTACTTCTATAGCCTGTTCAGGTCCCTCTGCATGGCAGCACAACCCTCTGGTGTATCAGTCACTTCATCCAGTTTTGTTTCATCTGCAAACATTACTAGACTGAGTCCCATTTCTGAGAATTCAAGAGAAGATGAAACTGGCTGTAACACCCTGCACTGTACTACAGATAGCAAAACTGTTTGAGACTATTATGGCTAATGGCTTCTCTGTACAGATGTTAGGTGAAAATAGGTATTTCTTGACTGAGGAATTTCTGGTTGCTGTGCTTGAGGATGAACAAGGGAAGAGGTCTGTTGGCAAGCTCRTTGTGGGAAATAGGGAAAGATAGGAAATGGCTTTAAACTCTCAGTGCCAACTCTCCTGATTCAAGGGTTGCTATTAGAGAATGTTTTCTTTGCCCTCTTT
This sequence comes from Oceanodroma leucorhoa, assembly GCA_030449065.1. Taxonomy (NCBI): domain Eukaryota; kingdom Metazoa; phylum Chordata; class Aves; order Procellariiformes; genus Oceanodroma; species Oceanodroma leucorhoa. The sequence goes on from JASVER010000008.1 coordinate 4,142,368, forward strand.
CTTGAAAACTTCTCTTTTCCAGGAAAGGAAAACCTGATTTCAAGGGATCTGAGTTCTGTTTCCACTTCTTCAATAGATGTTTCCTTAAACTTGATTATGARTAATCAAAGTTGTTGCCCAATTCTGCAGTAAAAGCTGCATTGGTGAAGCTCTGTAACAAGCAACATTCATATGATCAAGCAGAATTCACCATAAGATTAGCATTCACAGCTGGATTTGAAYTGGTGATTTAAACCCTTTACAAATTCATTGAACTGTCCAGTACTCTTTAGATTTTTCTTTTCTTTCCCTTCTCCCACAAAAAAAAAAAAAAAGAAGGGGTATTTTCTAAAACTTTAAATCGTCTTCCACATTAGTGAAGGGAAGGTGTCAGATGAGCTTGAGGAGGAGGATGAAAAAGWCTGCTTCTGGTTTACGTAAAACATAATGTTCTATGATATGGACTTCTCTGACTTTGRTTGGGCTAGTGGAAAACTTCAGGCACGTTCATTGACCGTGATAGTGCATCTAGTGTTCTATACAAAGGATAGTGTCAGAACACAGCAGGCACAGACATGCTTTTTCAAAACCTTGTATCCCTCTTGAAATGCTGCTTGCATTTGGTTGCGACATGCTAAGATATGAGAGTACAAAAGATATCCAATAAGAAAAATAAATCCAGGTATTTTTTCGTGGCATGGCAGTAAACTAAGCTTGAAAAATTACTATCCTGCATGGGAGCTGAACTGCTGTTTGTTAAGTTGGTGTATACCTCAGTGTAAAAAGAGCAATGTGATTTAGAAAGTGTCTTTTTGTGACATGGAGAACTCTCAAATTCTTCTGTGTTTCAGAGGGTTCAAGAATTGACTCCTTGGGCTAAGACATGCAAGTGAGCAAATGGAAAGTCACAGCAGGAATTCAGGAATAGGTGAGGGGTCAAGCAATGAAAAACCTTTTATCATGCTGTCACATTTTCTTTCTTTTCATGAGCTTGCACTGTAGCAATCAACCATTCTCTCTCAGCATGAAACTCTGCTCTCACGAGTTCACTCAGCAGTTGGTTGTGTCAACACAACTCTTAAAAAGGGACTTTACATGCATGACATGAGTCTAGTTCAGGGGRGAATTCCAGAAACTGGAGTACATTGATTCCAGCTGAGGGTAAACATTGCTTTCTAAACCACCCTTCATAGCCAAACCTGCAAATGTTCCAGCTAAAGACACTTCTTCCCTTTCTTTTAAGGAAAGTAATGTCCTTTGAAGCTGTGTAGCATAGTATATCATTAATGATTTTTCATTTGGACAAATATCGTTAAATGTCACAGCATTATAAGAGGTAGTCACAGACTTTAAAAGATATTATCGTCTAGATAGAGACTGTTGCCAGAACAAAAATTTAATAAGCTTTATTGCAGCTTTGCAACCTTTTATAATGTTGACTTATGAGGGATAGTACTTGCAAGAATTTTTAAGCTAATTTGAACATCTAAGAAAAGAATCTCATTCTATTTTATAACAGTGATGCTTGTGCATGAATGAATGACCACARGTAGAAGTACAGACGCCTTCCTGTGTATTGAGTTATGTTGTTTTGTGAATAATTTCTTCATATATTAAGGTAATGAATGAGTTGGATAGAACTTATTTAGGGAGAACGAGTGGTTCTCCAGTAACCAAGTTATTGCCACAAGCTTTGCATCCATCAGAAAGTCTTGGTCTCCAGAGYGGTGTGTCCTGATTTGTTGCCAGTATGTGATTGCCTTTCAGAGTGTAACTTAGAAGAAGGTGTTTTAGAACTTTCATAACTATTAGGTATATTTACCTGTAAGGTTTTCAAAACATTTCTATATTTCTTCATCTGTTTTACCCCTTTCACTTAAACTTTGTTACTTACTGGTACACATTTTTAGATGGMAGATCTGTATTTTTGGATATGTAGAACATATCATATCCATTCCCCATTAATACTTCCAGAGAAAGCATTTCAACTCCTGTTTTATATAATTTATCCGTATAATTCCGTAATCCCTGAAGTTGTTCTCTGGTCGGGGTGAGTGGCAGTTTCCGAACTGGCTTAAGGTGACCTAAGGCTGTGCTGCCATAGAAAGGAATAGGCCTGTCCTCCAGCTTTCTCTTACCCAACATCATCTACATATTTACGTCCCTTTCTTCAGTTGTGAATTGGATCAGCTCGCAAACTCATTTTATGAAGTGTAAGTTTCCAGTTGGATCAAAGGGTCTGAACGAACACTCATCTATACAGATGCTGGAGTAAACACAAAGCGGGGTGGAAGGAACCTGAGTCCCCAGGTGGCACAAAAGGCAGGGCTTGGTGTCAGGTGTGGTGCCGAGGCTTTAGTTGATTGTGAAACCACACCCTTAGCATTATGTTTCTTTTTAGGCACATAAGAGGAAACAAGCTCCATCGTGAGAGAAATAACAGATGAATTTAGGATGTAAATGTGTTGAGTAATTTGTGGGCAAAAATGACATGRGCAAGTAATTTTTTAGTGCTGAGGATACTGATAGCTTTTTGCTCTTGTAATACTTTGAGGGATTTATCAAACAAGCTTGTGCAGTGTGAAGCTAGAGCTCCCATTCAAATGATAAAAAAMCTTTAATCAACTCTAATCAAGATTTCTGTATTTATTTTCATGGGKTTTTTTTATATGTTTTCATTGGTTGCCTGTCTTGATTTTACGTATATCTTTCAAGTATTGAAACAAAGTAATTTTTAAATGCTTCATTCCTGCTATTGAAGTCCTTTGAAAGAGCAACAAGAATTACATCAAAAATAATAGTCTTCTGACTAAATCAGATTGAAGAGGAATAACAAATTTAATTGAACATTTCTTTGTGTCTGTGTATCACTGCTTAAGATATTTCACTTGGATAAAATTAATGCTTTTGTCCTTTGACCAGTAAAATGTTTCCTAGTGTGTCCGCCTAAATTTTTTTTAAGGATAAACCCGAGGAATTTATTTTTAAATTATCCTGTGAAAATGTCGCAATAATTCCATTTTTGTAGATGTAGAATGAACTCCTAAAAATGTGCAGTGTGTATGCATTTCCTTCTTGGCTAATGGAGCCAGGATGCAGCTGATTAGAGAATGATTTTGTTAATTGTTGTTGTTGTGATATTCATGGATGGGATCACTGGGTGGTCAGAAATAGTTATTGAATCGATGCAAACAATAAATAATTCATTAAGGCAACCTGCTGTAATTCCTTCTCCCATTTCAAGTTATTGATATGCTGATGTCAATTGGATGTCCTTAACTGAACTTGGCAACTGCTTAGTTACTTAAAGCTATTAAAACCTATCATGAATATTCTTTTAAAAAACATATCTGCTCTTTATACCAGCAAATTTTGCCTAAGTTTTGAGACAACATGTTCAGAATCCAAAACATTTATGGTATATGGTGATTCCACTCCAAACATGATAGATAYGCTATTCCCTGATATCCTGCTGACTATTTTAGAAGAAAAATGATGAGCCAGCAATGGCGATGTAAAGAACTATGTAAGGGCTATATTCCATATTGTTAAGGAAGATAGATTGGGGAAATAATTAATGTAGCCAAGTAATTAATAACTCTTTGGTTGCTCTGCAGTACCAGAAGCTTAAGAAACCTATCTTATTGCTCCTATCTGTCCTCAAAATTAATGATCTCTTATTTAGGCTGCTAGCTTTCTATGCACAAGCTATCACAATAATAGCAGTACTTTCCTGTAGCCTGTGGTATCAGCATCCAGAATGCATCCATCTAGAAATGAAAGAAATAATCAGTACTGCTTTAAAGTCCTCAACCTGGAACAATACCCAGTACGCTGAAGCCCCAAAGCATGTTCAGTAGCAGGAACCATAGAAACTGCTGAAGCAAAGCACAAAATTATTCAGGTTCTTCTTCATTTCCCTGTAAATTGGATTAAGGGGTATGCTTGTGTGTTGCAGTATATCTAAAACAAATGCCCCAGTCAGAGTCAACCACCTTACATTGTCTTCCTGGTAGTAAATTGTCTTCATCCGACTGATCAAGGACATCTAACATAAAATATATCAAAGGGGAGGTGGTTGTCTCKTCTCACTGAAAAAAGGTGTGCTGACACCCTGCCCCTTGACCAATATCGGCAGTGTAGGCAGCTGCCGRCACCCTGCCTCTGACCAGCATCAGCGGTGTAGGCAGGATGCCACCCAGGTTATTCACGSCAGGTACGATTCTCTCAGACCACACCGCTGCTGGTGGCATCGAGGGGTGGCGGGACTCTTGCCCACACTCAAAAGGCATTTGCAGGATTGGCTGTTGCTGCCAGATGACCTGGACACCAAGTGTCCCTAGCAACCTGCTGGAGCCACGGCATCGCTTATGATCTGGTGTTTGCTATCAGCGATTGGGTGAGTTGCCGTATGGGCACGTCGTTGATCACCTTTCTTACTGTCTCAATAAAGCTTTGTTGTCAGACTTCATTACTGCTCAGACCGCATGCACGTGTATTGCAGTATGAGACATGCGGAACTGGAATTCTGTGGGGACTATTCTGGTCCCCTGTGTCTGGGAGAAAAGAAAGGTGAACTTCCTTGTCTGATACGAAACTTATTTAAGCCAAATACTTTCATTAGGTTGTTAGAATTTTGGACTAGCTCATACAGAAAAGCAGCCACTTTTTCTTGCCTTTGTTTCTAAATCCATTCTACATGAAGCAATTGCTTTCTTGTGAAGCACGATGTTATGAATAAATCTGTTCTGCCCGTACAAAACAATCAGGCTTGCTAGTCTGTCCAGCTTCATCACTTGGGTCACCAAAACGCCAGCTTGCAAGCTAARTGTATGTCTCTCGCATTTTGTCTCAACTTTGAAAGATGCATATTATTAATAAGAATAATAGGCACAAATGGACTTCTAGCATACTTTTGCCAGTAGTGGAATGGAAGGGAGGACTGCTCTTAGGCACTAATAGACTGGACAGTAGCCAGTGTGATAGCTCAGTGCTTTAGAGGCGGGACAAGATGGCCTTGCGAAACAGGGACTTGGCTGCTCTGTATGTTTCTTTTCAGAACTATCGTAGGGTATGGTGACAAAGTAATTGCTTTGGTTTGTTTTCATTTGGTGCTTTGGATAATAAAATAGTTTTTTTGTGAAGGATATGAAAACAGGAATATTCTCTTTTGTAATCTGTGAAATTGAGTGAAATTAATGGGAATGGTGAAATTATTTGGTCAAGTGGGTGTAATATTGGGGTGAAGTTCTGACCCAGCTGAAATAAAAGGGAATTTTACCACTGAAAACAAGAGGGTCAAGGTTTCCCCTGCAGGGTTTAAGTCTCAATATCTCTCAAACCAAGCATTCCTACAGTACAAAATATTCACAGTTACACTGGAAATGTAGCAACATTATCAAATGCAGTCATGATTATACTATTCCATTTCTTTGTGCATAATGGCAAGTCCCACATCTATGTGCACTTTGCACTAGATCAGCACAAGTAACAGTGCACATWGTCTTCAGAAATGGATTCTTAAGGGGCATGAGCTGCATGCCTTGCAGTACGAGATACTTGAAATATTTTTATCTTTAGAACTAATTTGAAAAAATAACATCACCTTGTAATATCCTGAAAGCGATGAGACTTTACTATTAATCTTTACTCATGAGAAAAGGATAACAGAACTACAGTTGACAAGAAAAGTCACTAATACTTCTAGTAATGTTTATCACAGTTGTAAAAAAGCACGATAGAATTTTTTTCATGTGTACACCTTTGTGCAAACATTTAAGTACAAACATGTATCAGCATAGATAACTCCTTTTCCTCTACGTTGTTACACTTCTGGGAAGGACATTGCAGGGCTGGGACTTTTCAGAATATAAATTTATCAAAACCAGTATGATTGATTAAGCAGTCAATCTACTTAAGAAAACAGGAAAGATACAAGCCCATTGCATTTGTCAGTACACTGTAGTATATTTGGGAAACAGTATTTTCAGAAAGTCCCAAACTCAGTTTTAAATTATTCTCTTTGCTCACTTTTTAATGGAAAGGTAACTTTTCAGAATCTAGACCCTTTTAAAATGGAAAATGTGCAATATTATCTAAGGAAAGTATGAAGTTGATTTACTATGCATGTTTTTTTCAGTTCTTTGTACACATTCAGTATGGTTACATTTTTGCTCAGGACGCATATATATTTTTTCTGCTGAACTTTTCTCAATTGCTTTTTTATCAGGTTTACAAATCAAATCAAACAGGTATATTGCAGAGCTCTCTGATATTATTTTCTGCGCTTATAGCACAATGTATTGAATTATGCTTGCTCATGTACTGCTGCTGCTATTCTCTCCAGATAGAGAGAGAATGACTGTGGGGGCTGTAAATTCACTTGGCTTCCACCACCACTGGTTAAATCAAGAGCCCTGTTCAGACCAGAGAAGAGACAGAGCAAGTGTTCATTACACAAATCAATTTGGTCAAAAGTACAGCACAGTGGGTACTCAACCATTGCTCACATAATATTGTCAACTTAATCAAATAATGCCTAGAAGACATTCACAAGCTCTTTTTCTCTGAGAAATAACTTGATTGGAGCAGCAGAAAAAAACAGGTGCTGTTTTGAGCATTTTTTTTGTTAATTTAATGAACTTTTTTTTTAATTTAAAATTCTAAAGAGCTTTACCCTTATGCAGGTGTGTATACATGAGAAACTCGGCATAGCGCTAAGTTTGCCATTGAGTATATTTAAAAGCAAAAAATCTATTGCTTTTCTTCTCTTTCTTTTCTTCCTTGTAAATATTTCACGGGTTATTCTTACTAAAATCAGGCTGTTCTTCTTCTAGACTTGGTGTGGGTTTAAAAAATATGCAAGCAATTTGTATTTGTTTACAGATTTTAGAAGAATGTTCAAGACTTGGTAAAGCTTTTTCAAGTTATTGTAATACAACATATTTTCAGTTTGTCCAGGAAGACATAATAGGTTTAGTTCAATTTTAGGCATTCCTACTGTTTATGTTCCATTTACTCTTTAAAAGCTGAGATTGAGGACAGCGTTCTTTTTGTAATGGCATGCAAACAGCTATTCTGTGACAGCATTTCATTACATTTAAAACAGGGTTTGAGGGTGAAAGATGTTGTCTACACCACCGTTGTTTTGTAGAAAATGAAAGAGATAAGTCAATGAAAAAGACCAGAGGGAAAGTGTAACACCCACAATTCCAGTGTAAGAAACATTATAGAACCTACTGTCTTCAGTAATAGACGGAAAGGGATACAGAAAATTTGTATTTTCTGGGAAGGAGAATGGAATTGGTTTTTGTGCCCAGACGGGGTACACAAGGCCCTCTCTGATTTCTGGTTCACTGCACATTCAGTTTTATTGCATGCGGTGCCTTTGCCACAAGTGCTAAGGATGGGAGATGACACTCTTGTGTCCAGTCAGGAGAAACCTGGGAGATGGGTTTGTATTAGAGCTGGATGAAGGTTTAAAAAAACTTTTTTTTTTTTTCCCCTAAAGAATGTATTTCTGGGTGAAATATATTGCAAATTTGGATTAGTGAGGTCTTAAAAAAGGCCGGGGGAGATAATATTTTCTCCAAATAGGAAATTTTAAAATTTATTTTACCTAGAAAAACATCTTGTTTAGCAGTTTTCTTCACTTTTATAAATTTAAATTCTTGGGAAAAATCTAGAAAGTGAAACAAACAAAATTATTTGCTGAAATGTTTTAGAAAATGGTTCTTTTCAGTTAAATTAATGCTTTTTTTGGTAAATTATAGTAGTTTCTTCTGATATCAGAAATTTGCAGTGCAGGTCAATCCTGAGGCAGCACACTGGATCATGTGTACTTTGGTTGTGAGATGGAATGATCTAAGCTTTGGTTGTGAGATGGAATGATCTAAGACTTGGTGGTTCACTTGCCCCAAAAGGAGCTGCAGCTCTTAAAGGACTAGATATGCTCGACAGGCGCTTCAGGAGTACAGCGCAGGCCATTACCTGCATTTGCATAATCACTACAAAACAAATTTTATTAAGAAACATGAGTGCCTGTTACCAGTTGTTAGAAGGAACTTTTCAACCACTAAACTTCTAAAAGCTGGCAGCATAACTGGCACTCCTCATTTTCATTGCATTTAACCTCCTCTCAGTGAAAACTGAAGAATTGGTAATAGTGACAGTCGTGGAAAAACTAGGCTGGCCAAAATAAATAGTGTTTTAAATTGATTTTAAGAACTTGACTTTAGTGTGAAGTCTTTTAATAACTTGAGTGAAGTTTTTTAAGAATAGAAGATTTCTGTTTCTAGAACTGAGTTGAGGAGATGAAAAATTAGTATTTTGGTAAAGAATTTCTTTACAAAACATTAGATTTTATTTCAACTGTCCTGATGATGGATTTGTTAAAAAGTATACCATATATTTATACTGAAAGTATCTTATGAGAAATAGAAAATAATTTGCTGAAACATCCTCTTTGATTTGAGTTTCTTTACCTATAAGAATGGTTTCAATTTTAATTTATTGTAACACCTAAGCTTTCAGTAGCTCACTGAAGTAAAGGGAGTTCATTTCAATTTATTTCTGTGTATGTGAGAATTTGGTCTTCTATTTCTGTGTCTGTATTTATAACTTTCATTATAAGTTTTAAGACTATCATATATTAAGATTCTTTAATATTTTATAATTGCAAATATGTGGTGGAATGAGAACCAAAAGCAGTATGTGTGATTTGGCCAGAAAAGGCAAGGAGTATGACAGCCCTAGGCAGTGATGTAGTGAGAGAAGAGCAAATCGGTAAAAACAAATTCCTGTGAAGTATGTATAAATATTGAAGACAACTAAGACTCAAAGAGAAGTTTTATATCAGATGTAACTTGCATGAGCTGCAGTAACAATGTTTTCTGAATGCAGACTAGTGAAAGATTTTCTTTTCTGTGCCATTTTTTGTGAGTATATTTTATATATCACCACTTTATTCTTTGGCAGAGAATTACGTCAGATATTGTAATGAAAGATCGTATACGAGGGCATCTGAATTTAGTACTAGTTTTCTTAAAATCTTTGTTATTATCATTTACACCTCCACACACTTCTGGTAGCTGATTTGATAATTTCAGTGATAAATATTAATATGATTCTATACTTATTATGAACATATCTATTTCATTTAAATTGGCTAGCTCAAGAAGTCAGTTTCTTGATGTTTGTTTCTCTCAGGGGTTAGATACATTTCCTCATTTTTTTGTGTTAAATAGTTTCTCTTCAATAATTATGAGCAGATAACACAAAACATTTTATTAAAATGGAGATATGTATGTATTGAATAAGACTGGACAAAGGTCAAGAGAAAAGTGAACTTTAAAGAGAATTGTCAACGAATAATAATAGCATAACGCAGGGTCTTGAGATAGAGAGGAATATTTTTCTCTGAAATGATAAATTAAAATTGACATATGAAGACATATTTCTGCGTAGAGATGTAGGCATGCCTCGCATGATTTTCTCTGAATGTTGTCCATACCTAAATTAAATTTCACCAAGATTAAACTTGTTTAGCTCATATATATCGATTGAGTTAGAAATTATTATGGAAAATTGAGCATCTCAATTCTGTATGAAGTGCCTGCAAATGCAATCAACAGTTGTTAAAGGATTCAAGTTTCAGCAGCTTATTTTAATATTTACAACATAAAATGGTGCTGGAAACTTGCAGTTGTGTGCAGTTGTGTATTAATAAATATCCATAGCAAATGTTTTTTACATAAATAAGATTTTGTAGCAGTGTCTGTCATTTTATAGTCAATAGGATGCCAAAGTTTTCATCCCGTGGTTCCCTCCAGGCAATACTCATCAATAATCTGCTAAAATATGTAACTGTGTATTAGGTTTTTTAAATTAGAAATACATTCTCAGTGGAATCAGAAGAAAAGTCATGCAGCAAATCGGTGGCAATGACCTTTCGGTGAAGATGACAAACGACGTCTTAAACCTCAGAGCTACAAACGAACCTGATACAGTGCTGACTGACATGCATAGGAAAAAAAGCCAATCTGTAGTAATTTTCAAGAGTGCTGAGAACCTGCAGTTACCATTGATTTCTTATAGCACTAAGGGTCTGTATTACCAGTGCTTTCAGCTTCCAGTGCATTCGTAGCTTTAGTTCTTGTCCACCTGTTTAGAAAAACAGCGTCTTTTAAAATTATTTGAACTGTCACACGCTGGATATTTTTTTTTTAAATAGCTTTAAGAGTTATGAAGCATGATGTAGGGATCTAGAAATGTTTAGGAACTTTACAGTCTCATAGAAATTCCATACCTCAGGCTTTGCAAATGGAAGCAGTCTGTTTTGGGGTATTTACTGATGCCCTGTAATAAACATTGTACCSACTGTGTCCACACCTGCTGTGTACATTGTGACCACACTGGACCACATTGTGCTGACATGGTGCTGTTRTGACCAATTATGTCACAACAGGAGGGCATAAAGTGCCACAAAAAAATTCAAAGTTGTGTTGAAAATTCATACCTGCAAAAACTATATGCTGTTGAAAATAAAGTTGTAATTCTCGATTAGGAAGAGCAGAAAAGAAAGGAATTGTTCCCTTGTAATTGAAGGGGATGCCTTATCCAAAGTCACAATTGTAGAAGGAGACCCTTAAAAGGCCTCTGGATAACTGTTAGAGGAAAAAAGGACCTCTTTGTTCTGAAAATTATCATTGGCATCCAGCTGGTAAGATTCAGGGGTTGAGATCTTTAGCGGGCAACCGGAGGTACAGTACTAACGTCGTGAATAATAGGGATTTCAGGTGATTTGATGCTTCCTGCAGCCAGACTGTCAATTGAGATTGCTATTGGAATGTGGTGGTGACAAGTTCTGCGACTGAATGTACAAAAGGCAGCCAGGAGAGAGGTTCTTCTAGAGGGGATTCGAGCCAGGATGGAGAAACTGATAGTTAATGCCAGGCTAGAGGGAATCATTGAGTGTGAATATGAAATGCAATCTTGGGAAGAAGGGTAAGAGAACCTTTCTTTTTTGCGTGATTCCTCACTGTAGAAGTCAGCCTCAGCTGGGTCATTATTACAATAATTTCCCAACTGTCAGAAAAAGTTGTCAGTCTCAAAGAGGGAAGGAAAGCAATTAAAGAATATTCAGGTAAGTTAGGTGTGGTGGGTTTTTTTTCAGTTAACTGTTTCTAATTAGCTCTGTTCCAAAGTATTTAAAGATTAAAGTGATTATATTTTGAAGCCATTAGTGTTTGTCTCTGTTACCTTGTGGAGAATGAGTAGGTACTGGAGAACTGAGTAGAGTAGACATAATGCTGGTTTTTAAAGAGGAGGGAGAGAGAAGTGTTGGTTATATAGGCTAAAGGGATGTGCTGTCATCAGAGTTTCAGTCCTGGGAAAATACTGGAACAAGTAAATGCTCACTCCATTTTTAACACCTGAAAGTGCAATAAGAATAGCTATCAGCACGGATTTGTCAAAAAGATAGTGTCCTTTACTTCTACAGTGGCCTTGTGGACAAAGGAAAAGCCTTGAACATTATATTTCGCTTTTCATAAGGCTTTGACACTTTCACATAAGCCATGCTTTTAAGCAAGCTGGGAAATATGGTAAACATGCAACTACCATAGGCTGGGTGGAAAACTAGAAACTGTGTTTAAGGAGTAGCTCACTATCAAAATGAGAAGATCTTTTTAAGAGGAGTTCTGCAGGGATTTTTCAGTGTTTTTCAGTATTTTCATTAATGATCTGAATGATGGAATAGTGTGTATACTTATTAAATTTGCAACAGTACCAAGCTGGGAAGGACTGCAAGTACATTACAGGACAGGATTAGAATTCAAAATAATGTTGATAAATTGTAGGTATCGTCTGGAAAARTAAGATGCTATTCAAAAACATCAAATGCCAAGTGTTTACACAGCAATATCAAACTGCACAAATACAGCATGGAAAATCACTGGTTAGAGAGCAGTTCCATAAACAAGTTTATAATGGATTAGAAGTTGTATATGAATTTACATTGCCATCTTCTATAGAAAAAAAAAMAAACAGTACACACACGACGAAAAGCAAGGACCACCAGATAGCAGATAGTTCCAATGGTAAAATGTGTCAAATAGTTCATTTATGAATTGTGATCGCTTCACAAAATTAAATTCATGTCTTTTTGATACATGAAGGTAACTGATACAGCTTTGTGCTCAAAAAATTAGGTCATATGTGAAAAAACACACCGACTATACTCCCTGTTKTGTAATTTCTGTGTAACAATAAGGCTTAGGGGGGTTATTTATTTATTTGTTTTGCATAAAGCATACTAATTTGCTTGATTGAGTCAGGAGAGGATATTGAAAGAGACCAAACCCATAATAGATCAGGACTTGTACTGACTGCATACTAGACTGCAGGGATGTAGCGAGGCTAATGTCATATATCAACTTCAATTAATTTTTAAAGAAATATCAAACACTGGTCTTCAGATCCTGTAGCAATGAAAATATTCTCTTGAAATGTATTATTTATGTGTAAGGTAAATTGTATTCTAGATCTCTGAGTCCACAGGGCTTTGAAACTTTCCTTTCTGGGATTTTGCAAAATCCAGCCTGTCCTCAGTCCTATGTGTATTTTACCTCCTTGGTATTATTTGAAAATTTCTGTATAAGCTTCACATTCCGGTTTCAATTTGCAGTTATCCTTCTCCAGATCTCCCAGGCTCATCTGTAGATTTCTGGATGATAATACGCTTTGTAAAGACACTGTTATATTGTCAAGCCTTTTAATACATTTTAAATGGTTTAGCTCTGTTAATTCTGCTACAGACTTCTTTAAGGGCATTTACAGGTATGAATCTTTGATGACAGTGACTTTCTGAAGTTTCTGGTTTTCAATCCTCACTGCCCAAACTCTGAGACATTCTTTGCTGAAACTGTAAATTTCAGGCTTCTGTGAACAAAAGTGGTAAAATCAAAAAGAAATACCCAGAAAATAACAGTACCTGGATTTACCCACTTCACCCATAATTTGTAGCTCCTTCATTTTAGCATCATCTTCAGAAACCTCACTGGCTTTTTGTTGGCAATGTATCTGTTCAGCTTCTTGGTACGGAAGTTGCTCCTAATGTTTTGGTATGCTAATAGTGCACGGTTCAACCCTCCTACTCCGTGTTTCTCATCATTTATATTAATACAATGAGCAGAAATTACTTTTTCCAATTTGCATTGATACAGTACGCTGATTATATAATTTCTTCCTGGGGCACCCTTTGTTCCTGAAGCTGAACAGCACCTTCAGAATTCCTTAATTCTCTTCAAATGAATGTAATTGACCTTAAATTCTTCTGGAGTGTTGTATTTCAAGAGTTTCCAGTCCCTCATCCCCCACCTGCTCTCATACACCAGATCTCCTTCATATTTCCCTCCTTTTAAGGCCTGAAGGTAGAAAGTAATCTCTGTGATGTTTATGGATGGAACAGATGGCTAAAATCTAAATTTTGAATTTTTGAGCTGTTTTTAGATAGCAAGAGATTTGCATGGAACATRTTTTTGTCTCTTAACATCTATATACCATATTTAATATTTAAATCACTAGAAATTTGTAAAGATGAACTGTTTAGTTTGTGGGACCCTGCCTGTGAGTTCAGGGGGTAGCAGATGAAGAGATGTGGTGGCACTGACTCAGTTTTAGGTTTACACTTGAGCTGTTCCCAGTTCCTTGTTTGGATCACTTGAAAATCCTTCTTTAGTGCGCACAAAAGTTTGTGTTTGTGTACGAGTATCATCATATCCCATAAAATGTAGACACTGCTGATGAACTGATGCTTCTGCAGAAATGAAAAGGACCTTTATTTGTGAAGTGTTCTTAGCACAGAAGTATAGGCAATACAGGAAATTGTAGATGTTTGTACTTTGAATTTGAGAACATTTGCATTTACTGGGGAAGGTGATATTGCATTTATCTTGCTAGAATTAAATTTATATGTAGTTATTGCTGATGTAAATTATGTATTCTGTTTGAGTTATTTTGCTTCCTCCTTAACAGGCTTATTGGTACTAAAACTGTGTGGTAAGGTTTATTTTATTTAACCGTTTTTATTTAGCTTAAAACTGTTGTCTCTTAAAAGATACTAGCAGGAAATGGGAGATTTTTATTTTTTTTTTCCCAAATGAAAAAAGTCAGAAAGACAAGCTGGACTGTAACATTAGAACACAAGAGAAAAATGAATACTTGGAAGATGAATTTGCTCGGAAGGAAGAGGAAGGACAGAGAAAATAGAGTAATAGTTGTAAGATGAGCCTTGTAGTTTCATTCAACTATTTTCTTTCCTCTTCTTTTTTTCCAAATCCCCTCTACTAGTGCAAAAGAAAATAACTATGCTGTTTTTACATACCTATGCAAAATCTTTTTCTAGTGAACATGTGCTTTGCACGCAGTGATTAATTAGGCACTGTATGATATMATTAAAGAAGACAGCCCAGAGATTTCTGTAATATACTTATAGGCCAGCATTGGTTAGTTTTACTTTTTGGATGAAGGACACTATGTTTTTTTCCTAATCTCTCTAGGGGTTTATATTTCYGTTTGTTAAATTGTAATACACAGCAATGTCCTTCAATTCTAAAATAGCATTTTAAAACTGGGGAACAGTATCCCTGTAAGAAGTACCATCATATGATCTTATTTTGGTGAGAAAGAAAATCTGTAAAACTTTGTTTCCGGGTCTCACTTTTACGTCAGGCAACCTTCACCACTGATTATACTTCTCTTCCCTTTCACAACTCAAGGCCTTTTCCGTAATGGTGACCATTTATCTAGACAAAATGACCCTCTAGTGCCCATTAGCAGTGCTTATGAAATGGCAACTAGGATATGATGGGTTACCTACCTCCTGTGTGGAAGTCCCAGTGGCCTCTGAATGAAAGCACTAATCTTATTTGAAAGTGTATAGCTTACTTCTGCAAGCAGGCTGTTATTTGGACATGGAGATTCAGTTTCTTCCACTGGCAAACACTGATGAGGTTAAAAGGGTTTCAACAGTCTTYATATTATAGGGAGACATATTTATTCATTATTTAAAAATAGCTAAGAAAATCAACAAATAATAATCTCCTTCCTATTCTCCAGTTTATTCCAAATACATGTTAAAATATCACTGAAAACGTAAACTGTTGAGACAGATACAGAAATGGATTTAATTTTCATGTATTTCAACTTCTGGTATTCAGTACCGTTGTCTGAGCAGCTTTAACTCCTTTTTATTCTTTTTTTTTTTTTTTTTTGAGAATTTAAGACCACCACTTTATATTAAAAATGGCAGAAATACTTACAGTGTGCTTTACTTTGTTTTGCTTTACCCTTTTAGCAGACAGATGATGCAGCACAGACCGATGGCCAGCAACAGACACAATCTTCTGAAAACACAGAAAACAAATCACAGCCAAAACGGCTTCATGTCTCAAATATACCATTCAGATTCCGGGATCCAGATCTTAGGCAAATGTTTGGTGTAAGTACTCATACTTTATTTATGCTTTTTTATATTTGCGTTGCAATAGGTGTTTAATATTATAGGCAACCATGAGAGCCGTATCTCTGATTTAGGCTGTTTAACCGTTTTCAGTAAAGATTCTCTTTTCATTTGTTTATAACCAAACATCTGATTTGCCAGTCATAATTGGGAAAAGAAATTCTACTGATTCTACTGTATGTGATACAGATGAGTGTATTCTATGTATTGTGCTGTTTTGTATTACATTCAAAAAAAGCTACCTACATTGGCTTAAAATATTGAATGCATATATACTCCTGCTGTACACATCTGGATTTATGTGCCTGTATTTAATGATTTCGGAAAGCATGATGTAAAATAGTCAATGCTTGACCTCATGAGCAAGAGACCCAAATCTATAGAAGACATGGGCTGAATTTAAGCAGGAAGTCCAAGAGTAGGAATCCTCATCCATCCCCAGATGCCGTAGGTCTGTAAGCTTCTAAAGTCTTTGCCAGTATTTTTCTATAAGTCTCTCAATTTTTGCTTTTGCCCAGGGCATAAGCTACCTTCATGTGCATTGGCTGTTTCACACATCTCGTACGTGCCATCAATTCTAGGCTCATAACTGTGAGAGGTTAGACCTGGTTTCTTCTCCCTGCTTCAAGAACTCTTAGGTTTATTTTGAAATGTCACTAAATAAAATCTCAAATAGTACTTGATCAGCTATTAGAATCAGCTTTTCCTTTTCCAAGTTAGTACTCTTAAGTATTTGTGTTCCTCTTGCTTTCTTATTTCTGAGTCACTAAAACTTAATTYTCTTCTGCGTTACAGTTTGTTATACAGTGCAGCATCAAGTACTTCATGGCACTATACTTCTCTCCATCTTTCATGTTCAGTTCAGATTTTTAAGTTCTTCTAATGTCTTTGTATGTGAGTTAAGACACTGTGKTTTTCACTATTTATTTGTGTGAAGTGAAGGAAACAGTCGCTGGAAAAAGAATCCTGGTATAGTATTGGGAAATAAGAGTGACTGTTTTGCCGTATCTGACTTGCTACAAGTAACCTCCCCTAAATGCAGCTTATAGCACATCAGCAGAATAGCAGAAGGCATAATAATTAACCCTCTAGGGAAAAATATGCAAATTTATTTAAATTAAACCACTTAAAATAGATGTATTTTAYTTGAAAGTACATTAAATGAAAGGACCTTTTTTTTTTTTAAGGGATTGTAGTAATTTATAAGTGAATAAAAACTACATTTCTTTTCAACGTGTCCAAGTCTTAGATCTCAAAAGACTAACACTGGAGCATGGCTAGAGTTTTCCAGCTTTAGAATGACTTGGTAACAGTAAACTTTTAGCTTCTGAATTGATAGAATAATGAAATTTCTGCAAGTGTGAGTTGAAATATCTGATACAAAATATGGTAACACTGCATCATGACCACACTGTACACATAGCAGATAATCTTTTTACAAGGACATAAATACAGCAGAGGAGGATTGTTTAAACATTAAGTCAATGTCTGCTTATAGGCTGAAGTTGCAGTTCAAACATTAGTTAGATGGTGAATGCAAGAACATAAAATAAGCCAAGGGATGACAAATGATTGTTGATTTTCATAACCAAGTTGAAACACTTTAATAAGCTAGAGAAGRAATACTGTCCTTTCTGGCCTGTAGTTTATTATATATTAAAATACTGAAGTATAGATTCATTTCTGCAGTTCCTTCGACTATTGTTAGATTATTCTTCATTTGCCTGCCTCTAATTTCTGCCTTTTGGTTTAATATATTGTGTCACTTACAGTGTTAACACTGATCCATACTGCATGTTAATGACATATGAAATAACAGAAATGACCCCCTGATACATCACAGTGTCACATCACAAAACATGTCATATCAGAAAGTGTTCTAACAAAMCACTGCTCGAGTCAAATATTTATTCGCTTACTAAGGCAAGTCCAATAGAGTCTTTTTCTTTGGGATAGCAACTGTGGTCAAGTATTGTGTGTGTGAACAATGCCTAGATAATTGTGAGTGCTATTGTAAGGTCAACAATATTATAATAAAAGTGCAATTCTGAGCAGAGAAAAATCCCCAACAAGTATCCATTCCAGTTTTCCAAATTATACTCTAGTAAGACAAGAGTTGCTTAGGGGAGTAATGGTTATCCCTTTTCAGCAAGGGTGGAGAGAAATCCTCACTCCTTGAGGCCAGTGACAAAACTCCCAGCTGGTTTAATCTTATTCCTGTAAAGTAGAAGTAACCAAACTCCTTTGCTTGTCCTGGAAAGCAGCTGCAAAAAGTCTTCTGAAACAGAGGTTCTTCCGAGGGAAGGATGACCAGAGGGCGACAGTGCTCACACAGCTGTTAATCCTGTCTTGTTAGTGAAGTTTATTACACTCCAAGCAAATTAACCAGTAGCATATTACATATGTAAAAAAACAAAAACAGTGGTGACAGCTGGACGGGATGGATCACAAGGAAATAACCTACTATGTGCAAAGGCAAAATAAAAAAAAGAAACTTGGGACTTTCATATCAATGTGATCACASTTTAATGATGATTTCCTCTTTGTCAGGTGGCTTCACTGAACTTAAAGTTCATAAATGCATATGTGGAATGATAGTGACAAGTGTAATGATGCGTACGATTTCGYTGTAATATTGATCTGGCTCCTCTTCAGTGTGTCTTTTTTGGTTTCGACTATCTTTGATTTTCTATTCTTTAACTTTTTTATGTGGTGCACCATTTTCTGAAACAAACGTTTGAACTGCATATGATAGAAGTGTTGAAGTTATCTTATTTTCATGTAACTTTTCTATTTCTTTGCAGCAATTTGGTAAAATCTTAGATGTTGAAATTATTTTTAATGAGCGAGGCTCAAAGGTAAGCAGTTAAATTCACCCATGGAATTTTTTAATTTGTTTAAAATATCTATATGAGTAAAAGGAAACAACTGCACTGCTGTAAAAAATAACATCTGAAATTCYATGTTAGTGAAAACATCTTCTGAGCTGTCATTCAGTTTCCTAAGCAGCATGAAAATCATTGGACTCATTTTATATCTTTTAAGAGGGGTAATTTTAGCTACTCCAAACTGTCATCTGTTTTATGAGAATGTTGATTTCTGCTGTCTTTATTCTTCAATGGTAATTATCTTGTTTATTTTACAAGATGAGTCCACACTTACAGATATTTATAGGCAGGTTTGTATTAGTACAGGTATTTTTTTCCCCTATTGAAATGAAAGATGATAATGACACCTAATAACTATCCTCTTTAGTAATTAGCTCAGAAAATATGTGATTGTTCTAGATTATCTAAGTGCAGATGTTTTCCTCTTTAGTTAAACCTTCAGTACACCAACCCTTTGAAAACAATCTATTTAACATTTATTTGATTAGAAGAGTTCTAATTGTATTGCAAACATTTAATTTTTTTCTGAAAATTACTTTGCCTTAAATGCATACTTCGATTTATTCAATATTGAAGAAATAAAGCAAGATAGAATGGCTATAACTGCATTAGCATCGTTAGCTGCTGCAAAACTGTGGCCCAGTATGCTTCACCTATGATATCAGCTGCATTGTAAGGTGTTATGTGTATGTCATATGCATGATATCTTTTTCCTTTTCCTYCCATGTCAGACACACCAGAATGTTTATCCACCAATGCTTCAGTCTTCCTGTAACTCTTATATATGATTTATTATTAGGGATGGAATTCTTTTCCTGTTATAGACATACTGTAATCTGTCATTTTTTAAGAATCACATATATCATAAATCTCTCTTAAATCAGATATATTTTAATTCTGTTAATTTTTCCCTTAATGTGTTTGTATTTATATTCTAAATTTAAAGCCACCATTTTTTTTTTTAATAGAATAGCTGAAATTTCCTGGTTTTTATTCCAAAATTATTCTGACATTCATTAATTAGTACCTTTGCCTGCTAGCCCAAACCAATTGGAACATTTACCGTTTTTTCCATAAACAACGAAAATGTATTGAATTTGGTGGCTAAGAATCTCCTACTCTGGCTGAAATTCATTATCATTAAATTATAGCTGTTCAATAGTGTTTGCAAAAGATGTTGATTGTCCAGAACCTGCTTCTACTGGGCAGTATTATAAATTTCAAGACATCCCACACTTGCCACCTTTGATTGGTTCTGTTGAAGATGGAGTGGAACTGAGTACACGTGTCGTGGTGGTGGTATGCACATTTGTTTAGCCATTAAATCTTACATATGTAGGACTTCTAACCACCACGTCTGCATCAGACTGCATAAGTATAAGGCTTTTCTAAAATATTTGGGGGGGTGGGGCGARGAGGTATTTCTGAATTGAGTTTTTTTAATAGCGAACTTGCAGTAGTGAAAACATCCCAGGGCCTTGTGCTAAAAACAAGCTCCTAGAAAGGATTTCACAAGGATGAGGTTTTTCTAGGTAGACTTGTAATGTCACTACCTCAGTTACACACTTTGTGTTAGAGAGCCTAAGACCTATTCTTATTAAATACTTCCACACTATCTGGTGCTGTGTTGGTGCATCCAAGCTGGCTCTGAGTAAGCTGCTGAAGATACTTAAAGCAGTTCTGTGATGCATCTCATTGCTTATGTATGCTGCTTCTCATCTTGTTTAGAGTTATTTCAGGTATAGCTACATAGTATTTTGATATGCAGAAGTACCCTTAGATTCTTTCAACTAAATAAAAAGTTAAAAAACAGGATTAGGAATAAGAGGAACTTTTTTTTTTTTTTTAATCTAATCATTTCATGTCCATTCTGTAGGATTTAAGATGCGCTGGATTAAAGTCCCATTCCTGGCAGTGCTTATCTATGTTTTCATAAAATCCCACTGAAACTGAAAGGCCTACTAAGTGGTCTCAAACTGAGTACAGGTAAAAAAGTTTGCAGGATGAAAATTTAAATTTATTTCTAGCTGCAGTTTGGCATAAAAGAATTGCTAGAAGTTTTTTTATTTCTGTTTTTGTTTATTTCTTTTTATTCCAATAATTATTGTTTAAAAAGATTCTTGCAAAAACAACAGAAGTGCTCATTTTCATACCATAATAGTTAAGAAAAATGAAATTTCAGATTCAGAAAACATAATGCTGCAGCACCACCATCGAGTATAAAATAATTTTGCAGAAGGGAGTCTCTCCATTAAAGAAACCCTAAAATAATACAAGTTCATAGTACAAATTTCTGTTTGTTTGGGGGCATAACAATAATTAAGATAACTTTCCTAGAATTGCATGGCAACACTGATGACATTTGAAACTCTTCTTTTTATAGGAATTGTAAGAATTTCAGTATTGTTTTGGTGTAGATCTTTCTTGCAACCTGTGTTACATAAATGAGGCTTACCCTTGCCAGTTCTTCAAGCTGTTGATTAAAGTAACATTAAAAACTGCTGGTAACTTACCTTTCTCTGCATTTACCACTCATCTTGGAAGGACAGTTTGAAATACAGCCTCCATTACTGTGCATATTTTTAACACTACTCTGCTGTTTTAACACTGAAGCTCTCCATGGAGCTGTGAATGGCTTTTGTCTCGGGCACAATTGCAAGGCTGCAAAGATACAGGAACATCAACAAATACCATTTTTTTACAGTTGTAAATTAGTGCTCTATGCAGCTATATACTACATATATACTTTCATAAATCTCTAAATGTATTAATATATATCTAATATATATAATATTAACATATATTTCTTCAAATAAGAATAGCACCTCCCAAATTAAAACAGAACCTTCTCACGTACTAACTTGGCTATTATTAAATCATTTCACAGACATTAAAAATAAAATGCAGGAATTTACATTACTGGTTAATGAAATACCTAGTATGCTGAGCTGAAGTAGCTGTTGAATCAGCTGCATATAAAATTAATGTTAACGTGTTTGTGTAGATATTTGAATGTGTGATGAATTAATCTATGTTCTGTGATTGAGTTTCTGTGTCAGCTAGGTAAAATTAAAGATTTGCATAAATAATAAGAGTTCAATTTAAATAGTGTTAATTATGAGAATAAGTACAACATAAGACATTAAAAAATTACAATGAGTATTCTTTTCAGAATCTTTGAAGTTCCTGTCTTATCTTGGCTTCTGACTCCACTTTATATCTTTTTCTAATTTTTTAATATAATTAAGTTTTTATCTTTCCCTTCAGTTGTTTGAAAAAAATTAACCGGTAGTGCTGTGAGCTAAGAAGGCTGATTCAAAATTTTAACTAAACAACTCCCACCAGATGCTTGCAATTCTGCAAAGGGGCAGTTGTTCAGCAGGGAGGAGAGGGGAGAACAAACAGAATTGGGGGAATTTATGCTGTTGCACGGAGCTAGGCTCATCGGATCGATGGTTTTGGTGATGTTTTCTGCTGTGAAATTTTCTTAATGGCATCTTAAATTATGAGCTTTTTTTACAGAGCTTTTACAAGATGGGAGGGAGCAGTTGAAGAAGAAATAAAAGTTTAAAGTTGAGGATGGATTTAGGTATAAGAAAAGCCTATGCAGGCATCTAAAACATAGGGATTAGCACTGAAGAGGGGGGATTTACTTCCTCTCGAACACTTCTGGTGCTTTGGGGAGAAGAGAGTTACATCCTCAGCGTCTTGTGACAAGCGAGGTCGTGGCTTTGTGCTAAAATTGTGGAGGGTAGAGTGGAGAAAACGTGTGCAGTCAGGTGTTCTGAGAGTGGCTTCAGCTAGAAGTGGAACTGCTGAGAGAGCACTTCTGAGCTCAGGCTTCCGTCTGCCCTGAAAAGAGGGGAAAAAAGAGCAACAGACAATGTGTTTAAGCTACTTTGAAGAGAATGGAACATAAACTGCTACTGTATATAAATGTTACTTTCTATGTTATAAACTGGCATAAAAAAATGTGTTCTTTGAGTAGGTAGAATAACCCAAATAACTTGCATAACGATCCTGATAGTTTCTTAACTCTTATTGCCGATTAATTAATTTTGTAGTTCATATCCATTGTTTTTCTCAATGCTTGGTGTCAGTTTTGCCTTAGTTTCATATTTGGTCCCTTCTTTGTATAAAATGTATAAATAAATGTATAAATATCTTCACTTCCGTTTTTTTTTTCTTCTTTTTTTCTTTTTTTTTTTTTTTTAATCAGTCACTATGTACGTAATAGGTAGAACTGCAGAGAGTAAGTGGGTGAATACTGACCACAAAACTTAGCGAATGGACTGGAGAAAGAGGAGACATGATGCATGGCTTATTGCTGAGGAACAGAACAGAGGAAAGCTTTAACTCCATAGTTCAAGCTAAAGTAACAGTAAAGAAAAAGGCTGTAGTAGAACTTCAAATATGTGCAGAGTGCCTATTCTTTATAAAGCGTCCATGTGTAACTTGCAAATGTTTCTCGTTATGAAACACCAAGGGTATGGAAGCTTATTTGTTCGGATAACTTTGGGAAAGCATGCAGAGGCATTGCAATGCTAATGTAAGAATTACTTCAAAGGGTTGGTGTATGTTTCTAAAATGTTTTTCAATGTCTGCTTTTTTAAAAAATATTTACCATTGTAAACAGTGTTAAATTTAACTTAGCGCAATAAAAGAATTTTAGTAGGATTGGAAATGTTTGTTTAGCCTAATATTATAAAGCAAAGCATTTGTCATAGGCAGAATTTCATATTTGTCGAGTATTCTCCTGTCCCACTAACACGGGATCCTGGAGTTTTACCAGTTGCATGTTCTATATGTGGAAAGTAATATACATAAATAGTAAATGAACCAGTTAAACTTATTCAAAATGTTTGCATTTTTATTCCTTTATCAGAGTTTCTTTTTCTATTCACATCATGTGATTTTATTTGATCTGTTAATCCAAGAAAGTTTATACTTTGTTCTAAAAGTACTTTTGTTTTGTTGGTGGTTTTATTTTCTTTTTTTCTTTTATAAAAAAATAAGTAAAGGCTGTATAGTTGGACAAAAGTTTAAGTTACCCTAGTGTTGCATGGGAACAATGTTTCTTATGATCACAACAGCATGATTAAGTAGGCAATGTTTTAGAGTATATTGACATTCAGTGTTGAATTTTGTGCACATGGTTTTTTTTCGTTGAGATATCTGCATGTCATTAAAATGTGGTTCATTTTCTTTTCTCATTGGTTCATTTTTTCTATGTGAAGACACTGTAATTTACTTTAATTTTGTTTTCTTATTGTTAGATTTATTTTCCTCTGTAGTGACATGTAGAAAGGTATTTTTGGTATCATTCTTCGAATTTATCAGAGGGTATTATCTAACTGATGACGGAAAAAATTTGTTCACATTTGTCGCTTACTTATTGCACATCTCAATACAATTATAATTTTTCTAATTTGCATGTTACAGAAATGAAGCAAGGACAAGAAAATATTAAATTAAAGAGAGAGAACATAAGCAAACAAGTGGTCATTGACTGAAATAATAATGTGCATGTTGTTTTCCCCCCTTCTCCCTCCTGCATGCAGGGATTTGGTTTCGTAACTTTCGAAAATAGTGCTGATGCGGACAGGGCGAGGGAGAAATTACACGGCACCGTGGTAGAGGGCCGTAAAATCGAGGTGCATGTTCAAAATATTTTCCTTTTCATCTTTTTTATAAATGTCTGCTTCACTCTCATTTGTTGTTTCAGATGCATCATTGGTGTCTTCTGTGTGCTCCCCTTTCCCCTTCCCATTGTTTATATATATTTATAAAGAGAGAGAATCTGGCCTTACTTGGGTTTTTTATTATTATTTGTTTTGTAATTATTATTATTATTATTATCATTATTGCTGAAAGGTGGATGACAGAATTGAAAAAAATGAAAGCTTTAATATTTTGAAGTTATTATTTTGGATGTTTTGTAAATCAATGGGTGCAGTAGATTCCAAAAACCAGCCAACAAAAAAAAGAAAAAAAAAATTGAGAACAACAAAAAAAAAAGTGTGACAGACAAAACAAAAACAAACAAAAGGTTGGTTTTTTTTTTTTGTTTTGTTTTGTTTTGTTTTGTTTTGTTTTTTTTCCTGCAGGGTTGATGCGGGATCCACAGTGGCTTTCAAAAAATTCAGATTGGGAAAGAAGCATCCAAAAGATGTACAAGAAAAAGAAACAAAGCCGGACTAGAGACCGACCAATTTTAACACTTAACTTTTAATGAAACCATCAGGCTACTTTGGCTGGATGGCCTGAGCCACCCATACCTATTAAAAACCGAACACCAATGCGTGTTAGTACCACTGGATCCCCTTCAATACTGCCTCAGTCGTATTTGTTAGAATAAAAAAAATACCAATTGAAAATGCTGTCGTCTTTTGAGTAAGATGTTGCATATTTTGCCTTTTCATTTTCCCCCTTCGACGGTAGCGCTTAGGGCCCTCACCAAACTCTCAGTAACCATGGTAACTGTATACATACCCATGCTGGCGATGGTGCTGAATGGTAAGTGGAGAAGTCCATCTGCCGTTTCACGTATTTAGCGCTGATATACCACGTGAATTTTTTTGACTTGTTGTATTAAGTTTTCTTGATGCTACATTTTTTTCTATATTGGTACGCCTGTAATTGAGTGTACGTTTTAAGCAAGCCTGGGAGGCACTGATTGGATTGAGGATATGACTTCGTGCACATCTTACTCAGATTGTTAACTCCATATTGTGTTAAATAATGCACCCTCTTTTTATCCTTTTGTTAGCTGTGATTTTAAAGCTTGAATGATTTTGTTAATTCTTGCAATGAAAAAGGCTCTTGTTCCAAGTGTTGAATGCTAGATGTTGCTTTTCCAATGGTACTTCTCTTCTAAAGGGTTATGTTGCACACTGCTAAAATTCGTTTGTCCCTTTTTTTGACATTTTCTTTGTTTCCTTGTACCTTGTCTCTTTCCCTTCTACTCCACTGCATGTTCCTTCATATGATCTTTTTTTTCTGTTTTGAGTATTTATTGTATCAGTGTTATCATGGAATACAAGCATGCTCTTAAGTCTTAAATTATGCAGTACCTTTTAATTTGCTTTTAATGTCTTTTTATTAAAGTTTAAATGATATGATGTTGCTTTATTGAAATGATTTGTAAGTTAAAATGGTTATGAAAGTAAATGTAATTATAAATAGTATGATTTTGTTATGCACCTGTTGCCTTCTATAAATTAAATTGCATTTTATTTTTACATGACTAATAGCAGTAATAATGCATGCATTTAATAGTAACATGGACCCTCCATGTAACCCTTTCTAATCCAGTGTTCTATGTGCTTAGGTAAATAATGCAACAGCACGTGTAATGACAAATAAAAAGACCGTCAACCCTTACACGAATGGTAAGTGCATGAGATCTCAGCGCTTTGTTTTAATGTCAATGCATGTGAAACCCCACAGCAGATGGGTGGACTCATCTGCTCATGAAGTGTCATAGTCTGCATCTCCTTGGGCTCAGGCTTTGTCCAGCGACCTAAAACATGATATGGCTGGGCATAAATTCCATCTGTGTAGAGTACAGCTAATTCACAGCCGTGTGGGCATAGCATGCATCATTTTGCCTGATTGGAATCTGAGTCTTTAACCACAGTGGCTTTTGTATAGGAAAAYATACCTGATAGGAAAGTGTTGTTCTCTTCTAGCTTTGTTAATGTTGCGATGAATGGACTAATCAGAGGATTCAATTTTGCTTGGATGATGGAGGCAGAGACACCAGTAAGAAGAATGCCTCTGTCAGGCATGAGATACTTTTTAGTACCGAGACACGCATCTAGTTAAAGATAATTTTCTGTGTCTTCTTTCCACAGTTTGTTAGAAGTAAAGGGCAAACTGTAATTGATTGCTGCTTCCAGCTTTTTTCCCCTGGAAAAATCTAGACTCCAAGCTATCTAAAAAAATTCATTCTAATACTGACCTAAGTTGGTATAATGTTGTACACTAATGATAGAAAAATAATCCATAGATATTTGAGGGGTTTAGAAGTAATACATTTTAAAAATGTTTCCTTTGGCAGTGTTTGATCATGTGCTTGAGTTGTTTGCATTTGCTAGTTCAGAAAGTTCTAACAAGTTCCTAACTCAACAACATCAAACAGTAATACACCAATTGGATTTAATTGCATTTTTATTTTCCAGTTTTATTAGACCGTGTAGTTGTAATTATTTGCATTTCAATTTAATTTAGTTTTTCCCATCCAGTAGAAAGCGGATGAAATCTGCACATACATCAGTAAAGGTTTCCACAGGTAGATTAGACTCTTTTCCGTTTTGAAATATAATGGATCTTATCTTCTATATCTGAGGTCTCATTAGTGAGGTTTTACTAAAACCCAGGCCAAACAGTGGCTTTATTTTTTAATGAGATTCATAATTTTTTCCTACCACAGTAAAAGTAAAATACAGTGATGGTTTTCATTTGACATGTGATAATCGAGCTAGTTAAAATGATCTGGAGAAGAAGAATCTGAAATTCCTCATGCTTTCTCAGAAACTGTTTTCTTCCTCGTTTTGTATGTAAATGTGGAACTTGGCAAATGATGCAGATGGGAAAATCTTC
This sequence comes from Oceanodroma leucorhoa, assembly GCA_030449065.1. Taxonomy (NCBI): domain Eukaryota; kingdom Metazoa; phylum Chordata; class Aves; order Procellariiformes; genus Oceanodroma; species Oceanodroma leucorhoa. The sequence goes on from JASVER010000008.1 coordinate 4,169,359, forward strand.
ATTTTTACTGGCTTTAAAACATCTCAGTGAATCTAGTGAAAGAGACACGAAGCTTGACTGGATCACATAACAAGATTTTGTTGCCACAAGGAGCTAAATTAACTATATGCATATGACACTATGAACTTTGCTGTATTGTAGTGATAAAAGGATAAAAGTAGTTTTGTTATAAATGATGATATATATTTTGTATTCATATTATCCTGAAGCTACAAAACTGTTAATTAGCAAATAACACGTTACATATCAGCAAATCCACTGCTGAAGGAAGGGAATGCTGGAAATAGGGATGTGAGATTATTAGGAATCTGGTTTTAGAGGAGGTTCACCTCTGTGTCCTGCACTGCAGGATTACTTATGTCATATGTTATCATTTATTAATATCCAAAACCAGAATGATGAAAATCTGATGTTAAGTGTTTCCCACTTGAAGTGTTTTGTGTCTGTGATTTTCCATCCTGTTCCATCTGGAATAGATCTCACCAAAAGTATGAAACATCCTGTTTGGTGCATAAAAACTAGCATTTATGTTTGTGAATCCATACATCCAAGGATGCATGCAGGATGTTCTTTTGCACACCTTTTGATGGGTATCTACCAAGGCAATCTCTGGTTGTAGTTCATATATTTTGATTTTTTTTTACTTTTTTTTAATGTTTGAGATCCCCTAAAGTAAACACGCAAGGAGAATCATGTTGTTCTTGCATACTCATTACAAGCGACAAGGAAKGAAGTGTAGACGTGCAAGGTGCTTCATTTAGTTTAATCAGTGCTTCTATTATCAGTCATCCTGACATTGTATGATTCTAGTTCTTTATCATTTTGTCAGGAATTAACCAGTGTTATAGCTGATTATTAAAGATTATTGTTGTCTAAAGTAAAGGTCTCATCTTCTAAGTGAAATATAAGGCTAGTTTTTCTGTGTTCTTCTACAAGCACACTAACATTTGCAAGATGCTTCTGACGCAGATAGCCAGAAACTTTTTGTCTGCACATGCCTGTCTCTTCAGAACCACTTCTTTTTTAATGTGTGGCTTTATTTTTCAAACAGTATGTGGTGACTGACATGTTATTGGCAGGTATTCAAAACGTAGTTGGGGCATATGTTGTATTCTATGAAAACATCAGGCAGTAATATTTATTGTAATTTAAAAATAAGCTACTCTGTTTTGTCTTTCATGCCTGAATACTGCTGGTTGGTTGATATCAGGGTTCATGTTGTAAATATGATTGCGAAAGCCAGTAGATCTTAAAGCACAAAACCCTAGACTTTTTCTTTAATATATGCAGCTTCATTCAAATAAGTGGTTTGCTTTTGTGTTCTAGATGGTTTTTGAAATAAGTATGCTTTCCAGTGACTTTTGACAATTCCTGAAATGAGCAGTTAATAAATGCTCAGTTGCTAGGAGAGCTTTTTTTGTGCAAGTTTTTTATCAGACAGGATGATTTTGATGGCTGACCTCATGTGCTTTGCAGATAGAACTGCCTTTTCTTTGCAAATAAATTCAGTGTCAGGAGTTCTGCTTGTTGGCAAAAATATTTCGGAGACATTTTTAGATGTTCCAGCCTATCCTGTTCACAGTTATACTTTCTTCTGATGCCCATATTGCAATTCAGGATGCTCGTCCAAGTGCTGTAGGGAACAGAGAATTATGTGCAAGTAGATTCAGAGAACCGCGGCAATGAATGAGGAAGACGAACCAGAGAGGGGTAGAGGGATACATATGTTTTAAAGTTTAAACTTGCGGTGTCTTGAATTTGAACCTTCTGTTGATCTAAACTTAGATTCAAACTCTCAGCTAGTGACTATTAGCACAGTTGAATCCCCTCCCGCTCCCCTTTCCTCCCCTCTGTTTGCAAACAGGAGGAAAGCAAACGGTGTCGCAGGGCTTCTTTCCTGCCCAAGCATCCCTCCGGCCACGGGTGCCTGTCTGGCCTATGAAGTGACGGTAATCCTSTCTGCATTGCTGAGCCCCACTTCCTACCAAAGCTCGTTGCACCGTGCAGTGTGATTATTTCCTTCCCTTTAGCACGCTTAACCTGTGTTTCTTTCGATGACTGTCCAGGTTGGGGTTTGGGGCAGGCAGAGGGGTTGGTTGTTTCCTTGTTTGGTTTTTAAGTTTTGAGCTTTTATAGTTTCAACTTAAGGAGGTTAATATTGTGACAGTAAGAAAAATGCACAAAATTACACCCACTGCAGAGAATTTGCCTGCTCTGGCTGCTGAAGTGGGGTTACTTGGCAGATGCTCGCTGGGACACATCAGTTCCTATCACACTTGATTAACCCACACAGCTATGGCCCAGCACATTGCTAGCTGACAAGATAAAGTTAAGTTTAATTACTGTTATTTTCACGATGAATGAAGTACTTCCTGTATAAGTTTCAAAAAGTTAGATGAGACAGCCATCACAGTGAGAGAGGCAAGGAGCTGAAAGATGAGAGTGGCTTTCAGCTGTGAAGAGCAATCTGCGTCTTCCAAGATTTTTTTCTTTCTCGCAGACAAATTGTGGCGCTCTTAGTGTAACTTAGAAGCTGAGAGGTGTCTGTCAGCTTCTTTGACAGCAAAAGCTGACAGATCTGAAATTCAGTCCAGTCTTTCATTTTGGATGGTGTCGATCAGTGGTCTTTTGAGGAAGTAATGAATTTGAAATAGTAAACATTCCCTAAGCTATAAAAAGAGAGATTTTTACTGAAAGTCTAAAAATTTGGATGATTTTCTATCACAAAATTTGGCTAAGAGTATTTGTTATACCACAGTGTTACTGAATATAATCCTGTAGTATGTCAAATTGAAGGGTCAGGTAAAAATCCTGTGATATTTGCAGGAGGAAAATAATTTTAACTCTTCTTGGTTGGCCATTTTTCAGCTTCCGTAATTATCTTTTAGGTATGTATAGCAACTGCAATTACTTCTGCAGAGCAATTGCATGCAATGCTGCTCTTTACTCTGTTTGAACTTATTAATGAGTTGCATTTCAAAAACACCCCTCACCTCTGTTACTGATGAATAGTTACTGTGCATCGGATAGAGTTGGCAGTGTTTTTAGAGGGTAGGAATAGTTTTCTTCTCTGTTGTTATTGAGATTTTGTATTACACTTTTTCAGTCTTATAATGCATTATGGTTTTATGATCTTCAACTGTGCTTTTGCATTACATGATATGGCCAAGGCAGAAACAAGCCTTAATACAGTCTGCATTTAAATTCTTCTAATCTTGGCTCTTCTGACTGTGAAAAGCCTTGTTATTCCCGTCTTGATTGTATTTTGTTTCCAGCAGCATAGTTATAGGATCCTATTTAAAGTACCATAGCTCTTGAGTTCACAAGATGCTTTTGCTCAGGTTTTTTCCTTTATTCCCATTTACAAATGGTGCTTCCCACTCCTCTGATTCAAGTGTGCTTTTGGAAAACCCCTAATTTTTCAGTCCCAGTAGTTCTAATAATTGTTCAAACACTTTAAAAAAAAAAGGGGGGGGGGGGGAAGAAAAAAAAAAAAAAGAAAAAAAAAGAGAAAAAAAAGAGTGTGGGTGGGGGGATGTTCTGTGGAGTTTGGAGTTACCTAGGAGTAGACCCACCTGTGGCTGAGCAAAACACAATAATTGGCACTTTACCACAGCTGAGAACACCAACGAGTTTGCCAGTGTTTTCTCCTGCTGTTCTCTTACCCCTCCCACTTCAGTTCCTTCAGCTTTGCTGTCTTTAGCGTCACGTATGCTTTGAACACAAGGCCCTGCTTCGGCAGCGAGCGTGTGCGCTCCAGGCTTACCTGGAAATGGCGCACGGGGTGTCAGGACACAGCAGCAGTGAGCTGGGGTTTGGCCAGAACGCACGACAGTGCCTATTGGTTCTGTGCTTTGGTTTTATGCCAGCTGTGGGAGGACAGTGATTATTTAAGACAAAAGCAGTGGCTGCATTTGTACCACTTAAGAGCTTTGCAGAATGTGACTGCAGCGTTTTCTTGCATGCCAGCTACTYTATAGCAATGCGCTAGCAGCATTTACCAGCTGTAAATGCAGGCGGTACAGCCACTTCCGGTGCGTGCCTGTAATTGTCCTGTTGCAGTGCAGACGGTCTGATGTACAAATGCGAATGGAAAAAAGGCTCTGGCATTTGACTGGGATCCCACAGTGCGCAAATCTCTTTCATGTCACAATAGACATTTCCATACAGTGTCTACGCTTTCATTTTTCCAGAGTAGAATCAAAATGCTCAGATTATTTGTTTGCCTTGTAACGTACACTAACGTATGCTTATCAGAAGCATTTATGTCCAGCAGATGAACTGTTTTGGTCTCTCTAGCTTGTAACCAGAAAGTTAAAGCAATGAAAAAGAACTGATCTACTCTGGTACTTCATGATATAGGGACACCTGAATTAGTTCTGACTTAATTCCATAATTTAAGGGAATAACTTGCAACTGTGCATTGCAGCCAAGGTAATTCACCTGATAATTTGCTCCAGTACTACATGTCCAGAGAATGCCTCGTTTCATTACTTATTTCCATACTTCAGAGTCTGATATTAAAGATCAGTAATCTAAGATGCCTATAAAACTTTCATTAAAAGGACCTTTTTTGAAGYCATTTTATCTATGTACCTCTATACAAAAATAATAACTGTTATTATCACTAATTGCAATATTAACTGAGTTATGTTTTTATGTTTGCTGCAGGCTGGAAATTAAATCCAGTTGTTGGTGCAGTTTATAGTCCAGAATTCTATGCAGGTAAGGATTATGCTATAGTTGTCCATGCCATATTTTATTTCAGTATTCTTTAAAACATGCAAAAGTACAGAATATGCATTTGGTGCATTTGGTGTAAGGTTTGCTTTCTTTGTTTGATTCACAAAATCTGCAAGTCATTTACAGATTTGTGATGCAGGATTTTAAGTTACCTGGGCATACTGAAGTTTATATAGAAGATATATGAATACCTTTTTACTGGAAAATAGATAGTATAACATGAAATGTAGTGCAATATCCCAGTCTTACATGGAATTTTATTTTATTTATATTTTATTTATATTCTGTTTTATTTTATATTTCAGTACAGTCACTTTCCTCCAGGAATTATTTAAGCCTAGTGAGCAACAACAACAAAAAAATCTATCTATAAATATATATTTTGTGTATATACATGTACATAGACACACATAGGTATAGAGTATCTGCATTCATAATTTTTTTCCTCAACATTTTTMTTTAAATTTTATATTTAGTTATTCAGCTTCTTAAAATTTTTGTATTTTAAATCTATATTATCACTTGAGTCTTCACTGAGACCRAATTCTGATCCTGGTTACAATTTGGAGTTAATAAGATACAGCCTTTTTCTGCTGGAATTAAGTCGGTTGTGGCTAGCAACAGTTTCTGAATGTGCTTTAGCAACAGTATTGAAAACAAATACAGTTGTACTCCAAAACCCAGTTGATTTCAGAGGRATTTGAATCCTGTCCATAAACATAATCACTAGCAAGTCCAAAAAAAGCCGTTTTTGAAAGCTAATAGTTTACATCTAAGACAGAAATAATCACTGTAAATCCAAATGTTTCTAATACGTAGTAAAGTTGCCTTCCTTTCTTAGGTTCCAAAATCGTATGTGTCTTCCATGACTTTCATGGGAAACTCTGGGAATTTTTCAGTTTTCCATTTGGATCTGTTTTTTAGTTGTCTGGTGTGTGCGTACTGGTTACAAATACCTAATCATGTTTTAAAAAACAAAAATATTTATCCATTGTCACACACTTAGGTAATTGAGAATAAAGAGGTAATTGTAGAATATATTCTTTACAGCAAGTAAAGAACAGATATTAGGGAAATATTTTTCACAGATGGTGGTTAAGCATGGCCAGAGGTTGCCCACAGAAGCTGGGGAATCTCCATTCATGGAGATACTCAAGCCTCCACTAAGCAAAGTTGAAAAACTTTCCGTAGTTCAAGGGATTTTAAGAGATAAAAATTGTTAAATAGGACTACTGTTACAAACAGATATTTAAAAAAAACCTGCCTGTAATATATCCAGTGCCATCTACTAAGGTAAAGGTAAAAATGTTCCGTTTAGGGTAAAAGTGGCACAGTATAATAAAAATACTAACTTGGCATTAATGGAATTGCAATATTTAGTCTAGGCAGAATTTATTTCCTTCCTTGATGTATGCCTACATTGAAAACAGGATTTTAACATTGATCTCGTTTGAGTAGTTAGTGAACCAACCCTGAACCTGCATAAATTAGAAAGTCAGAGTTATTAGTCATTTTATATAAATGACTTTGTGTTAATGACAAATATAATAATATTCCCATAGTACAGTAATCAATTTTCTAATACGTATGCAGAATTAACAATCTGACTTATAATTGTCTCATGAAGTAGGGCATGAAGAGTTCACATAGTTTGTAAATTAAAATCAATATTTTCAATCTCTCCTGAAGGTAATTTTCCTAATTTACTGGACTTTTCCCTAACATTTATTTTGTCTTTTAATTATAAAATGGCAGGTTATTGATTTTTTTGTATAACCTCCTAAAGTCCCAAGTGCATTTTTATTGCCAACACAAGGGAAGTGTTTGCCCTTCTTAATGAGAATCTTTAATTACCATTAGAAGAGTATTAATTTAATTTTATGAATTATGTCATGCACTCCACCACACCTATGCAGAAAGTTCTATCAAGATACTTCATGCATTTCAGATTATTTTTTTTTGTTTATACATGCAGGCAGTTTTAGTTTTATTTTTAAATGCATATCAAATGCGTATTTTCTGCATTGACTAAAAGGGATTTTTTTCTGAGACATTTAAACTTTCTTTTAAGCAATTTAGTTAAAAAAAAAAAGCACTCTATGCAGACCTCTTAGTCATTAGAAAAATGAAACAGTAAAAGAGCGTGCCATAATAGAATACTGTGACGTATCTTTCATTTGGGGTTCCCCCCGCCACCTTGCTTGGAGAACAAGCAATTGCACTTTTGAAGATTATGAAATTAGAGATGTGATTTTTAAGACAGTCAAGTCAAAGTTCTAGTGATTTGGTTTAATTATCGTCTCCACCACTGTCATGTTAAAATTGTACCAACTCTTTCATAGTCAGTGCAAGAAGTTCCTTTAGCTCCTAATAAATGATGAAAAATTTGGCCACTTCTGAAATAAAGATGATACATTTGCAGAGAAACTGTTGATTTAAAGTACCTTTAATCTTCATAAATAAGTAAAAAAACAGAAGGTTATACAAAGCTGTCAGGATGGCACTGATGAATGGCAAATTCACCCGTTTCTCAATTGCCGGTGAAGACACACGCCGCAAGCCTTAACCGTATTGTACATCATATCTGCCAACTCATTTCTGTGATTAAATATTCCATCAGTGCGGGCTATAAGGCGGTAAAGCTTAACAAGATTCATAAGATGCACCACTTGAATACACATAACTCACTTCCTTGGATAGAGAGCGCCCCGCATGCAAAAGAAAATTAGAATTGAGTTAAATTACTCCGTAAGACAAGATCAATAGAGAAAGGGAAAGATCCCCTAATGCAATGCAAATCTAAGATATAGTTATGTCCTGACAACTTGAAGCAGACAATTAAAGTCAAATAGGGAGGAACGCTATGTAAATCAACCCTAAAACCTTGAAGATAATGGTAAACAGTAGGACCAGTGACATGATTGTTATAGCTCTGCTTTTTTTCTGAGTGTACACTTCTGTAAAAGAAAACCTTTATTGAGGAAATGCATGACAGCTAAAAATGGTGACTGCAAGATACGTAGCAGACGCACAACAGACACTATGTAAGTAAAGTATTACTTGGGRATTGGAAAATACTATATATTTACAAAACTCTATAGAGTTTCTTCCCAAGTAGCCCCCCTACCGTTTTTCTGACTTCGAAATGCTCATTCTGTAGTAAATTAGAACGCTCCACAAATATGGCTATTTAGGTCATGTGGTAGCATTAATATGCATTTCCAGTGACAYGTTCATGAAGAGTGATTTGAAGACTGCTGTTGTAATTCCGAGGCCTAGCAAGTCTCCTTAACAGCTGCCGACTGCGGCCGTGCTGGTGAGCGAGCTGACTGGCACACCTCCTGCCCTTCCCACAGGTCCGCTGGGAAGTCCTAAAATGGCATTCCATAGAAAACAAAAGGGCAGTGATTTTTTCATTTAGCGTTTTGAGCATTTCACAGAATTCCACTTTTCCATATGTCATAATTGATAGGTAATTTTTAAAAAAATGACTTAGGTCCACATAGTCTCCTTCTAGTAAATAAAAGCATACTGTTTAAGGTGCTTTTCCTCCTTATGAGAAAGAACTGCTTAATGAAGTTATCATTTCTATTTCAGCTTATCTTTTCCAGTAAACTAYTTATCAAGCTCTTGGGCAGGTGCTAATGAGGAAATTTGTAAGCAGCACTGTGTCATTCATCTCACAAAGTCTTCATGTAAACTGGGACAATTTTTTTCATTTATTTGTATATCCATCCAATTTTAAATCCATCCCATAGTGACCCGTAATTTTGCTATGTTAAGTTAGAGTCTGTTATCTTCCCCCATACTCTCATCTATGGCTGGCAAAAGACAGATTTGCAGTTTGGTTTCTTTACTAGGAGTACTCTGGTACTTTCTTACTGCAGGTTGTTACATTCTTTGTTTCCATGGCTTGTTATAATATCATTTTTACCCGCTTATGTATTTTTACATAGTGTATATTTTACCTGTAATACCTAGCCTTCTTTTCAGCCTCAGGCAGTCTGAAAGCGAAGTTCCATGTTGTTCCTTTCAATTATTGCAGATCTTCCTTTTTTTCTCTTTTGGTTTTTGGAATGATGAGTTTTTGAGCAATCTCTTGCACTGTCCTTAATGGAATGTAGAATATTGTTGCACCCGTATTACTACAACAGATCGGTCCTTTAAAGCAGATAGCTTGAGACACAGTAAGGCCATTTTAAAAGACTTTGTCCTAGTAAGTGGAAGAAAATATATTTTAGGGCGCATATCTGTTGGAGAGGCTTCTTTTTGACAGTTCCAGTATGCAAGGTGAGGGAAAAGATGTTACAGAAGCTACCTGGAAATTTAGTGAATCTTCTTTCAGAGAATAGTTGAATTCACAGTGACCCGCATGAGAAAATATTCTTGTCTGGTTATAACCAACAAACAATATTTCAAAAATTTCAAAATTTAAGTTGGCAGTGGAGAAAGAAAGGACTTAAGACTATTGAAGAAGAACCGTTAGAACAAGTCATGGAGCACAGCTTAATGACAAGTAATAGAGATTCCATTCTCATTTTACTGAAGCAACTAATTATGTATTATTTTTCCTGAATAGTCATGAAGCACTAGAAGTTTTTCAGAAGCTAGTTTCAAGAGTCATCCTACATAGCTGAGTAATTGTATTCACTTCATAAATAGTCTTAATCCGGTGAGGACTATTGTAGGCACCCAGTTTCTTGGGCAGTTAGTAGTTATTCCAGGATAGCTTGGAAAATTTTCCCCATCAGTTAAAATGAAAGAAAGGGGAAGAGCTTGTGCTTCTCACTATTTTATATGCCCTCAAGACAGAGAAGTTTTAGATGCCTGGGGATTTTTGGCATGCTGTCGATTTGGAAGCTAGTAGTATCCTCCAAGAAGCTGATTTTGTAGCAAACTTCCTTTCACAAGTTTGTTTAAAACTTCGAAATATAATGGTATACATAATTAAGAAGTGAAGAAATACCATAGTACTATATATATAAATATGCACTTAAATAAGAGGAATCCAGGGGAAGAGAGGATTCCTGGATGTTTGCTAACACTAATTCTCTTTGTTCATGTCTTAAAGCATCTATTTCTGGAGTGTAAGAGCACCTGGGATTAATTTCATCTTCTAGTGTTTCTCTTTGAATTTAAATGACTCTTGCATAAGCTCAGCAAATACCCTAGAAACACTTCTCGGTGAAGATGTCTGGAGTTTGTGAAGCTGAATTGTATGCTTGCACAGCAGTTCTAATCCTAGGGTAAAAGTTCACTGTACCATATCTGTAAAGCATAATTTTGTTGAAAATTGGCTGTCTGTTACTATATAGATAAATTCATTTTAGAATTTGATTACATACACTTAGATTTGAACTTAGCCATTGACTAAGCAGATTTTCCTAAATAAACATATTCTCAACATTGTTAGCTAAACAGTTTAATTTTCTAACTTCAGAAAAATTAAATAATTGTTTAATATTCCATCTGTTATATATAGATGCTCCTTTTCAAAGCATAAAACAAAGCTGTAACTGTTGTTTCAAAAGTCATAATGTTAAAGTACCATCATASAAATTATGACATCCTAGTTAGATTAACACCACTGATGACAGCTAATGCATTTCTATAACTTCTGTGGAGCTGTTACAAGCCATTATAGTGGAAATACTGGCTTATGAAAGATTAATAAAGCCAGTAGAAAAATGGAAGTCAGCATCTGTACTAGCTATTTACTGAAAAAAATCTTCTAGAATTAATTATGCCTTATGCTACATTAAAATGAGTTTTTCATTAAAATGTATACCATCATGGAAACTAAACAAAGATTATTCAAAGAATAATGCCAATGGCTGTTATTTTTTGAAAGATTAATTTAGTTAATTGGTTATACATTTAAATCTGGAGCAAGGTTAATCGACCTATATTTATCATTATATCAAAGTCTGCTCATTTTAAAGGGGAAAATCAGAGATACTGTCAGTATTACCCTTTTAAAGATGTTTCTTCTGTTTGGATGTGTATTTAATAACACAGTATACACTTAGGCTTTGATACTGTTCCTATGTGATCTCTAAAAGAAATTCCATAYGGTTGATTATTTCATGGTAAATCTTGAACTGTAGATAGAGCCTTATACCAGAAGAGAGAGAATGGTTAAGAAGGGAGTTCCTGCTTCTTCAGTGTAAAAGCTCGGGAATTTTGACCACAGTCTGGTATAGAGGAACCATTTGATACTGGATTATGATGAATTTGTGCACAAATAGAATTTGGAAAAACAGAAACTGCGTATTTGCTGGAAGTTGGAATTCTTTCAAAACAGGGGAAAGGAGGTGTTTGGGGCGGGGTGTGGTGTTTGGATCTGTTTGCTTGTTGGTACAGTCTTGCTGAGACGTAAGTCTCGAGTTTTCTGCAAATCATCCTGAGTTAATACTACTGAGATATCCCACTTGAATTAGTCTTAGGTGAGTACACAGCAAAACCACACTGACCCTATCTCACTACTTGGAGTCAATGGATTTGGAGTTGTTAAGTGTAAGTTAGGGCTGCATCCCCGCTATGGTGCAGTATCAGCAGCCTCATACCATTCTCCCGTGATAGGTCAGATCTCAGATGCTGAAGATTTTTCTAGAAGTCATATCAGTAATCACTGTATGCAGACAAAGAATATTCTGAGATGACAAAACAGGGCCAACAAATTGATAGAGCTGGCATGGGTGCAAAACACAAAGTTGATGCAGGGAGGCAGGGTGAACTGTTATATTAGCTGTTCTGGGATGGAAGAAATGTGTAGAAATGAAGTAATACATAGAAGAACAGAAAAAGTCTATTTAAATAGGTATTGTGAGGAAGGAAGTAGGGCCGATGAATGGCAAAAGTTCTCTAGCCTCTGTTCCTCCTGTATGCCTTGCATGTTTTTTACAAAGGAGTAGGATGCCTTTCCTCAGTCTGAGCTCCTAACTCAAAAACCTGCTTTTCTCTTTCAAATGCTAGGTAATAAATTTCCTCAGTGGTAGTTCTGCTGGGTAGCACTTATGAAAATGTCTTGGGTTTTTTAGGTAAACTTGCTCCTCTTGTAATGTCTGACCCAAAGATAAAGCAGTGTGTATGAGTTAGGCTTGGAATGATAAATTCCTGTGCATGAGTAAGCCTGAATTCTACTTTAACACATGTTGTCTGAGTCGGTGGATGAATACAGGATCAGGTATAATCAGAATTAAATGTGTGATTACGGTTGCAACTTACTTGATTTAGTACCTTATTCTAGCACAGAACACCATGTGTGTTAAAAGTACGTTATAGTTAGCTCATGAGAGGGAAATCCACTGTACCATTATTAAATACACAGAAGCTGCTTTGGGCTTAGGAAGTCCTTGAGCTGCAAATGGTTGGAAAGTAGGATAACACCTGTGAGAAGAGTATCATGCTTGCTGTGTTCTTGTACTTTATCTTAGGCACACACTTTTGATGATTTTGAAAAATTTATTTTTTTAGTTATATCCAACATGTCAAAATGCCACCCAAATGACAGCAAGATGGTTGAGACTATAAGGGCAATATGAAGGTCACATTCTTGCATTATAGTCAATSGTCACCAAGTTAAAGTATTTAGATTACATCTTGACATTTACTTTTGTAGTCAARTGATCTGTTCAGCTGAGTTGCCAACCACTTAAGTAGTCCCGCTYATCTCAGATACATACCTTTGTTTAGTTTAAGGCTGCTTGTGTTTGAAGGAGCCTTCTTCTGTAGTCCTTCTCTTTTCCCCAGTGAGCTGGTATAATACATCTGAGCAGCCCCCACACAGATCTAGCATAATCATTGTGGAATGCAGTGGTGATCATTCTCTAACCTGGACATTTCACACCCATGAAATAAGATTTTTGATGCTGGACCAGACACTTCTTAACAAAACGATAGAAATGTGGGTTGGGACTGACTTCTGGAGGTCATTCAGTCCAACTTTCTTTTTGAAGCAGGACTAACACCAGTGCTAGATCAGGTGACCCATGAATTTGTATACATCCACAAAGACAGAGATTTATGATCTTCTTTGGGTTACCTTTTCCAGTGCTGCACTGCCCTCCTAGTGAAAAACGTTTTCCTAATGTCCAACCTAAACCTCCCAAGCTACAGTTGGTGGCCATTGACATTTTCTGTTATCATCTGCTACCATTCTGATGAGATTTTAGCTCCATCATCTTTGTAACTTCCCTTYAAGTAGAGAAAGCTATTAGATTGCCTTTTAACTTCCCCTTTGCCAGACTAATCAAGTTCAGTTCCCTCAACCTCTCCTCACAGGACATGAGCTCTAGACCCCTGCCCATCTTGGTTTCACTCCAACATATCCTCTCCAGTTTCTCCACATTTCAGTTGAACTGGAGTGGCTGTAAAAACTGGATGCAGTATTCCAGGTGCAGTCTTGCTGGCACCGAGTGTGTATGTGTTGGGGGAATAACAACACGTCTTGATCTGCTGGCCATGTTTCCACGTTTCTCCTAATTTCACCTAGTCTGCAGTTTGCCTTGTTTGTTTAAATGTAACTTTAATAAAACAAAAGAAAGCGTTCTGATCAAGCAGGAGCTGTACTGTCTGTCCTTTGTTCTAACTTCTTGTATGTTTTTTCAAATGTTTTTTATTGTGGATAGAATTGATCAATRTTTGAAGGGCTAAAAAGAAAGTACTGTGCTTTACTCACAAAGAGAATCGTCTGCGGAAAAATAATGCTTGGATTTYTCTTATTTAAATGTCATTCTGGTGGTTAGTTAAAATGTGTTCTATGGCTTCCTGATTAGTGATGGACCAAAAATAAATTAAATAAATATGGTAGCAGSCTAAAACTGTCTAATTATAAACACTATACTGAGATATTTTTTTCCACAACTCTCTCCCTAGCCTCCTCTCGTTAATACGTTAGTTTGCAGCATTAGCATGGTTTTTAAATAAATCTGAAAGTTATCCCCACTTGTCACATGCTGGCTTGGGGTTTGCAGAGCAGGTTTAGTACATGTGACATAGATTCTGTTTGCAAGAAACTGCACGGGGAGCTGTACTAGAGACTCCGTGTGCACACTGACTGTCACAGGTCACGCAGATTGCCTTTTGGACAGCTTTGAACCGTGTGTTGTGGGGTTGTCTGCTTTAGGGGACAAGACTAAACCTGCTCCAGAGTAAACTCTCCAGACTGTSTGTGATGCAGGTTTAGAGGCCGGATATAAAACCAGCTGGTTTATAGCTACTGCTATTGTCTCACCAATTACTTGGCAATAGAGGTCAGCCTGGGTGTGCACCCTCTGGACCTGAGGTCTAGGCTACGATATGCGTGGTGGTTCTCTGATAGAATAAAACTGAGGCTCTATTTCAAATATCAGCTATGGATATATGTAAAAAGCAGTGGCTTAAGAATCTCTCAGAGGAAAATTTAAGACAAACTGTMAGGTCATCACTAAAACACTTGTTTGTTCAGGACTGGGTGGGATATTTGCGATGCTAGATAAGTTAATAGCAGTTATGCAGAGGAATAAATTCCTCTGATTAGAAGAATAACAAAGTTAGGAAGATCCATGTGTTAGGATGGACARTCATACTATTCTGAAAGGTAAAGTAATAAAGTAATACATGAAATGTAAAGTTAATACAGTTAAGTGGAATGGAAAGCATCTCTGCTGTGTGTTAAACCTTGATTACATCTGTAAATTAATGCTGAAGCAGTTTAAGAGTATGTTGAATTGTATTCCAAATATATAGCTAATATTTTCTGTTTCGTCTTCTGCATTTTTTTCCCATTTTGGGCATTGGATGACAGAATCCCCAATACATTTGCATTGTAGTTGCATTTTGTAATACTTATTGAGAGTAAATTTCAAAATACTGAGTTTTCATTTGTTTACTCATTTGTGGAGGTAGCTGAGATGAAGCTGTGCTTTACAGCGGTTCACAATCTCTGTCAGTTTGGTGCTGTCACATTTTCTTTGTGAAAATTGTTTTGGGGGAAATCTCCAAGCACAGAGCTGCTTCTRGTAAAACTGAGTGTTTTGGAAAGTTCGGAAACATTGCATGACCATTTTTGTAATGTTTTTTCATGYTCCTGACATTCTGGAATCTGAATGGGCTAGGGAAGAAATAGACTAACTAAAGCCAGGATTATGCATGATGATTCAATTTTTGCTCTTTTATATTCTCAGCTTGTCATTCAGAATATAATTTTATTTGTAAGTTAAAACCAACATCCATTGGGGTAAGCAAATAGAACTGAGGGATTAGTAATTTGCATCTCTGCATCTAATTGCATTAGATTTGCATCTCTGTCTTATCGATTTACTGAAATAGGTAATTTACACAGAAAATAGTGTCTTGACACAATATGAGAGGATRAAGTATAAACACATCTACTTGTAATACCTCCAGGGCCATGGTGAAACGGTAGTGTTCTTGTTTGAGCAGAAAGGCTCCAGTTTCATTTATTCTGTGATTCTATTCATATTGCTGTCTTTATTCATCAGGCATATGTATGAATGTGACCCATTTTAGTTATCAGCAGAATATAAATGTATTTTTCATATTCTCAAGTATCCTATTTCAAGAGTAGTATAATACCAGCTCAGAGTTTATATTTATRCTTCAGAATTTCTCTCACGATTGTTTCTCAAAGTTACAAATGAACCAAGATCAAGTTACGATGAACCAAGAGTAACCATCATTTACATACCTTTCAGTCTGCTAGGAGGACCTAGAAAGATTAGGAGTAAAGATTTGGTTTTCAAAGGTCCTGAACAATTTCAGCGGGACACATCTCCCAGTGTGAGATAATGGCAGTGAATATCACTGAATATCAATTTATGTGCACCTGAATTTGTGTGTGTGTATATATATATATATATACATATATATATATATATATATATCTCATATAGTAAACATATTTTTACAGTTATGGGCAATACTGACAGCACCACTCCAATTTTTCACGTGATTACATAGTGCATTTCCAGTTTTAGATTTCTTTAGTGACAGTATGTGAATAAGGATTTACACTTGGATGCCAATGATAAAAATTCACTAACAAGCACAGGTAAACTCTCTAGGCTTGTTATGAATTTTGGTACAAGCAGCAGTTGAGTTTRTGTGACATAGTAGTTTCATTTTGGTTGCAAGACAAGGAATGTCTGTGGCTGATTAATCATTTTTAAATTATGTTTGGAAAGGGTGGTTTATTGCAACTGTTTTACATTGTGAATGGAAACATTACATGCATTGTTCCTGYGAAATACAGCCCATCTATGGTAAGGTTGGCATGCTAATGAAAATAGAACCGAGTCACACAGTGTGTGTTTTTAAGCTGGCATTACTTTGCCACATACCAACAGTACCATGGCACAGCCCAAATTTGACACTGAACACCAATGRTTATGCCATGCCGCATTGTCAAGCTACTCCTCCTAAAGCAATCTTTGAGAATTTTAGTGGATCAATAGTGGATATACCTTTCAACTTTTCATTGATGAAGTGGGTGAAGCTTTAAAGCAAGTCATCATGTTGTGAGGCAGGAAGAGGATGTTGACATGGGAGCAGAGCTTAAAAGAATTTGCCTCTTCCCAGCTCCTGTGCTATCTGCAAGGTTTTTCCCAGTCTAAGACACCACAGTACATACTGGTAAGTAGTTTGATCGGTTGCGTATGGTAGGTCAGGTCCTGGAGAAGGAGAGATCCCTGTTACCTTGTGATGAGTTATACATACCACAGAAGGAAGAGGTGGGGAGAAGGGGAATTAGGAGAATCTCATGGAAAATTCTTACCAGAGCTTCAGACTTTGTTGCTCCTCTGATTTTTACTTACATGACATAAACACCTACCAACCCTGGTATGTGACTTAGTATACTGGTCACTGAACGTATATAACAGGGGAGAGAGG